>CM077163.1:150641250-150807312 GCA_039583875.1 Platanthera guangdongensis | reverse complement strand
AGTGAATCCCTTGTTCTTTACAGAAGATTGTCAAGCTAGTAGACTGAAATTCAGTCCCATGGTCACTTCTGATTTTGACCACAATATTGTCTAGTTCATTCTGTATCTTATTGACAAATATCTTGAAGACATTAAGGGTTTCATCCTTTCTCTTAAGGAAGAACACACAAGCAAACCAAGAAAAGTCATCAACAACCACAATGTTTTAGACTTTCCTACCTAGACTTTTAACTGGCATAGGACCAAATAAGTCTATATGCAGGATGTATAGGAACCTTAGTGAGTCTTTGTCCCCAATACTCTTGAAGGCGGACTTGGTCTATTTGTCCTTTTGGCATACAGAGCAGATACCTGCCTTAGTGTATTTCAACTTGGGGCCATTTCTAACTAACTCTTCGCCAAAGAGTTTGCCTTTAGTCTTGTAGTTCAGATGAGCCGGCCACTTGCGCCATTAGACACAAAATGAGACTTTCTCATCTACAACTAGGCATATGGGAGACTCCTTACTTTCATAATCAAATTTTAAACAATAGATATTTCCTCTCCTAGTGCCTGTCAAGATGACCCCTTGGTCACTTGACCTCCTAATTTGGCAATCATCCTTGAGAAAAGAAATGTCATGGCCAAGATCATATAGTTGGCTTATGCTAATGAGGTTGTGTTGCAACCCTTTCACATAAGCTACTTATGTGATAGTGATTATGCCATTATCTTACCATACCCTTTAGTCACTCCCTTTCCTGAACCACCAAAGATGACATTGGGTCCACTCTTTACTTGAGTGTACTTCTTTAGCATGCTCCTTATTCCTATCATATACCTGGAACACCCATTATCCAAGTACTATTTTGGGGAATGGCCACTTGGACTAACCTGCAGGGCATAATTCAGTTAACCTTAGGACCCCACTTCTTATTGGGTCCTAGGTGCATATTAGTCTGATAATATACATGCCTACCTGGAGTTCTTCTGACAGGTAAGCTCTCTCTTGCTCTTCGCACACTTGTATTGTACCAGCAATCTATAGTATAGTGGCCCACTTTGCCACAACACCAGTATTCATAGACATTGTTCCTTCTTTTAAGAGCTGTACTTGTGGCTATGTTGATTGTAGCTCTTGATCTATAAGGTGCAACAATAGTCCCGTTCTTTTGTTTCACAGTCCCAATTTGACTAGTGGTGGGTCTGGCAGAAGAAGTGCTTGGGATATCTTGAGCCCTACTGGAGGCAGCTTTATTTTTAGAGGGCATACTCCTGATGGCCTCAGAGATGCCCAAGTCTAGTCTACTGACAGACTTGCCCTTAGTATTAGAGTGGGTTGGACTATTCTTTGAACAGTATGCAGATTTACCTTGAGAGAAGGGACCGATGCACCAAACACAATTGGTCTGGGATGGGACATTTGTATTTCTTCATGGGTGGCCTTGAAGGCACTTGCACCCTTGTAATATCTACCACTTTGGCAATGAACATCTTTGTTCACTTCAGAGATTCTACCATTCTTACAGTGACCATGGATACTCTCTTGATCATACATGTAAGAATGTAGTAGAACTCTCTTGAAAGGAATAGGAGGATTGGAGGCTGGTGGTTGCGCTGGAGCTTTGCCCTTCCTATTGGGATTGGCATTTCTAGTGCTTCCTTTGAATCCCAATCACTTCTTATCCTTTTGGGAAGAGAAGCTGTCTATCAAGGGAAGCACTGAACTAGGCTTTGAATAGCTAGCCACTATTCTCTTCTCTCTCTCTTGAATCACTTCAAGTCCCTTATTCTATTTTCTTGGAACTCAATGGCACCTTCTGAATGAAAGAAATAGTTTCCAGCCCACTGATTTCTTTCATTTTTTTTATCTAGCAATTCTGCATCCTGGGAAGCAGCAAGCTGAAGGGAGGATGTTTCCTTAGCCTCCTTCTTGGATAGCATGTTGCCTTCCTTGAAGTCATTCAGCAAGACACCATACTTGTAAATAACTGATTGACATCTTGCTCTAATTCAGACCCATCTTCATTGCAGGATTTAGATGCTTCTGAATCAGGACTGGTTTTATAGCCAGTTTCAGTGGAGTGGATGGACTGAGAATTTACCTTTGGTTGTCCAGACTATTCCTGGATGGATTCATCATCTGCCATAGCCATTATGCCATAGTTGTAGCTGTCTTCTTCTTATTCTTCTCTATCCACCTTTATATCACCATCTAACTATGATAGAGGGGCCCTGACTTTATTCTTGGCAGCAGAATGATTTACCTCATCTTCTTCAGCAATAACAGCCAGCATCTCATTGAAGTCTGCTTCTTTTGCTTCTACTTCAACAGAGTACAACCCAATGTTGGCTTCCTCATCATCTTCTCCTTCTGACTATAAAGTGGAAGATTCAGTCCAACTTTTTTTCTTCTTAGCAATGAATGATTTCTCCTTCTTGCATTTTAGCTTGTGCTTTTTCTTCTCACGAGACTCTTTTCTTG
Source organism: Platanthera guangdongensis (assembly GCA_039583875.1). Classification (NCBI taxonomy): domain Eukaryota; kingdom Viridiplantae; phylum Streptophyta; class Magnoliopsida; order Asparagales; family Orchidaceae; genus Platanthera; species Platanthera guangdongensis. The sequence continues at coordinate 150,804,848 of CM077163.1, read as the reverse complement.
AGACATGGCAGTCAGCTATTACATGCCCTGGCTTGCTGGAACAATAGAAAACCACTTCAGAAGAAACATGTTTGTTGGGTTTTGAACCATACATGTTCTCCTTAGAGGATTTCTTCAGCCCTTGTAGTAGTCTTCTTTGGGATGAGATAAGGAGGAGGGCCTGCTTCTCCAGTCCTTCTTCTTCATGAATTTTTGAAACTGCCTGGAAAAGGTAGCAAAGTCTTCATTAGACATCTAGCAATCTGATGTGCTGTTCTCAGATTTTTCTGAGTCAGATTCAGAATCCATCCTTGGTGGGGAAGGTGTATTCATTTTGCTCCTCCTTGTGGCTTCAGCTTTGAAGGCCACTGATTTATCTTTGGCTTGGGACTTGCTGACTTTCTCCTCTTATTTCCTGGCAGTTAGCAACATTTCATAAGACAACAGCTTCCAAAATAGAGTTGATGGGGGAGTGTCAGCAAGCTTTGCCACCTCCCTGATGGTACAAATTTTAGTGTCTCAGTCTCTAGTTAAAGACCTAAGAAACTTGTCATTTAGATTATAAGTGCTGAAAACTCTTCCATATATTCTCAGCTCATTGACAATTCTGAAAAAACTTTCATAGCATTCAATTATGTTATCTGTCTTGCTCTGCCTAAATGCCTCATACTCTTGATTGAGCATGGACTTCCTCTCATCTCTCACTTCCTCTACTTCCTCCTTATATACAAATAGGGTGTCCCACATCTCCTTTGTAGTCTTGCAGTGAACCAGATTTTGGAAAGTGGAGTCATCTATGACAATCACTATTATATTTTGTGCCCTCTTGTGCATAGTGGCCAGAATAACTTCATCTTTGGCCAACTAAGAGTAGGTCTTGAGAGCCTGGACATTTGCATCTAGAACAAGAACTTTCATAAGGATGAAAGTCCCTTCCTTGATAGTGATGAAGATTCTGGGGTTATCTACCTCCATAAACAACCTAACCTTCTCTTTCTAGATGCCAAAGCCTTCCTTCCTGCAGATAGGAAGCTTAATGTCACCCAGCTCCTTATAGTTCACTCCTGAACCCATAAGGATAGATTTTATTGCACATCTTGGAGATCTACTCAGACTATTAGGTCTAATTTGAGCAACCTACCACTGATACCACTTGAAAGTCTTATTTTCAAGGTCAACTAAACACCTAGAGGGGCGATTGAATAGGTTTTTGGTCTTACATTAAGTCTTTTTAACTTTTACCCTATAACAGTACTTAATGATTCAGTTATTTAATGCTTTCACGATAAATCACAGATGACACAACTGTTTATAGTGGTTCCCCGATTTTGGGTATGTTCACTGTCCCTCTGCGCCTTTCTAATAGTATGTTAGATCAATCTCTTCACCCAAAACTCGGTTCCTTATGTGCTTACAACTCGATCTCGTAGGACCACTCAGTCTCCTCCAAGACTTACACATCAGTCACATGGCCCTACAACTCAATGGCTAAGAAAACACTTACCTCAGACCAACGGACCTACCACTCAGGCTGGGAGGACAACCCTACACTCAGATCAAAAATGGATCCCGCACTCAGACTTTATAAGACAAGCTTACCCACTCAGATTCCTCATTGAATCCTACCACTCGACCTTTATAAATCAGGCCTACAACCTCAGACTCAACACTGAATCCTACCCTTGGCCTTATACAGAAAGGCTTACAACTCAAACCGTAGACATGATCCTATAGAAAGATTAAAAGGTGTTTGTTTTGAAATTAACACCAGAGTAAGTACTCTGTGTCCACTTCTTCCTGGACTTGGCAGATATCAGTACAAGTTTTTGCAGATGAAGACACTGGATTTGAAAGTTAAAATCTTCTCCAATCAGCAACCTTCTCTTGCAGTGCTTGTATGATGTGCCTCCTCAGAATTCGCTTTTGAACCTACTGTCATATATGATGATTACGTCATCTATATCTTTTCGCTTTAAGGTTGACTGAACTGAACAAGTCCTTCTGCCTCAGTAGCAATGGCTAGGAAGAAGATGGTGCTCAGCCGCAATTGCGAAATCAGAAAACACTAATTACTTATTGTCGACTCAACCAGCCTTTCCTTTTATTGATCGTCGATCAACGGCTCTTTGTGCTATGGGGCCCGGCCATAAATATCAATGTACTACCTTCCACTTACAGAAGATGACAAATGTTGGCCACTGGTGCCATCAATTGCTTACTCCGTCTTTCCCGCAATGATTTTGAATTATTGACTTTGTTGACTTTTGCTGACTCATGCTCATGTCAGCCATCTGTGGACTTAGCCAAAATCAAAAATTAGCATTCGCGTTGAGTGAGTATGCTTTACTCAATTCCAAAACAATCATATAGATTCTCTGTCATTAGGCATTGAGTGAGGAACCTTCCCTCAATGGCAAAATACTTAGAAAATATTTCTTTCACTGGGCATTGAGTGAGCAACCTTCACTCAATGCCAAAACACATAGAATAATGTTTCAGTAATTAGGCGTTGAGTGAGCAACCTTAACTCAATGCCAAAATACTTAGAATAGTTTTTCTGACTCTAGACGTTGAGAGCGTTCAGTCCACTTAACTCTTTCTTCCTTAGCCAACTTTCTTTTACCGTGCATCGAGAGCTTCAGTGTGGCTTCATCACTCAACATTTTTTGCCTTATCCAACTTTTCTGCTTCTTAGGCATTGAGTGAGCATTCATCACTCAATGCCAAGCTATTTAGACAGTTTTTGGAACCTGTCATTGAGTGAGTAAGCCCCACTCAATGCCAAACTACTTAATAGATTTTCTTCTGTTATCTGGCGTTAAGTGAGTAAGCTAAACTCAACACCTTTGGACTTAGCAAATTTTCTGTGTTTGAAAACAAAGGCTCTATCTGGATGAGAATCAGTCAACGCTTTTTATCACATGGTATTGAGTGAGTGAGTTTCACTCAATGCCTGTGAACTTAGTCAAATAATTACACAGAATTTCTATGTCTTTGAATTATTGAGCAAAATACTCAACGATTTTGATGGTATGGTGTTGTGTGAGTGGACTTCACTCAATGCCTGAGATCATAGACACGTCTGAGCCAACTTCTCTTAAGTCTTTGACTGTCTCAGCCTATCTCATAGTATTTTGTTATATGCCATTGAGCGAGCAGACTACATTCAACTGTTGTGGACTTAGCCACTTTTCTGTCCAGTAATTGTTAGGCACAGACTAACCGAGCTGTATTCAATGATTTTACTTACCTTGCTTTGTGTGAATAGACTTAGCTCAATGCTTATGGACTTGGTTGCTTTTTAGATCTTCACTGTGTCAAGACAGTCGAGTTGTCTCAACACTGCGGTCAGTTGGGTGTCAACATCTTTAAGTCTGTACTCAGTTATTCATTGTGTCGAGATAGTTGTATTGTCTTGGCTCTACTGCCCTGAGATTTATCGACACTTATGTCTGATTTGTCTCGACACTTCTCCTATAGAGGTGTCAACATCTTTATCTCGACACTTCTGTCTAAATTGTCTCGATATTTTTCCCATTGAGGTGTTGATATCTTTGTCTCGACACTTCTGTCTGATTTTTCTCGACATTATTGTCTCGAAACTTTTGTCCTTTGACATTTCTTCAAGTTTTCACCCTGTACTTGGTGTTGAGTGAGCTTACTTCACTCAACGCCAGTGGACTTAGGCAAATTCCTACCTGTCCACCACCTTTCATGGTACCTACCTGCATGCATAAACTCAAACACACATCAAATACAACCTGTATATGTGACATCGACTTTTCTGACTTCTTACAAATTTGGGCCATGTGTATCAATTGACCCAACAAACATCTTTCTGGATATTTTGTCATGTGACCCAGTTTTACAGATTAGGGCTTTGCCAATTATATATGTCGGGAACTTCCCCTTCAGGTTTGTCTCTTTCCTAATATTCGAGCCACTTGTGTGTTTCGATAGCCCATACCACTTCAAAGAAGTTTTGACATCATCTACATATAGTTCATCTTCTTTCTCGCTCATTGGAGCTAATCTTGGTCATTCTCAAATCTTTGCTTGACCTCCATGCTATTTTTTTATTTTATTTCCACTTTTGGAGGTTTTGATCTTTTTGGAGGAAGCTGCCTTAGCATTAGAGTATAGTTCTAAAACTTCTCTTTTCCATATTATGCAGGACTCTAACAGTGTAAATTCCAGTTCGACGGTAATCAGATGGTGAATAACTAACTGAACCTATTTTGAGCGTCCATGAAACAATATCTTACTAGTCTGACCCCTCAAACAAGAAATCGATGCACTTGGGAGCTATTGAAATATAGAAATTGTTCGAGATAAGGAAGTCGGTGCGAGAAATCTAGTGTAGCAACGCAGAAAAACAAAATGGCTAAGGAAATATGCATATTATTCTAGACAAAATTTTCTATTTATAGCTTACCCTATTCAAGAAGTTGGAAAGGCGCGTACCTTGTCATGATTTCCACTATTGAGGGATGGCTTTGATTCAATATCATAGATTTGATGTTTATTCAGCCCGTCAGAGTATTTGCATCGAGTTAACTCAATGCACTTTATGAATTTGTCGCCTAACTTTACACTCGAAGCTCATGATTCACACTGAGCCTGAATTTGACTTAACACCCTCAATGCTTGGAGTTGAACTTTTTCTTCCTTAGTTCTCCTACGAAATGTTAGCCTCCAAATACACACACACACACATACACATAGATATATATAAGAGGCTTAGTAAAGATGCCAGCCACTTGTTTGTTAGTGGGAACAATATCAAGGCAGATTGCTTCCTTCTCAACATGCTCTCTTATGTAGTGATATTTAATTTTAATATGCTTAGTCCCACTATGTGACACATGATTCTTAGCTATTGAAATTGCACTAGAGGAATTACAAAGCATAGGAGTTTTACTTAGCTTAATATTGTAATCCTGAAGTTTATGTTGTATACACAAGAGTTGTGCACAAAAACTCCCTACTGAGATGTATTCTGATTCAGCTATGGAGATGGTTACACTAGTTTGCTTCTTACTGCTCCAGGACAACATCGTTCTCCCTAGGAATTGACAGGTACCAAAATAACATTTCGAATCTTCTTTGCAACCTGCAAAATATGCATCTAAATAACCTGTTAGTTCAAAATCACTATTCATAGGGTGTTAAAGTATAAGATTAGTCTTGCCCTTTAGATATCTCAGAATTCTCTTTGCAGCAGTGTAATGAGATTCTTTAGGGCATGCCTGATACCTAGAACACATGAATATAACATACATAATGTCTGACCTACTAGCAGTCAAATAAAGAAGAGATCTAATTATGCCTCTATATAAGGTTTCATCAACTAGATTCCCATTCTCATTCTCATTTATAGACATAATTGACACTGATTGTCTCTTAGATATCTGCAAGGAGAGAGAATAACCAAACTAACAATTCATCAAGGCAAGTATACCTATCGAAATGCAGCTAGGGGACACAAGTGTCGTATTGAAATCCGGGAACAGTTGAGTAAGCTTACTCACACGAAATCTATTATTTTATCGACGGAAAAATAAGGTTTTCTTAAGCTAAATGTACTAAAGGAAGAGAACTACTTGCATGAAAAGATAAAGAGAGCTAAAGCGCGATTAACTTAAGCTTGGTAACAATGAAGGGAAAATGCACTCGATCAGAAATCACCTCGGCAAGAGTGGTTAGAAAAATACAATAAATAAACCTAAGCTAATTAGGGTAAAGGTCTTTGACCGTGGAGGTTCCATGAATATTGACACGCTTCTCTCGAAGGCCGTGCCTAACTGAGTTTAGGAAGGTCCGACCGACTCTCGCCTAAATCGGAGGCCTAAAACTCGCTTTACGCGGTGAACCCCTCTAATGGATTTTACTCCAATCCGGGAGATTTGATCGTCTGCCTCTCTCGAGGGGTGCGAACAACTCCCTTTACTCTTGAGTGCTCATTTCAAACTTTCGGCCTCTCGGCTAGCCCAGAATGAAAGCAAAGGTGGAGAGTATATATCGATAATATACCTCCAACCCGTGATAAATCAAGAGTAATTCAAAGCTAAACCCTAAAAAGAAAAGGTAAGATTCAAAGCATCATAACCTAATCACTCGAACCTCGGATCATTAAGATCGAGTACATGGAGGATTAGTTAATCATGGTGAGGTGGAAGAGGGGGGATGAGTAGAAGAAAAATACTGAAAATGGAGCAGAAACGTAAAAGAAAACAGCAATTTTTATTAATAGAAACAGTGATCTTACAGCTTGAAAACCAGAGATTACAAGAACATGAGAAGGAAACTACACTATCATTAGCATCATACTCATGAAATAAACTAGGAGCTAATACAGGGAAAGCATAAAGCTAGAGCTACGAACTAAAAATTGAAAGACATGCTTAAAAAGTTCAGAAATACAAAGGACAGAACCTCCCCTCTCAAAGCGAAAAGTTTTTCTAAAACCCCTTGAGTTGGGCTCTATTTATTGAATTTTTCGGGTCGGGTCACGCCCCCCTGTCACGCCCTGCTCGGGCGTGACCCTGGGGCGTGACACATTCGGCGCGACTTTTTCGGGCAGGAATTGAATTCTGACGGAGTTGTTGCGGTACACGCCCACCGGTCACGCCCTGGTAGGGCGTGACCCTGGGGCGTGTTCTTTGTGGCGTGACTTTGGGAGCTGAAATTGAATGCTGGAGGTGACGGGCGGAATTGCTGAAGTACACGCCCATATGTCACGCCCGGGTCAGGCGTGACCCTGGGGCGTGACACTTTCGGTGCGGCGGTGGAGCGGGAAAGACGAGCGCGCTGCGGCGATTCCTCGGAACCTGGGGACACGCCTATAGTACACGCCCGTGTCGGGTGTGTCACAGGCGTGACCGAGGGCGTGTACACTAAGTTTCCACGGAATGCAGTTTCAGACCAATTGCTTCATTCCTCTGGTTTACACGCCCTAGGTACACGCCCTGGTAGGGCGTGACCTTGGGGCGTGTCACAGCAAAATTCGGCTGAAAGCCGTGAAAACCTGCAAAAAGCAGAAAAAATGCATTAGCGACAAAAATATATACAAAGGGGAATCAAAACAAGTACTTTACAAGACATGATTGGCTTTAAAATCCCGAAAATATCCTAATAAAATTGACTGCAAACGTATTATCAAATTCCCCCAAGCTTAAGTTTTGCTTGTCCCCAAGCAAAGATATAAAGACAAGCTAATCATAAAAAGTGACTAATTCAAAAGGTTTTAATCATACTCACACAAGTACTATGCGAAATTCTAGGTAGGGAGAATGTAAAACGTAAATCTAAAACAATTATTTAGGTATGGTTTAACTTTTATAAACTTTACTTAATAAAAATAAATCATCCAGAATTTTGACGAAATTCTTTAAATAGATTTAAGTAAGGCAATGAAAATGAAAAGAACGTATTGAGTTATTACTAGATCCAAGCAACGCATTATAATTATATCAATTAAATAACAAAAATCTAAGTTTAAATCCAAAACTAAAACTGATTTACTTTTCTTCTTTTCTTAGTTGTTAAATAAAATTAAAAAAAGGGCGTGAATCAAAAGGACTTAATAGGACCGAAACGTTTGGTTTAGGAATATGAATAGGAGTGGAATTCAAATATAAACATGGAGGCTTAAAAATCACACTAAACCAAAACAACGAGTTTCAAAAAAATAAATTTATTTTAAACAAAATATGTATAAATAAATTTATTTTTTTCTCTTTATGATTATTTATCTCTCTTTGTTTTTTTTTATTATTTTCATTCATTTTTGTTTTTTTTTTCAATTTATTGCTTTTGAGTACACCTTTTTCAACAATATTTCCACAGATAAGACAAAATTTCCTATCAAACAAAATTAGCGTGATTAGATAGGTAGGAATTTGGGCTTTGGTGAAAATGAAATGGTGTGTGGAGTTTATCAAATGAATTTGGAAAAAAGGCTCAAAAGCGGCTAACTAGTGGTAAAAGAGTTTAGGTTGGCAAGAAAGCTCAAACGTAAACAAAAATGTCCTAAATCATTTTCACGCGTTTTTTTTTAAATTTATTTAAAACATAGAGTCGATAAATTTCAAAAAGCAAGTTCGAGATAATAAAAGAAGATTGATGAAATTATCTTGAAAATAAAAATAATATGTCACTTGGATCGTTCATATCTACTACGTTATTCAAAATATGTTCTTACAAAAATCATCTAAAGACGAAAAGGAAAATAGTGGATGATAAATTTTTAGAGAAAGTAAAGAAAATAAAGAACGGAAAACCATAATAGAAATGCACGGTTTAGAGAAATATTTTACCTTAACATGCTACCGTGAATTAGAAACACAGCATGGCCAACATTTTACTTGTGAAATATGATTAAAAAGAATGATTAGAAAAATTATAATTAACTACGTTGTTTATAAAGAAGTTTGAGAAAAACAAAACATAAACATGGGGTACTTATTGAAATACCAAAATGCAGCTATATATATATAATATTTTGTTTGAAATTTTTTTGAAATTTTGGATTTTTTTGGGATTTTTACAAAACAAAAAGAAAACAAAAAGAAGGAGGAAGTCCTCCCCCAAGCTTAAAATCTACATTGTCCGCAATGGAGAAGGAGGTCGGAGAATGAGAGAAAAGTAAAGTACAGAAATAAAAGACAGAATTGAAAAGCAGGTACTTCCCCGGTTTTATTTTGCAGGGCAAGTTGAGTGATACCGCTCCTCCATGCCTGTGCTGTGGATCTTCATGAAACGTCGTACGGCGGACTTTGGCATGGAAGCAGAACCGTTGGACCAGGCGATTGCAGAAGTTTCAGCTTGCCGGAGCCAGTCGGGGCAAAAAGTGTAAAAGAAAGAAAACAGAAAAAGATAACTTGGGTTGCCTCCCAAGAGCGCCCTTTATTTAAAGCGTCGTTTGAGCTCGACGCATCAAAATAAGATTGTCCCAAATATTGTTTTAAAAATAAGTTCGAATAAATGTCAAAGTTTGTGAGTAAAATAATGTTCAGATTAATCAAATGTCAGGACCGGAAAGATAGAGTTAACAGGGTTGAGACTGACATCATCACAGAAATACAGTTTAAGACGCTGACCATTCACTTTGAAAGTACCCTTATCAGGGTGAGAAATTAAAACAGTACCATAAGAAAAGACTTCTAAAACAGTAAAAGGCCCAGACCAACGTGATTTTAATTTACCCGGGAATAAACGTAAACGAGAGTTATAAAGAAGCACTTGGTCGCCTGGCTTAAAGATTTTTGGGTGCCTAAGATGTCGATCGTGTAAACGCTTCGTCCGCTCTTTATAAAGTCTGTTATTTTCATACGCGTAAGAGCGCCACTCATCGAGTTCGTTAAGTTGAAATTTTCGAAAATCGCCGACAGAGTGGGGATCGAAGTTTAAAAATCGCAAGGCCCAAAAGGCGCGGTGTTCTAACTCTACGGGTAAATGACACGATTTTCCATAAACCAACCGATATGGCGTACAGCCGAGGGCGGTTTTGTACGCTGTTCGGTAGGCCCATAGAGCATCGTCTAATTTGGCGGACCAGTCTTTTCTAGATGTTGAAACAGTCTTTTCTAAAATTCTTTTTATTTCTCTATTCACTACTGCGACTTGTCCGTTAGTTTGGGGGTGGTAGGCAGTGGAAAGCTTATGAGTAACGCCATATTTAGTTAAGATTTTTGAAAATTGTGCGTTACAGAAATGGGAACCCCTATCACTAACGATAGCGCGCGGCGTACCGAATCGAGAAAATAATTTTTTGAGGAAATTAACTACGACTCGGGCGTCATTCGTAGGAAGAGCTTGGGCTTCGGCCCAACGTGAAACATAATCAACGGCAACTAAAATATACTTATTCCCGAAGCTAGAAGGAAAAGGACCAACAAAATCAATCCCCCAGAGGTCGAAAACTTCGCACTCTAGAAAATAATTTTGTGGCATTTCATTTTTATTCGAAATATTCCCCGACCGTTGGCAACTATCACACCTACTCACAAAGGCATGCGCGTCTTTAAACAGGCTGGGCTAGTAAAGACCCGCGCTTAACACTTTGTGAGCGGTGCGAGCAGCTTGATAGTGCCCACCTGTCGGTCCTTCATGCAAATGTTTAATAATATCTAATCCTTCATCCAAGGAAACACACCTCCTGATCACTTGGTCTGCACAGACTTTAAAAAGATGCGGGTCCTCCCAAAAGTAGTTCTTCAGCTCAGAAAAGAATTTCTTCTTTTGCTGAGATGAAAACTCTTTTGGGAGCACACGGGCCACTAGATAGTTGGCGATGCGGGCAAACCAAGGAGAAGTAGATGTGTTAATTACGAAAAGCTTCTCATCAGGGAAATAGTAATGAAAAGAATTTTCATCTAATTGTTCTATAAACGGGTTGTCTAGGCGCGAATGGTGGTCGGCGGCCAAGTTCTCGGCACCTCGCTTATCACGGATCTCTAAGTCAAACTCCTGGAGGAGTAAGACCCAGCGAATCAAGCGAGGCTTGGCATCCGTTTTAGAGAGAAGATATTTGAGGGCCGAGTGGTCCGTAAAAATAATAATTTTCGAAAGAGTAATATAAGAGCGAAATTTGTCAAATGCAAATACTACAGCTAAGAGCTTCTTCTCGGTTGTGGTGTAATTTTCCTGTGCAGATGTGAGAGTTTTACTAGCGTAATAAATGGGGTGGAAGTTTTTGGAAATACGTTGACCTAGTACGGCTCCCACCGCATAACTACTCGCATCACACATTATTTCAAATGGAAGATCCCACACCGGAGCTATCATGATTGGCGCATTAACTAATTTTTCTTTTATTAAATTGAAGGCAGCTAGACAGAGGTCATCAAAGATGAATGGGGCATCTTTTTCTAAGAGATGGGTAAGGGGCTTGGTGATTTTGGAAAAGTCCTTTATGAAGCGGCGGTAGAAACCCGCATGACCCAGGAAACTTCTTATGGCTTTTATGTTCGTAGGTGGCGGCAGTTTCTCGATAACTTCTATTTTCGCAACGTCTACTTCAATACCCCTTTCAGAAATTTTATGTCCCAAAACTAACCCTTCCCTTACCATAAAATGACATTTTTCCCAATTTAAGGCGAGGTTAGTTTCTTCGCATCGCTCTAAGACTTTTTCAAGGTTCTCTAAGCAACTATCGAAGGAATTCCCGAAGACGGAGAAATCATCCATGAAGACTTCCATAATGTTTTCTACGTACTTGTCAAAGATGGCGAGCATACATCGTTGGAATGTAGCCGGCGCATTGCACAATCCAAACGGCATTCTTCGGTAGGCGAAGGTGCCGAAGGGACATGTAAACGTAGTTTTCTCCTGATCCTCGGGGGAGATGGGGATTTGAAGATACCCCGAGAGGCCATCGAGAAAACAATAAAAGCTATGTCCGGAAAGTCGTTCTAAAATTTGATCAATGAACGGCAAGGGGAAGTGATCCTTGCGGGTGGCGTCATTCAACTTACGGTAATCTATACACATTCGCCATCCGGTCACCGTCCGAGTCGGGATTAATTCATTATTTTCATTACTTACGACCGTTATCCCTACCTTCTTTGGTACTACCTGTACTGGGCTAACCCACTTACTATCGGATATAGGATAGATAATTCCTGCGTCTAATAATTTCATAACCTCGCCCTTAACTACGTCTTTCATGTTTGGGTTTATACAGCGCTGGGGTTGTATAGAGTTACGAGAATTATCTTCCATTAAGATTTTATGAGTGCAGAAAGATGGGCTTATGCCCTTGATATCAGATATCTGCCAAGCAATAGCTTGGCGATGCTTTTGTAAAATTGAAAGAAGTTTATTCTTTTGTGCATCCGTGAGGTAGGCCGAAATTATGACAGACAGCTTAGAGTCCTTTTCTAAGAAAGCGTATTGAAGGTGCTCTGGTAGTTCTTTCAGTTCCAAGGTAGGGGGGTCATCATACGAGGTCTTGGAAATTTGTTCTTTTTCAAAAACTATGTCCTCGTACACTTTTTTATATGTAAAATTAAAAGGGGTGTTGCTAGCGGCCATGGAGGCTTCGTGCAGCGATTCAGTTGGAAAAGTAGAAGAGGAACAAAAATCATTAAATTCTTTTTCAAAATCAGAGGGGCGAGTGGAGGATTCTTCACTTATGGTATCCATGAAAAAATAGGAGTCATCATTAGCTAGTGTGTTCTTCATCGAGGGGGTGATAGAGAAAGTTACCTCATCGTCGCCCACTCGAAGGAAGAGCTTACCATTGCTTACATCAATGATAGCTCGGGAGGTGGCAAGGAAGGGTCGGCCAAGGATCAGTGGAACCTCGACGTCTTCTTCAATGTCTAAAATGACAAAGTCCACCGGGAAGATGAACTTGTCAACTTTGACTAGGACTTCCTCCACTATTCCTAACGGGTATTTGACTGACCTGTTGGCTAGCTGGATACTCATGCGTGTGGGGTTGAGACTACCAATTCCTAACTTTTTAAACAACGAGAGGGGCATAAGATTAATACTCGCACCTAAGTCGGCTAAAGCGTGTTTGACAAAGAGATCACTGAAGACACACGGGATAGAGAAACTACCCGGGTCACTGATTTTTTTCGGTAATCCGTTTGTCAAAACCGCCGAGCACGCGGCATTTAACGTGACATGAGAAAGGTTCTCTAACTTCTTCTTGTTAGTTAGGAGGTCCTTAAGGTATTTTGCGTACTTCGGCATCTGGGATATGGCTTCGTGGAAAGGCAGATTTACGTGGATTTGCTTAAACATTTCCAAAAAACGGGTGTATTGATCATCCTGTCGTTGTTTATTAAGTTCGGAAGGGTATGACGGGGATGGATTATTTTTAAAGGTGGGTGGTGGAGTGAATTCTTTTTCTACGATAGGGGTGATATTTTCTTCGGCAGAGGATGGAATTTTTAAAAGGGGAACAGAGATTTGATTTTCAAAAACGGGAGCGGAGCTTTGATTTTTTAAAACGGGAGCGGAGCTTGCCTCGGGTTCTTCACTTACCATACCAGGAACTTTCTTCCCACTCCGAAGAGTTATAGCTTTCGCTTGCTCTCTCGGGTTGGGCTCGATATTGGAAGGAGGAGACCCTACGGGTCGCTCAGAAATCATTTTAGCGAGCTGTCCTACCAGATTTTCTAAGTTTTTAACACTTCCGGTTAAGGTCCTAATCGTAGCGTCATTAGCATTCATGTATTTTGAAAACACTTCCTCCAAATTTGGAGGTTTTGGAAAACTTTGAGGAGGAGGTGGTGGTGGAGCAGAAAAATCACTTTGCGGTGGCGGGCGCACAGCATTCGATGGATTGCTCCATGAAAAATTCGGATGATTTCTTAACGCAGGATTATAACTATTCGGAAAATTAAAACCAGGAGGATGATAATTCGCAGCAGAAAAATTATTAAAAGCAGTTCTAGGCATATTATTTACATAATCCAAATGTTCAGCGGGAGGAGTTGCAGATTCCCATACCTGAGGGGCGGAGGCAGCAGTCATCTCCGTAATTTTTTTGCTTAATATTTCAACTTGCAGTGCGAGTTGTGAGACGTTGTCCACTTCAAAGAGACCTGCAGGTTTGTTTGGGCGGGACCTAGGCACATTCCACTGGTAAGTGTTCATGGCCATGTCTTCAAACAGCTCAAGAGCTACTTCCGGGGTCTTATGGTTTAAAGTACCGCCAGAAGCTGCGTCTATCATTTGCTTCGTGCTTTGATTTAGCCCATTATAAAACGTCTGCACCTGCAACCATACAGGCAGAGCGTGATGTGGGCATCGTCTTAATAATTCTTTAAATCTTTCCCAGGTTTCATAAAGGGTCTCTGAGTCTATTTGTCCAAAGGCAGAAATGTCATTCCTAAGTTTAGCAGTTTTAGCAGGCGGAAAATACTTGGCCAAAAATTTTTCAGTTAATTGCGTCCAAGTAGTTATGCTATTTTTAGGAAGGGTGTTCAGCCACTGCTTAGCCTTAATTCTAAGAGAAGAAAGGAAATAATCTTAGCCTAATAGCATCATTTGTGACACCATTTATCTTGAAGGTGTCACAAATCTCAAGAAAGCTGGCTATGTGTGCGTTCGGGTCTTCATCTTGAAGCCCGTCAAATTGCACATACTGCTGCACCATTTGAATTATGCTAGGCTTTAGTTCAAAATTATTATTATTTATTGCAGGGCGAACTATACTAGTTTCTGTACCCTCGAGATTTGGTCGTGCATAATAGGACATAGGCCTTTGCACGACTTCCTCCACGTTGGGTTCTGCCATTCTTAAGGTAGAAAATGACTCGGAATCCTCAACCGGCACTTGGGTAGTAGGGCCTTGAAATCGCGATCTTCTCCGAAGAGTACGCTCAATTTCGTGGTCCAGGTCCAAAGTAATCGACGGACTTCCGCGGGTCATACACTAGAAGAAGAGAGGAGAAGCAAGACTAAAAGGTAAAAGAGCTAATGAAGTTGGAAAAATTTTTTGAAATAGATTTTTTTATGTTTTAACTCCCGAACTTCCCAAGGGCTACCCGGTGAAGGGTTCACAAGGTACTAGACAAGATAGTGGCATTTAGAGCCACTTTGCCCTTTTCGAGAGAGTTAGGTGGTGTAGAAAATTTTGTGATGTGGGTTTCTATTACGAATGCGGTAATTAAAATCCAGCCATTTATCTCTGTGCGAGTAGGCGGAAATTAAAAGCTATACTCACGCACTCGACAGAAAATTAAAACACACACACTCGACAGAAAGTAAACACACTCTACTGAAATAAAGCCTGCCAATTAACTCAAGTGAGTAGGCGGAAAAATAAAATACGCACACTTGCTTGAAGTAAATCCAGCCAATTAACTCAAGTGAGTAGGCGGAAAAATAAAATACGCACACTCTACTGAAATAAATCCAGCCAATTAACTCAAGTGAGTAGGCGGAAAAATTAAAAATACGCACACTTAACAAAATCCAGCCAATTAACTCAAGTGAGTAGGCGGAAAAAATTTAAGAAGGAGGCTGAGAAAGAGAAGTGATAACATTAATATATTCGTGTTTTCAATTTATCAACAAGCGTTCGATCCCCGACAACGGCGCCAAAAACTTGATTGTCTCTTAGATATCTGCAAGGAGAGAGAATAACCAAACTAACAATTCATCAAGGCAAGTATACCTATCGAAATGCAGCTAGGGGACACAAGTGTCGTATTGAAATCCGGGAACAGTTGAGTAAGCTTACTCACACGAAATCTATTATTTTATCGACGGAAAAATAAGGTTTTCTTAAGCTAAATGTACTAAAGGAAGAGAACTACTTGCATGAAAAGATAAAGAGAGTTAAAGAGCGATTAACTTAAGCTTGGTAACAATGAAGGGAAAATGCACTCGATCAGAAATCACCTCGGCAAGAGTGGTTAGAAAAATACGATAAATAAACCTAAGCTAATTAGGGTAAAGGTCTTTGACCGTGGAGGTTCCATGAATATTGACAGGCTTCTCTCGAAGGCCATGCCTAACTGAGTTTAGGAAGGTCCGACCGACTCTCGCCTAAATCGGAGGCCTAAAACTCGCTTTACGCGGTGAACCCCTCTAATGGATTTTACTCCAATCCGGGAGATTTGATCGTCTGCCTCTCTCGAGGGGTGCGAACAACTCCCTTTACTCTTGAGTGCTCATTTCAAACTTTCGGCCTCTCTGCTAGCCCAGAATGAAAGCAAAGGTGGAGAGTATATATCGATAATATACCTCCAACCCGTGATAAATCAAGAGTAATTCAAAGCTAAACCATAAAAAGAAAAGGTAAGATTCAAAGCATCATAACCTAATCACTCGAACCTCGGATCATTAAGATCGAGTACATGGAGGATTAGTTAATCATGGTGAGGTGGAAGAGGGGGGATGAGTAGAAGAAAAATACTGAAAATGGAGCAGAAACGTAAAAGAAAACAGCAATTTTTATTAATAGAAACAGTGATCTTACAGCTTGAAAACCAGAGATTACAAGAACATGAGAAGGAAACTACACTATCATTAGCATCATACTACAGAAATAAACTAGGAGCTAATACAGGGAAAGCATAAAGCTAGAGCTACGAACTAAAAATGGAAAGACATGCTTAAAAAGTTCAGAAATACAAAGGACAGAACCTCCCCTCTCAAAGCGAAAAGTTTTTCTAAAACCCCTGGAGTTGGGCTCTATTTATAGAATTTTTCGGGTCGGGTCACGCCCCCCTGTCACGCCCTGGTCGGGCGTGACCCTGGGGCGTGACACATTCGGCGCGACTTTTTCGGGCAGGAATTGAATTCTAACGGAGTTGTTGCGGTACACGCCCACCGGTCACGCCCTGGTAGGGCGTGACACTGGGGCGTGTTCTTTGCGGCGTGACTTTGGGAGCTGAAATTGAATGCTGGAGGTGACGGGCGGAATTGCTGAAGTACACGCCCATATGTCACGCCCGGGTCAGGCGTGACCCTGGGGCGTGACACTTTCGGTGCGGCGGTAGAGCGGGAAAGACGAGCGCGCTGCGGCGATTCCTCGGAACCTGGGGACACGCCTATAGTACACGCCCGTGTCGGGTGTGTCACGGGCGTGACCGAGGGCGTGTACACTAAGTTTCCACGGAATGCAGTTTCGGACCAATTGCTTCATTCCTCTGGTTTATACGCCCTAGGTACAC
Source organism: Platanthera guangdongensis (assembly GCA_039583875.1). Taxonomy (NCBI): domain Eukaryota; kingdom Viridiplantae; phylum Streptophyta; class Magnoliopsida; order Asparagales; family Orchidaceae; genus Platanthera; species Platanthera guangdongensis. Next base: position 150,788,226 of record CM077163.1, on the reverse strand, counting down.
GCCCTGGTAGGGCGTGACCTTGGGGCATGTCACAGCAAAATTCGGCTGAAAGCCGTGATAACCTGCAAAAAGCAGAAAAAATGCATTAGCGACAAAAATATATACAAAGGGGAATCAAAACAAGTACTTTACAAGACATGATTGGCTTTAAAACCCCAAAAATATCCTAATAAAATTGACTGCAAACGTATTATCAGACACCATAAGAGTTTTCATGATGGAGGCACTCTCCATACCAAATTTTTTAATTAACACCTTGTTGAACATAGACTGAGAAATGAACAGGCCATCCTTAGATTATTTAACATGGAGGCCCAAGAAATATTTTAGTTCACCCATACAGCTCATTTCAAATTGCCATTGCATTAGTTTGGCAAACTTTCTGTATATACGCATAAATTTAGACAGGATAATCTTACCCTTGACTTCCCTTAGGAATAATGACTTATTTATCTTTCCCCTTGAGAATTTGTTCTCAATAAAAAAGCTAGATAGAGTTTCATACCAAGCCTTAAGGACCTATTTCAACTCATACAAAGCCTTTATTGAAAGAAATACATAATCAGGGAAAGAAGGATTGATAAAACCTTATTGATTCTCAACATAAACCTCCTCTTTTAGGTCACCTTTCAAGAAAGCTGACTTGACATCCATCTTGTAGGCCTTAAATACCTTGAAGGTAGCATATGCAAGGAATAACCTTGTGGCTTCAATTCTAGCAACTTGTGCAAAGGTTTGATCAAAGTCAATACCTTCCTCTTGCCTATATCCTTTTGCAACCAATCTAGCTTTGTTCTCGATTCTAACACTATTCTCATCAAATTTGTTCTTGTATGTCCATTTGGTCCTAGTGATGTTATGTCCTTCAGGTCTGCGAACTTGATTCCAGAAATTACATCTCTTGAACCGGTCCAACTCTCTTTGTATAACCACTATCCTGTTTGGGTTTATGTTTGCTTCTTCAAACTTCTTGGGTTCTATCTGATATAGTAAAATTGAGTACATTGCAATGTTGTGATTTCTGATCCTTATGGTTGCACCCTGGCTTGCATCCCCAATGATCAGTTCTTGGTGATGGTCTCTTAGGTGTCTGATGGTAGCTGGTAACCTCTCTTCGTCTACTTAAACTACATTTTCAGTGGCCTGATGTTCTTCTCTTAAATTAGCATAACCTTCTTCTAGGATGAGAACACTATCATCCTTGTCCTATTCAACTTGAATAATGTCTTCAATGCTTACTTTGTGCAGTCTTAAATCTGCACCTATAATACTAGAAGAGCTTGACAGCACATCGTGAATAATAGAAATTTCCTCAAACACAACATTAATAGGCTCTTCTATAACCTGATTTTTCAATTTGTAGATCCTATAGGCTTTGTTGTGACTACTATACCCAACAAATATTCCCTCATTGGATTTTTTAGCAAACTTTGTAAGGTAGGACTTCCCATTATTTTGCACAAAGCACTTACTTCCAAAGATTCTGAATTAGGCTAGATTTGGTTTTCTGCCTTTCATAAGCTCATAGGGAGTCTTATTGTAATGCTTTTTGATAGAGGCCCTATTTTTGACATGATAGGTTGTGTTCACTTCCTCATCCCAGGAAAATTTTGGGAGAGAAGTGTCACTTAGCAAAGTCCTCCTAGCCTCTATGAGAGTTCTATTCTTCCTCTCAGCAATGCCATTGTGCTGCGGTGTTCTTAGAGATGAAAATTCCTTAAAGATGTCATATTCTTTACAAAATTCTGTCTTGCTTTCAGACTAAAACTCTATACCGTAGTTAATTCTGATTTGACCAATGTGCAGCCCCCTTCATTCTGAATCTGCTTGACAAAAGTCACAAAGTAGTCTAAGGTATCATACGTTTTGTTAAAGAAGAACACTTAGGCTAATCTAGAATAGTCATCAACAATCATAAATGTATAGATTTTCCTACCTAGACTTTGAATTGGCATAGAACCAACTAAGTCTATATGCATGAGGTAAAAACATCTCTCTAAATCCTTGGTTCCATTGCTTTTAAAGGAAACCTTTGTCTGCTTTCCCTTTTAGCATGAAGAATAAATGCCCTCTTTAGTGCATTTCAAATTGGGTCAATTTCTAGCCAACTCTTTACTAAAGAGCTTATTGATAGAGGTAAAGTTCAGGTGAGCAAGCCTCTAGTGCCATTTCACACAATAAGAGTCTTTCTTATTTGCCACTAGGCACACTGAAGAGTCTGAATCTAACCATAGAAAATTAAGATTATAAATATTTTCACTGCTATTACTTGTTAGAGTGATCTCTTGGTCACATGATCCCTCGATTAGGCACTTATCCTTGTGGAATACAATGAAATAACCTAGATCAAAGAGTTGGCTTATTCTAATTAGATTGTGTTGTAATCTCTCCACATAAGCCACTTTTGTGATGGAGACTATGTCATTGGTAATCCTACCAAAGCCTTTAGTCACTCCTCTGTCTGAACCACCAAATATGACTTTTGGTCCATTCCTCACTGGAGTTAAATTTTTAGATGGCTCCTTGTTCAAATCATGTGGCTGGAACATCCAATGTCCAAGTACTACATAGGAATCTGATGGGTACTTGGACTAGCCTGCAATCACAAAATTAGTTTAACTTAGGTACCCAAAATAACTTGGGTCTTTGGTTCTTGTTAGCATAAACATGAATGTTTTTCACATCTGCAATAATGACAGGAAGGATTCTCTTTGCACTTGGCACACTAGGGTTGTGCCAACAATCAATGGCAGAGTGTCCCCTATTGCCACTACTCCAACACTCATGGATATTTTATCTCCTCTTTTGAACACCCTTGGATGTGCGTGGAACATCATATATTTTGTATTCAGATGGGGGAGCAGCAACCTTCTTCCTATTTCTTTTAGTAATAATATTGATGAATGTTATCTTGCAAGCAGGTTTTCTACGCAAGTTCTATTTGATAGCAGCAGTTGTCTACTTTGCAGCTAACTAGGTGTTGATGGCATCAGAAATAGCCAAGTGAGACTTGGTTGCAGTCTTGCCAACAACTTTATTTTTCTTTGAAAGATCTTCGGTGGGGGCCACTGTCTTATCCTTGAGAATGGTGCTGGAGCACCAAACACAAATGGTCCATGGTGGGCCATTGGAATTTCTTCATTGGGGAGCCTTCAAGGCACTCAACCCCATGCCCTTTCTTCTCCTATTGCAAGGAGTACTATTGCCCTTACAAGAAGAACTTCCATTCTTCCAGTGACCATAAATGTTGTCCTGGTCATACTTCTTAGAATGGAAAACTACCTTATGAAAGGTGGTTTGAGGCATAGCTGGAGCCTTGCCTTTTCCTTTGGAATGGGCAGCTCTAGCATTCCACCTAAACCTTAATGCCCTCTTATTATTTTGAGAGGTGAAGGAGTCTATCAGTGGCAGTACTGTCTTAGGCTTTGAAAACTCAGCCACTAGCATCCTTTCCTTGAGGAGCTTCTCTTCAAGATCCTTATTGATCTTGCACTTCTGGCTTATGGCACCCACATGGATGATTGTGAGTGTTTTAAATTAACTAATATCTTTGTTCATCTGAGGTAGCAGTGAGGTTGTCTAATATTGCAAAGACTTAGCTTGTTGTAGAGAAACAATCTCTTCAGCTTGCCTTTTAACAAGCTTTTTGCTCTTCTTCAAACTTCCAGCATTGAACCATAATTGTCAATCAGTTGATTGACATTCTCTTCTAGTTCTGATCCATCCTCCTCACAAGATGATGAGTATGCCTCAGAATTTGGGTCAGTCTCGTAATCAAAATCTAAAAGAGAGATCGGTTGAGAGATTATCATATCAAGATCAGGGTTGTCCTGATTGCCTTCTGTAGATGCCATGAGTTTGTACTCTTCTTTATCTTTACAGTCACTATCAACAGAGGATAGTAGTGCCCTTATGCCCACTTTGGTTGTTGGATGAACAACAACCTCTTCTATGGAGATTAGCGCAATATAGGACTCTTCATCTTAAGATTCTGAACTCTCAGAATCACTATCTGACAAGCTTGACTTCTTCTTAGACAATAAGCCATTGTCCACCTTTTTGTCTTTATGATATGTCTTATGATTAGACAATCTGCTTTCTTTCCTTCTAACAGTACAGTCAGCTATGACAAGTCTTGACCTGTTGTAGTAGTAATAGACCACATTAGTTTTAAAATGTTTATTCTGTTTAGAGTCATACTTGTCCCCATAAGGGTCTTTTTTGGACTTGTCCAGGTTAGCTTGTGGCTTCCTCGAGTTACACCTGTAGGAGCCCTTATTCTTACAATGCCTTCTTATGCTCAACATCTTCTTGAACTACTTGGAGAACATTATTAGTTCTCCTTTAGACAGCTCGTCTCCAGAAGTGCTGGGTGAAGAACTGTCTGACTCAACAACTCTTCTTGGTGGAGAAGTTGTCTTCTCCCTACTCCTTCTTGAGGCTTTAGCTTTGAAGGCCATAACCTTTTCTTTCTTGAGGGACCTAGCAGAATCTTTTTTAGCTTTTTTGATGATTAGCTGAATTTTATGAGATAGCAACTTGCCAAACCAATTCTGGGGTAATGTTTTGGCCAAGTTGCTTACTTCACTTATGACAAAGATCTTTATGTCCCACTCTTTGTTGAGTGATCTCCGGAATTTATCATTCAGCTCATAATTAGAGAACTATCTGTCATAGGTGATAAGATTGTTCACTATCTTGAAGAACTTGTAGGAAAATGTATTATGCATCTCTTGGTTTGAGAATAACAAATCTCAGTATGTATTTGATCATGTCTGTTATGTGTTTATAGTGTGTAGGTTGACAGGTTCATGTGAAGTGAAGATGCCTCCTATGGATGATACCGCCGAGCTTTAGAAATTACCACCAAGCGGTATCCGTGAATTAATTGGAAAGAGCTCTCGGTAACCTTTTCCATCACCCTAGTTCTAATGCCCAAACTAGCCTCTAGACAAATGGCACGTAGGATTTCTTGAGTAACAAATCTACCACCATGTGATGGCTGTTACCGCGCCATGCTAGTCTCTCGACGATCATCAAGTAGGAATTCTCGAGAAATCAATTTATCGCTAGGCGCTAGATGTTACCGTGTAACACTAGCATCTCGACGAACATTAGGCACGACTTCTTGAGAAACCAATCTATCGCTAGGCAATATAGGTTAATGCACCGTGCTATCCTCTTGACGAATATCGAAACATTTTTTCTCGAGAAACCATTCTATCGCAGGCGATAGCTCTTACCGTTCCACGCTAGCCTTCCTCGACCATCAACACGACTGTTTAGAATCATCGTGTCCTATTTTACCACGCAGTGGTAGCTATAACTATGCAGCGCTAGCAATGATAAAATGACAAATATTTATTTTAATTATTATTCCAGATTTCGAGGATAGCTGGCACAACAAACGCGCGAACCTACAGCCGGGCACTAGTCTTACCACAAGCGGTAGCCTATTTTCATGAAGTCATATAAAAGACCACCTTAGTTTTTGTGCATGATATATGAAGAAAAAGGAGAAAAGAGACAGTGATCTATCATTCCTAGGGTTTGGCCACCTTTCTGCGGTCCATCCCAATCGTCTCTGACAAAGGAAAAGAAATCTGTCTCCCTCCCGTTCGAGTACGAAGAATTCCGGCGAGACAAGAACGACAACGACTATGGAGAGTTGATTGGTTGCACGCACAAAGATCTCTGGCGATCCAAGGACTACAATGACTATGATGTGTTTTTAGGATGCAAGCACATGAAGAAAAGGAGGGATTTTGTTCTCTGGAATTTACCACCGCGGTATAACAAGTTACCGCCCCGCGGTATCTTCCTGCAATTTCATCTCTATTTCGAACAGCCCAAATTGAGTTTCGTGCGACGGTTTTTCACGAAATTTGATAGGGGAGTTCACCCTAGCCGTCTAAAGGGAAGGAAGTGGTCATCCTAACTCATCGAGAAGGAGAGTTCTTCAGAAGAGATCAAAAGGAAATCATGCACAAGGATCAAAAACTAACAACACGATGATCAAGAAGCCTTCGTCCTTATACTCTCGTGAAGGATCCTCACTCCAAGAAACTCTCATCAAGCACTCATCTTCACGGATCTGAAGAAAATCAAAGAGAAAGTCTCTCAAGCCACAAAGATCGAACCTTTGCAAGCGAATCGTCATCCACATCAAGGGTTCGAGTTAGAGTGGATTTTTATCTTATTATGTGTATTTTACTTTTTACTCTTTTTACCTAGTTGTTTGTGTGAGAAAAATAGAACAGTAAGGGTCATCGAAATTCGGATAGGATTTCGCAAGAAATCATCCTGGGGATAGGGATGTCTAGATCGGGTGTTCTAGCGGGGCTCTAAGACACCTCGTTGTGTGAGGGTGAAGAGCCAGCTCGAAGACTTTTCCTGGAGGGAAAAGGAGAGAGCCAATCGGTCCGTGGAGTGGATCGGTATAGAAAACAAAAGAGTCTTTCATTGTCACTGTCTTCAATTCCCGACGTCGTGGTGATCACAATTTTGTAATTGTGAAACCATTTGCTGTTAATTCATGTAATGAAATATATTTTCTGTATTATTGTTTTTAGGATTCTGGTGTCAATGTTAGTTTAATTTCTTGTGTGGTGTACAAGCAAATTCGCATAGGAAACAAGTTCGTAGACCTACTATCGCACGTTAGCTACCTAATGCCCCGCAGTAGATTCCAGAACTCGATTTCCTGAGACGAAATATTTTAAATTGCAAAAAAATGCACCAAACCTTATTCACCCACCCCTCTACGGTTGGCCACGAGATCCAACAAGTGGTATATGTGAGAGGTTATTCTAAAATGGTTTCACCACCGAGAATATTGGTCAACCATAATCCTGAATCGACCAGTGGGGATGAAAAATTGTACACTGAAAATTCGTTCGCTCCACCCCTGTTTATAGGACTGAATTATAACAAATGGGAAATTCTAATGAAGAAATTACTTATATTATTAGATATAGATATTTGGAACATGACTTGTATCAAACCCCAAATATTTTAAATAAGCACGAATGTCATTTAAATGCCAAATCTATGAATAGTCTATTTTGTGGGCTTGGTCAAGATACTTTCAAAGTAATCTATACACTTCAAACTACATATGATATATGGAAATTTCTTGAGTTAACTTGCAGTACTCTTTCTACAGATGACGAGACAGAGCAATTTCTCATAGATTCAAGTGAAGAACCAAATAGAGAATTGCTCTTGGAGTAGGACATGGCAATCACATCACGTGAAAGGGAAGTTGAAATCTCAACCATGGATGAGGCAACACACGGAGAAGTCAAAGACACTCAAATCTCCAATCTAGCTTCATCCAAGAACATTGTAAGAAAATTGAATCCCCTTCGTGTTTGCAATTCCATTTCTACATTGATTGTGCTAGATAGGGAAAAACGTAGAATTAAGAAATTGACGAGTATTAATTCAAAACTATGTTCATAAAATAACCGCTTAAAAGCATGTGTTAATGTAGAACCCACCATTGTTGTGTCTAGTTTGCCTGTTTGACCTTTAGATAACATTTCTACACCTTATATAGATTATAATGAACTAAAAGAAAAATATAAGGTTCTAGAAAAAGAGCTTTGCTTTGCAAAGGGACAAAATGATAAATTGTGTTTAAAAAACTCATCGTTGAAATGTTATTGTGCTGGATGCAAGATTTATAAAATTGAAATTAAAAAGATGGATGAGACTTTTGAGGAATATAGAAATAAGTATGAAGCTCATATTGAATCTATAGTCTCCACTCTAAAAAATAGCACAATTACGTACAACAAAGCTAAACATAAGTTTAACATTAAAATAAAAAAATAGTTATAAAAATCAACTTGCTTAAGGAAATAGTAAAGAAAAATTCGAAAAACTTAAACGTACAATATCAAGCAAAAGCAAGAAGCATGTCGAACATGAGCTCACACACATTTTTTTTAAGCAAGTCAAAGGGAGTAGAAAACCTCAAGCCAATGCAAGTGAAATTCCCAACAATAAAAAACATATTCACTTGCAAAAACAATTAATCCCTTGGTAAAATCAAATGAATGTAAATTTCCTTCAAAGAATCAATGCAATATGAGTCTTTATGATAAAAAACATAATCTTAACTCAGAGAACAATTTCAACTTATCTAAACCTCAAATGCAATATTTTTCAACTGATGCTCATCATATAAAGACTCGTAGAAATCTACATGTAAACTTACAACACAAAAACAAGATCAAGTCTAAGTATGAATGGGGACCCAGATTTAAAAATGACGCACCTATTCCACTCAAAAGGACACATTCATTATTATCACCTCATGGTTTATCACGTCATGTTTGGGTAAGCAAAGGAACTGCAACACTTGGCCCCTTTTGGATACCTAAATATCTTATCCATTAATGTCATCCTATTGCGTGAAGTATAAGCTAATCCAAACAAAATTACTCACTAATCTACTTCACGATAATTTTTTTGTCTTTGATGTTTTTTCATATTTTGTTTTTGAATTTGTTTATTTTTGCTTTTGTAATTTCTCTTAAGCCAACATGTCATGAACACTTTAGATATATTTTTGCTATCTGACTTTCTCATATTAAAATTAATGATAAATCAATCTAACTAAACAAATTGGAATATAAGTCATATCATTTCAAAGTGGCCATAATTTACCTTCTATCATAAATCTATCACGTTGTCATAGTATGCCTGCGATCATTCACCCATTATGTATGTCTCACAATAGCGGGGGTGTAGGTTTGTCTGCTTTAGAAATTCTTACATGTAAACCACATCTTGTCCTTAACCGGGGAGGGTTCCAGTAGGTCCTCGTGTTGCGCTGGGGGGAAAGTGTGTTTGGTTGAGCAGATTCCTCTGTGTACACATTTGATTAAAACCCAACCCTACGACATTTATATAGCTCCTCATGCTCATCCGTCACATAGTACAGGGCTAGGGTGTAGACATATAGCTTAGGTATTAGATTATTGGGCATACTTATAATTCACATATCCACTACAAGAACATTATTTCACTTATCATGTATGTTATATTCAAGCACAATAATATATACGCTTATAAAATAATTTGAAAGAACAAAAAATTTATATATATCTTCGTGTGCTTATTATTTTGTATTTTTATTAAAAAATTAATCAAAAATTTTATTATAAAAACTACTTATTATTCATTGTCATTGCCAAGGATGAATACATTCGATCAAGTAAAGATTAAATAGAATGTCTGATTTAACTGTCAAGTTTCTTAAAACATTGTTTTGGTTATATCATGTATTAAATATTATCTTTATGTGCAATGAAATTGAATATAGAAAACATGTGTAGGATTACTTAGTGTGCCTCTAAGTATGAGTAATGTTTTATGTTTGACAATGAGATTATTCACACATCAATTTTGATAACCTACATGTGATTTTAATCGTATGCCTGCAGGAGTGTGTATTGTAATAATATAATAATTAAAATTCATAAATAGATTACCTACACTACACTAAATTGATTATTTCAATTCTTTGTTTTTTTTCATGCGCTTATTCATTGGAGAAAAGTGTCTTTACAAAATTGTTATTGTTTGCTCAACATGTGAATTCAGAGTCCTTTGTCACTAGAATAAAAATCAAATAAAAATTGACAAAGAACACTCCACCAAACACTACTCACCCTCCTAATAAGTCTTAATAAGCGTTGTGAGGTTGAGCACCTAGGAAAAAGAATTGTAAAGTGTTTTGTAGTGAATAAAATATTCACCATTTCTCTTAGCGCACTAGATCACAAAAATAAATATAACACTAAAAATGGCATAAATGTGATCCCCCAAGCACTACTCTAGACCCTGATAAGTCTCAATAAGCATTGTGTGTTTAGAGCACCTTGGTAGTTGTACTTCTTACTCATATGCATTGAAAAATAGTGGAAGTAATATTATTTTTGTATTTTAATGTTATGCTTGTTCATTATATATGTAATGTGTTTTGATTAATTCACTTATATACTTTATCAAAACACTATTTGTACACATCATTATTTATCATAAAACTTCCACTCATGAGAATTGGATCCTAATGCAAACATATATTATTCTCTAAAATCATAAGTAAATGCACGAACTAGATTACAAAAGTTTACCGCTACAATGTTTAAATTTACTTGAAATGCAAATTACCTCACATTGTGGTTTGTATCTCACTTTGATAGTTTGAAATCATGATTGCAAAAATTTCAATAAATTACCATCTCTTGGATTTGTATTGAATTGAAAAAAACTTTGTATTAGGCTTAAAATTTCATGTACTTAATATGATATTATTTTCAAAAAAGGGGAAGTTCATCTTAAGAGTGCTTAACAGGTTTTTAGGCGTACCACTTGAGCTTAATCATGAATGTTTACTCTTTAACCAAGTGTTAAACTATGAGTAGTAAGTGGTATTGCGTGCTTAACAAGTGTTGTGTCCAGATATTATTCAATCATGCGTACATTTTGCCCAATAAGTGAAAGAGAGTTATTTATGATCTCGCTCAATGTATCCTTTTTTTCTTCTCTAACATTGACCATTTTAGTTATCATTGCATACACTCACCTCTACGCTCTTTCTATTCTACCAAAAAGAGGGAGAACATGGAGAGTCAATTTCTTTATGTAGTGGAAGTACATTAAATTGAGTATAGAATGCATCTATGTATGGGGAGTAATCATAGGACGTTGATACTTTACTTATGCCCGATCGTGATAATTATCTTAACAAGCGGTAACATGTTTTTGTTCATAACTGGCAACTTATAGTAATCAACTAGTGGTCTTATATAAAATGCTTTACTCGTTAATATGATCTATCCAACCCTCTTTTAATAATACTAAAAGGGGGAGAGTGTTTTTGAAGAAATAGAAGAAATATCTCAACTAGGAAGAGCCTATGTAGGAGTTGTATCCATCTAGGGGTAGTACGCATTGAACTCTTATCATTTACTATAAACACAGACCTATTATGCAGTATTTTTTCATAATAGATTTGTTATTATCAAAAGGTGGAGTTTGTTGGAACATGCATTCCGCATCTCTTGGTTTGAGAATAACAAATCTCAGTATGTATTTGATCATGTCTGGTGTGTGTTTATAGTGTGCAGGCTGACAGGCTCAAGTGAAGTGAAGAAGCCTGCTATGGACAATACCGTCAAGCTTTAGAAGTTACCGTCGGGCAGTATCTGTGAATTAATTGGATAGAGCTATCAGGAACCTATCGCGTCGTGCTAGTTATAATGCCCTCGCTATCCTCTCGATGAATGGCGCAGAGGATTTCTCGAGTAACAGATCTACCGTCAGGCGATAGCTATTACCGCATTGCGCTAGTCTCTAGACGAACGTCAAGCAGGACTTCTCGAGAAATCGATTTATTGCTAGGCGCTTGATGTTACCGCACCACGCTAGCATATTGATGAACGTTAGGTAGGAATTCTCAAGAAACCAATCTACCGCCAGACGATAGAGGTTAACGCACCGCGCTATCCTCTCACTAAATGTCAAGACATTTTTCTCAAGAAACCATTCTACCACAGGTGATAGCTCTTATCGTTCCACTCTATACTTCGTCAAGCATCAACACGACTGTTCAAAATCATCGTATCCTATTTTACCGCATGGCGGTAGTTGTAACCGTGTGGAGCTAGCAACGATAAAACGGTAAATATTCATTTTAATTATTATTCCAGATTTGAGGACAGCTGGCACAAGAAGCGCACGAACCTACCACCGGGAGCTAGTCTTACCGTCGGTGGTATCCTATTTTCAAGAAAACATATAAAAGGACGCCTTGGTTTCTATGCATGATATCTGAAGAAAAGGACAAAAAGAGACAGTGATTTATCATTCATACGGTTCGGTCACATCTCTGAGGTTTGTCCCAATCATCTTTGTCGAAGGAAAAGAATTATGTCTCCCTCCCATTTGCGTACGAAGAACTCTGGCGAGCAAAGAACGACAACGAATATAGAGAGTCGATTGGTTGCAAGAACAAAGATCTATGGCAAGCAGAGGACTACAATGACTACGAGGAGTTGTTATGTTGTAAGCACATGAAGAAAAGGTGGGATTTTGTTCTCTGAAAGTTTCCGTCGTGCTATAACTAGTTACCGCCCCGCGGTCGCTTCTTGTAATGTCTTCTCTATTTAAAACAAACTGAACTTGAGTTTCGCGCGACAGTTTTTTATGAAATTTGAAAGGGAAGTTCATCCTAGCCATCTTAAGTGAAGGAAGGGGTCATCCCAACTCATCGAGAAGGAGAGTTCTTCAGAGGAGATCAAAAGGAACTCATGTGCAAGGATCGAAGTCTACCAACATGATGATCAAGAATCCTTCGTCCTAACACTCTCATGAAGGATCCTCGCTACAAGAAACTCTCATCAAGTGCCCATATTCATGGATCTGAAGAACATCGAAGAGAAAGACTCTGAAGCCACAAAGATTGAACCTTTGCAATCGAATCATCGTCCACATCAAGGGTTCGAGTTAGAGGGGAGTTTTCCCTTATTATATGTATTTTACTTTTTACTCTTTTTACCTGGTTGTTTGTGTGAGGAAAATCGACCTGTAAGGGTCTTAGAAATCCGGGTAGGTTCTGCAGGAAATTTTCTTGGGGATAAGAATGTCTAGATTGGGTGATCTAGTGAGGCTCTAAGACACTTCCTTGCATAAGGGTGAAGAGCTGGCTCGAAGAATTTTTCATGGAGGGAAAAGGAGAGACCCAAACGGTCCGTGGAGCGGGTTGGTATAGAAAATAAAAGAGTCTTTCATTCTCACCGCCTTCGATCCCCATCATCACGGGGATCACAATTATATAAATGTAAAACCATTTGCTATTAATTCTTCCAATGAAATATTTTTTTTCTGTATTTATTACTTTTATGATTCTGTTGTGAATGTTAGCTTAATTTCTTGAGTGTGGTGTACAAGCAAATTCGTACAGGAAATGAGTTCATAGACTTACTGTCGCGTGTTAGCTACCTAATTCCCCACGGTAGCTTCCAGAACTCGATTTCCTGAGACGAAATATTTTAAATTCCAAAAAAAATACTCCAAACCTTATTCACCCCCTCTAAGGTTGGGCACGAGATCCAACAGAACTTCTCATAATAGTCTACTATAGAATCGTTCTTGTCTTGCTTGAAGGCCTCATACTACTAGTTGAGGAGGTATTTTTTATCTTCCCTCAATTCATCTATCCCCTCAAAGTAGACAATTAGTGAGTCCCACATCTCCTTAGTTGTTTTGTAGTGCATTAGATTCTGAAGATTTGAATCATCTATGTAACAGCACGAATTTCAAAAGGGGAAATTTTTGGGTGACACGGCTTGGTACACGGGAGTGTCTCGGGGCCTGTCTTGCTCGGGTGCGTAGCAGTCGCGCGGTTGACAAAAATACGTTCGACGAAGTGTTCGGGAGGGACACGCCCCGTGACACGGGCGTGACCAATGGTGTGACCTTCTTTATGTCGACACCTTTGTGTCGGCACCCCCTTTGTGTCGACATTGTTGTGTCGACACCATTGTGTCGACACCTTTGTGTTGACACCGTTACGTCGACACCTCCTTTATGTTGACACCTTTCTGTCGACACCCTTCTGTCGACACCTCCTTTGTCTCAACACTCGAGCCTTTGGTCAATAAAGTGGTCGACAGAGGGACCACGCCAGTGACACGGGTGTGTACCCTCCGACACAGGCGTGTCGGAGGGCGTGTTCCCCTTTGGTCGACGAAATTTGCTCGACGATCGTCGAGTGCAAGTACACGCCCCCTGTCACGGGCGTGACTTTGCTGTCACGGGCGTGTACCCTGTCCGTGACTTGTTTCGGGATATGGCAGTTTGTGCACCGCTTAGAGTACACAGCCTGTGACACGGGCGTGTTACATGGCATGTCAGACCCGAGAGGCGAGTTTTAGGCTTTTTCATGGTCATCCATTTTCCTCAACTACGATCTAATAGCTGAGAGCCGTCCCTACTTCCTTAAGTCCAAAAACTGAGAATAAATTCTCATTATGTTTCTTTCCTTCATCTTTCTAAAAAGCTTAGAGATTGAAAGGGAGAGGAAGAAGGAGGAAGTAGAAGAGGGGTTGATCGCTGGTGGAGCTTGAGAGTGTCAAGCTAAGATCCGAGGCCATCTTTGTGAAGGAAAAGCTGTTGCGGTTCTTTCTAGCCAGCTAGGAGCTCATGGTGCCGAAGCGGTCTTCATGGGTAATGACTTTTTATCTTCCAAGCCATGTGAAGGCTTCCTTTTTGGCATGTGCATCTGATTCCCCCACCAGAGGGAGGCTTGTTGTGGGAGTCTTTTGGCTGATTCATGGAATCTGAAAGATATGGTACCTAAACACCTAGAGGGGGGGGGGTGAATAGGTGACCTAATCCTTTTCTTAATTCTTTGTTGGCAGTCAACAGTTTATAACACAGATTTCTGAATAAGTAATCACAGCACACAGCAATTCTCAACACAGTACAATCACAGCACAGAATACACAAGATTTTATAGTGGTTCCCCAATCTTTGGGTACATCCACTTTCCCCCTTCGCCTATCTAGCAGTGTACTAGATTCGGCCAAACTTCTCCACTAGCTCAGAACCCAACAAGGTTCCTACCTCAGGCCCAAAGCCTTACACTCAGCCAAAAGGCCTACACTCAGCCACCCAGGCCTACACTCAGCCAATCAAGCTTACACTCAGCCAATTAAAGGCCTACACTCAGAGTTCTTCAACTCCTACACTCAGGCACCAAGCCCTACCCTCAGCCTTTATAAAATAGGCTTACAATCACTCAGATCCAATGGATCTTACAAGTTTAAAATAGAAATTACAAATGCTAACTCTACAACTCAGAAAGGATGAGAGGAGTTGAGAGTTTCTTGAAGAGTTCTTGGAAGAACTCAGCTTGATCCAAACTGACTTAGCTTTCTTCAAAGCTTCTTGAGTAGAACTGAATTAGTCTGAATCTTCTGCAGTTGATCCTTGATCTCTGCTTCTTGAAATCCAGATGACTCTGAATTGTTCTTCTCAGCCTTAGTTCCAAAGACTGAATCCTTAGTTGGAGCTCTCTCTCTCCAACTACTTAGATCTGCAGTTGGACTGCCTGATCTTCTTGTGTTGATCCTCTGTGTATCACTTCTTGATTTAATCTGATCAACTACTTCAATTATTCTCACAACAAGTAATGATTGTGAACAACTTGACCACTTAACAACTAACTCTTATTCTGTAAACTGTGGGTGCCTATTTATAGGCTTCCTTCATGGTAACCGGCTGATCCGGTTTATAACAGACTTTTGACTTCTCTGACAGTTGCTGTAGACCGGCTGGATTGGCAGCTGTCATGTCAACCAGTCACTTCTTGAAATTCTCTAACTGTCAGTTAGTGTCGAGACTTTCTGTTCTTAAGTGTCGACACTTATAGACCAAGTGTCGACACATGTTGTGTAAGTGTCGACACAAGTCTACAAGGTGTCGACACAATTCCTTGTATGTCTCGACACAGTTTCTTCTGCATGTGTCGACACTGAAATTGAGTGTCGACACAAGTACTTGTACTTCATTCTTTATCTGTATTCTTCTAAGTGTCGACACATCTCCTTTGTGTCGACACATCTTCATGTGTTGAAACTGTCAAGTGTCGACACTGATTCTTGGTGTCGACACAAGTCTTCATTCTTGATTCTTCAGCTGAGTGTCGACACATTCCCTTAGTGTCGACACTTATACTTAGAATATTTTACAACTTTTCTGTTCTTTGCTAAGTGTCGACACAGCTCCTTGTGTCGACACTTTCTTCAAGTGTTGAGTCTTCTGGTTATGTGTCGACACATTGTGCTGAGTGTCGACACATTCTTCAAGTGTTGACTCTTTGAGTGTGTGTCGACACATTGTGCTGAGTGTCGACACATTCTTCATATGTTGACTCTGCTGATTGAGTGTCGACACATTGTGTTGAGTGTCGACACTTGTACTTAGTCTCTGCAGAATTTTGCTGAGTGTCGACACAACTCCAAGTGTCGACACTTTCTGATGTTGACTCAGCTCTTCTAGGTGTCGACACTTCTGCTAAGTGTCGACACAGCTTTTCTGCATCCTTCTACACTGAGTGTCGACACAGCTCCAAGTGTCGACACTTTCTGACTGGTGTCGACTCTTCTTCCCAGGTGTCGACACAATGACTCCAAGTGTCGACACTGCATGTCTGGGTGTCGACACAAGCTTTCTCAAGTGTCGACACTTTGCCCTCTGGGTGTCGACACATGGACTTAGAATTTTTAGCTTCAGTCCAGTGTATTCCTAACCTGCACAAGTAACTCAAACAAACATCAAATACATTCTGATGTATATCATTGAGTTAGGTGAGGCTTCTTCAAATCAGGTACATTTGACCAATGTACCCAACAATCTCCCCCTATTTGGAGAAGTCATAACCCTTAGTCAATGATATACACCACTCATAATTAAAAATTACAAAATGATGTAAAGCATATAAATGACAACAGGGTAAACTTGAACATGTAATAAAGCACACATGTATACTTATTAAACATTGCAGAACAATTAAGAAACACACATATTTCAGAACATTCATACTATATTTATCATATACTGTTCCAATAATGTTCCTTATACATTTTCAATGAAGTATTACAATGTTTATCACTTAACAGATTACAACAAGCATCAAGTTAATTCCTAATCTAGTGCTGATCAGGTTCTTTAATAACAATGCCTTTTCCAGCTTTAACTTGAGCTTTCACAGCAGCAGCAGCAGCAGGCTCAGCTTCAGCAGTCTTCTTCCCTTTAGAGTCCTTCTTCTTCTGTTCTTCAGCCTTGATCTTTTGTCTTTCAAAATAATGATAGGGCTTAGGAAAGTACTTGCTAGGCTCCACAGCTGTTGGAGGTAGCTTTCCTAACTTAGCCTTCCTTCTAAATTGGACAATTGCTTCCTGCCTACTCTCATGCTTTCTCCATTCAGCCTCTGAGAACCACTTGTTCCTCTCATGGGCATTGTCCTTGGCAGCTTTCCAGGCTGTGAGAATTATGTTCCTAGAAGTAGGGCTCCATTGTTCAAAATCTGGCTTTTGCTCAGCAATTTCCCTAAACTTCTTCTTTGACAGCCTAGTTTCTTCTTCCTTGTCCAAAGCCTCTTGCATTGCAGCTGTGATAGGTTGAACAACCTTTTCCAGAATAATATTAGGCTTGCCAGCAGGTGGACTATACATTGTGCTTATATCTGCATGAATCATTTCAAAGTCTGGAGGTGGATAGATTACATCAGCCACTGCTTGTTGCTCACCTCCAAGATATGCATTTTGAATACCAGATTCACCTACTTCATTGTCATCACACAGGGGAGGATATCCAAGTGTAGCCCTTATAGAATTTGAAATCCATTTTGCATGCTCAGAACTGGCTTTGACTAACACTCTCTCCCCCTTTATGACTTCTTGTGCTACATGATCTCTCACATCATCTTTCTGAAATCTGATTTGGCTATCCAAATACCTTATGCCCTCTTTAAAGAAAGGTCTAAGCTTTGTAAGCTGTTCTGAAATGACCTTCTGTGAGTCTTTTATGGCAGTCTTGACAGCAGCAATCTCTGCTTGAAATAGTTTATCAAAATCAGCTTTGGCAGCAGCAGAGGAAGTTGAAGGTTCATCTGACTTATTCTTGAGTTCAGTGACTATTGCATTGTGAGATGCAGTCAGATTATCATTCATTCTCAACTGATTCTCCAGCACATAGCCTTGCTTGAGTGCTATATCATCCACTTTCTCTTTAATTGTTTCTTGATGTTTAGCCAGATATACCACAGCATTAGCACCCTTGGTAAAACAATCAGTCATTTCCCTTTTATTAAGGTTCATTTCAAACCTTATGGACTTGATTTCCTGGCCCAGATCAGATTGTAGTGCTTTGTGCCCTTCATCAACATAAGTTTCTAAAGCTTTCCTTTGTTCATCCATCTTGATTTGCATGGCAAGCAGTAGAGCACTGTAATCAGTGGATGGAGCTTGTTGAACTAAGGAATGTTGAGCAACTGTTTGGAGAGCCTTCTTATAGCTCTGGCTTCTTCTTTTGAAAACAAAGAACTTCTTTTTCTGAGCTTGCTCAGCTTCATCATCTTCAGACTCAGATGTACTTGCTATATCCACCCTATCCTTAGGGCTGGAGGTTTTTCAGTATGCACATCTTGTGCCTTCTCAGTATCTAGCCTTATAGGCTCTTCCACAACTTCAATGTTCTCCCCCTCAGCAGCAGCATCCTTTACTGCATCAGCAGCATTCTTTTCCATATCAAAATCTTCTTGATCTAAGTTCAAAAAGAGATCTTCCATTGTATATTCTGCTGGAGACTGTGCAGGAGATGTACTTGGTTCTTCAACTTCTTTATCAGGTACTTCACAACAGATGTGTCTGGAAGAACAACATCTGGTTCTGTACTTGCTGGCTGATTTTGCTGATGATCATCAGACAAATCAGAATTTATTATAGAAAAATTCAAAGTATTAAGGTCAACAAGTACCTCTTGAATGAGGAGGGTGGCTTGTTCACTCTCCAGTGTAGATGGTTCTGCTACACCTGGAAGCTCCCCCTGGATGTCAGCTGCCTCCTGAGGAGCAGGTGTCTTCTCTGCAGCCACATCTACTGGACTTTCAGGAGTGAAGACCACATGTTCTTCACTGCCTGAGCTGCTGGAGGACTCTTGAGGCACAGCAGCAGTCTTCCTCTTCTTCCTGGGAGGAGAGTCTTTCTTAGAAGCTTGTTTTCAGGGGTGGTCAATTCCTTTGACACCAGCACCCTTTCCCATCTAGAGAATATCCTGGAGTCCATTCTCCTCATATGATTGATCTTAGATCCTGCAGCAGTGCTCATTACCTCTGGAATTGATCCAGCCAGGTAGAGACTTAGTATCCTGCCCAGATTGGGCTTCTTCAGGCTTTCTTTTACTTTCTCATAAACCACCATTGACCAGTCTGTTTTCAGATTGAAGATGATTCTGGTCATGACTTCAAACATGGAGGCAGACACCCTGTCATGCCCTCCTGGCTTGCTCAGTATAACCTTGCCCACTACTTCAGACAAGAACTTGCCTTGATATTCATACCTTTCCTGTGAAAGACTGATCCCACCTTCATCTTTGATCCAGTCCACACCAAGTAAGAGCTTCCCTGGTCTTAGAAGCAGTTACTTCCTCTTCTTCTTGAACTTTAGGTAGCTGAAGTACCTTTCTCAAAGACTTGGGTGAAATCTTGACCTTGGTGCCATGCACCCTTGACTTAATCCTGAAGCCTGAGTCATCTATAGACGCGCCAGAAAGGAATTCAATGACTTCCTTCTTCCAGATT
The DNA here is from genome assembly GCA_039583875.1 of Platanthera guangdongensis. NCBI lineage: Eukaryota > Viridiplantae > Streptophyta > Magnoliopsida > Asparagales > Orchidaceae > Platanthera > Platanthera guangdongensis. Next base: position 150,768,845 of record CM077163.1, on the reverse strand, counting down.
TTCGTTGGTTCTGAAACCAAGAATTCCAATCCTGAATTGACAATTAGGGTTATCACTGATTTGATTTCTTGGTCGCTGTCGTCAAATGCGCCTCGCACAAGCTCATAGCCTTCGTTTACGTTCTCTTCCAGCTTGGGAGCCATTAGGGTTTGAGAATTAGTCTTGAGATGAGAGAAATGTCGACACAAGAGTTTAGGTCTCGAAACTTTGAAAGCGTGTCGACAATCAAAGACAGAACCCTATTTATACCTTTCTTGTTTGAAGACGAACAGGCGGGATGAATTTCTAATGATGTGTCGACACTGTCAATAAGTGTCGACACTAATTTAGTCAACAGATTTTATGTGTCGACACTTGGTTAAGTGTCGACACCACTATACTCGACATGTGTCGAGACTTTACTTAGAAAAATTCTGAGTAAAACTTAAGTGTCGACACTTTATTGGATGTGTCGACACCTACTCGACATGTGTCGACACTAACATTCTGAAGTGTCGACACTAACTTCCTAGATGTGTCGACACCATTTTCCTGAAGTGTCGACACTTACTATTCTGTGTCGACATAGACTTGTCTATGTGTCGACACCTTTTTACTTAGCCAATTTTTGTTCTGTATACTTAGTCTAAGTTTATCATACCTAGTTCAATTTTGAACCTATTAAACTTAGCTTCTTCTAAGGGCTTAGTAAACATATCAGCTATCTGATTATCTGTTTTAACATATTCAAGTGCAATATCATTTCTTTCTACATGCTCCCTAAGAAAGTGATATTTAATCTCAATATGTTTAGTTCTACTATGTGATACAGGATTATTAGCTATGGAAATAGCACTAGTAGAATCACAATAAAGTGGAGTTCTACTTACCTGACATCCATAGTCTTCTAGCTGATGTTGAATCCACAGAAGTTGAGCACAGCAACTTCCTGCAGCTACATATTCTGACTCAGCTGTGGAGATGGCCACACTGGTTTGCTTCTTACTACTCCATGAAATGAGTCTTCCACCTAGGAATTGACAGGATCCAGTAGTGCTCTTTCTATCTTCTTTGCATCCTGCAAAGTCTGCATCTGAATAACCTGTTAGATCAAAATCTCCATTCCTAGGGTACCAGAGGCCTAGATAAGGTGTGCCCTTTAGATATCTCAAGATTCTCTTGACTGCAGTCAAGTGAGACTCTTTAGGGCAGGCTTGATACCTGGCACAAACACATGTAGCATACATAATGTCAGGTCTACTTGCAGTCAAGTAAAGTAGGGAGCCAACTATCCCTCTATACAAGGTTTCATCCACAGGTTTCCCTGCATCATCCTTGCTTAGAGACATACTTGACCCCATAGGAGTCTTCATGGTACTGGAGGAATCCATACCATATTTCCTTATGAGTTCTAGGGTGAACTTTGACTGACATATGGACAAGCCACTTTCAGTCTGTTTAACTTGGAGACCCAAGAAAAACTTCAGTTCTCCCATACTACTCATTTCAAATTGACTTTGCATAAGCTTTGCAAACTTTTTGCAAAGGCTACTTTCAGTAGACCCAAATATAATGTCATCTACATATATTTGGACAAGTATTACTTTGCCTCTAGATTCCCTAAGGAATAGAGTCTTATCTATTTTCCCCCTTGTGAACTTGTTCTCAATGAGGAAACTAGATAGGGTTTCATACCAAGCTCTAGGAGCTTGCTTTAACCCATACAATGCTTTCCTAAGTCTATAGACATAATGTGGAAGAGTAGGATCAACAAAACCTGAAGGCTGCTCCACATATACTTCTTCTTTTAAATTACCATTAAGGAATGCTGACTTCACATCCATTTGGTATACTTTGAATCCTTGGTAGGTTGCATAGGCCAAGAACATCCTGATGGCTTCCAGTCTGGCTACTGGAGCAAAGGTTTGATCAAAATCAATACCTTCTTCTTGCCTATATCCTTTTGCAACCAGTCTTGCCTTATTCTTAATGATGACTCCTTGTTCATCTAACTTGTTTCTGTAGATCCACTTTGTTCCTATCACATTGTGATCTTTAGGCTTAGGAACTAAGTCCCAAACCTTGCACCTCTTGAACTGGTTTAGCTCTTCCTGCATAGCTTCAGTCCACTGTGGATCTTGTATTGCTTCTTCAAATTTCTTTGGTTCTATTTGAGACAGAAAACTTGAATATACTGCAGCATTCTGATTTCTGCTCCTTGTCTGAACACCTTGTCTTGGATCTCCAATGATCAGCTCCACTGGATGATCTCTTAGATGCCTGTTGGCTGGAGGCATCCTTACTTCTGGTTGTACTTCTTCAGCATCTTCATCATGCTGAGTTCCTTGAACTTCTTCAGCTCCTGGTACATGTAGTTCTCCCCCTGGACATAAGCCATCTTCTTCTACTTGCTGTCTTGCAGCAGGTACATCTTCCATGGTTAGCTTGTCCATCTTCTTAGAAAGACCTGTGGGGCTGCACACACTACTAGACAACTCATTGTTAATAAGAAGTGTCTCATCAAAAACTACATGCACAGACTCCTCTACAACTTGTGTAGTCAAGTTGTAGACTCTATAAGCCTTACTATTACTGCTGTACCCAACAAACACTCCCTCTTGGGATTTGGCAGCAAACTTAGTTAAGTAAGACTTCCCATTGTTAAGTATGAAGCATTTACAACCAAAAATCCTGAAATAGGATAGATTTGGTTTCCTGCCTTTCACTACTTCATAGGGGGTCTTGTTTAACCTTTTAGTGATGGTAGCCCTATTTATCACATGGCATGCAGTGTTTACTGCTTCAGCCCAGAAATATTCTGGCAGTGATGAATCACTTAATAGGGTTCTACCAGCCTCTATCAAGGTTCTATTTTTCCTTTCAGCAATGCCATTTTGCTGAGGTGTTCTAGGTGAAGAGAATTCTTGAAATATCCCATAGTCTTCACATAGTTTTGTCATGCTTTCAGATTGAAACTCTGTACCATGGTCACTTCTAATTTTGACCACTGTACAGTTCAATTCATTCTGAATTTGCTTAACAAAACTGTGGAAGACACTAGGTGTTTCAGATTTCTGCTTTAAGAAGAACACCCAGGAAAACCTTGAGTAGTCATCAACAACTACAAAGGTGTAGACCTTCCTACCTAAGCTGTGAACTGGCATTGGACCAAATAGATCCATATGCAAGAGGTATAAACACCTCACAGCATCCTTGTTGTCAATGCTTCTAAAGGTGGATTTAGTCTGCTTGCCCTTTTGACAAGCTGAGCAAATGCCATCTTTGACACACTTAACTTGAGGACCATTCCTCACTAACTCTTTACTAAAGAGTTTGCCAATAGTCTTGTAATTAAGATGAGCAAGCCTCTTGTGCCACTTGACACATTGAGAGACTGTCTCATCAGCTACAAGACAAACTGGAGAACTATTGTTCTCAACCATAATGTCTAAACAATAGACATTTCTCTTCCTATAACCTGTCAAAATGATCTTTTGATCACTTGACCTCTTGATATGACAACCATTTTTAACAAATGAGATGTCATACCCTACATCACTTAATTGACTTATACTAATGAGGTTATGTTTCAAACCTTTAACATAAGCCACTTGAGTAATGGTAACAAGGTTAGAAGAAATGTTACCAAACCCTTTGATGATTCCTTTTTCAGAACCACCAAAGGTCACCTTTGGACCATTTTTGATTGGGATGTAGTCCTTCAGTAGTCCCCTAGTTCCAGTCATGTGTCTGGAACATCCACTATCCAAGTACCATGTAGGGGTATGGCCACTTGGATTTTCCTGCAAAACAAATTAATGAACCTTAGAACCCAAAGTAAACTTGGGTCCTTGGTGATTGTTAGTTTGCAATTTGACATAGCTACCTGCTGTCTTTCCAACAGGTAACTTGCTACACAACTTGGCACTGGCATTGTGCCAACAATCCAAAGCAAAGTGGCCAACCTTGCCACAGCACCAACATTCAAATTTGTTGTACCTTTGCTTAGGTTCTGACTTAGCTGTCTTAACTACAGCAGTCTTGTTGAATGTTGGGGCTTTGCCCTTGGACTTGGACTGATCCTGAACAGTCCTAGCTGGATTAACAAAACCCAGTCCAGTCTTTCCTTTATGATGAACAAAATCATCAATCAAGGGTAGCACTGATTTAGGTTTTGAATACCTAGCTGCTAGCTCTTTCTCCTTCTGAAGATTAATCTCCAGTTTCTTAATTTGATCATTCTTAAATGTAATAGTACCCATCTGAATCACAGTAATGTGTTTCAGCCTAGCCACTTCATTCAGTTTTTGATCATAATTCTTCTCATAATCTATTGCAGCTGCCTTGAGATCAGCAATTTCCTTGGCCAAATTTTTGGCTAGGGTCTTGCTTTTCTTATAGGCTTGCAATAGTACTTGATATTCATCTAGGAGTTGATGAATATCTCCCTCAGACTCAGATATATTCTCATCACTTGATGAAGAATAATCTGACTCTGAACTAGAACTGGAATCAGAACTTTGAGTTAAACCTTGTACCTGACTGGGTCCTGGCTGCTCCAGGTTTTTAGTACTTTCAGTCAAAGCCATCAGTCCTTGGCTTTGACAGTCTTCTTGCTCATAGATAGATTCCATGATCTGCATAAACTCTTCTTCTTCTTCAGCAAATAGCCCAATATAGGCTTCAGCATCTGTCTCAGTGTCTGAAGAAGACATATCTGAAAGAGTCTTCTCATTCTTTGCAACAAAGGACTTCTCCTTCTTTCCTTTGAAGTGTGTTTTCTTTTTGTCACTGGATTCTTTCCTTCTTTCAGGACAGTCTGCAATAACATGGCCCTGTCTATTGCAGCAGTAACAAATTATCTTGGATCCAGTTGCCTTACTAGTCTTGGTCCTTTTCTTGTCCTTCTTTGAAGGCTTCTTTTCCTGATACTGAACCTCTTTCCCTTTGGAAGATGAAGGTCTAGACCTCCACTGTTTCTTCTTAAGGAACTTCTGAAAATGTCTGGTGAATGCAGCAAAGTCTTCATCACTTTCACTGCTTGTAGATTTTGTACTTTCTGACTCTTCAGATTCTGATTCAACTACCTCAGGAGGAGGAGTTGATGACTTGGTCCTGCTCTTTCTGGGTACATCTGACTTAAAGGCAACAGTCTTTTCTCTGTATTCAGTCCTTGTTGACTTTTCTTCTTCTTTTCTCACTGACAATTGCATCTCATAAGATAACAACTTGCCAAAAAGTGTGGGAGGAGGAATTTCTCCCAACTTTGCCATTTCTCTGATGGCACAGATCTTGGTGTCCCAGTCTTTGGTGAGGGACCTCAAGAATTTATCATTCAACTCATAGTTTGTGAACTCTCTTCCATATGACATGAGTTCATTTACAATTCTATAAAATTTCTTGTAGCATTCAGTGATGCTATCCCTCTTCCTTGCCTAAAGCTTTCATATTCTTGATTAAGCAAGGACTTCCTATCTTGCCTTACTTCTTCAGAACCTTCCATATAGACAATGAGGGTGTCCCACATTTCTTTTGCAGTTTTACAGTGAATAAGGTTCTGGAAGGTGGCATCATCAATTGCACTAACTATTATATTCTGTGCTCTTTTGTCCATGGTTGCTAGGACAATCTCATCCTTGGTCATTTCAGAGAAATCCTTTGGAGTCCTCTGATTTGCATCCAATACTGAAATCTTCATGGGCACATATGGCCCTTCTTTGACTGTGATGTATATCCTAGGGTCAGAGGCTTCCATAAAAAGCCTAACCCTCTCTTTCCAGATCCCAAAGATCTCTTTTCTGCATATAGGTAGTTTCATTGAACCCAACTCCTTATGATTCTCTGAAGAACCCATGTTCTTGATTTTCTTGAAACTGTTTCCTGTTTCCTGACTTATACTGAATCTGCCAAACTGGATCTCCTCAGACAGTTAGTCCTGATTTTGAGGAACCTCCCTCTGATACCACTTGAAAGATATGGTACCTAAACACCTAGAGGGGGGGGGTGAATAGGTGACCTAATCCTTTTCTTAATTCTTTGTTGGCAGTCAACAGTTTATAACACAGATTTCTGAATAAGTAATCACAGCACACAGCAATTCTCAACACAGTACAATCACAGCACAGAATACACAAGATTTTATAGTGGTTCCCCAATCTTTGGGTACATCCACTTTCCCCCTTCGCCTATCTAGCAGTGTACTAGATTCGGCCAAACTTCTCCACTAGCTCAGAACCCAACAAGGTTCCTACCTCAGGCCCAAAGCCTTACACTCAGCCAAAAGGCCTACACTCAGCCACCCAGGCCTACACTCAGCCAATCAAGGCTTACACTCAGCCAATTAAAGGCCTACACTCAGAGTTCTTCAACTCCTACACTCAGGCACCAAGCCCTACCCTCAGCCTTTATAAAATAGGCTTACAATCACTCAGATCAATGGATCTTACAAGTTTAAAATAGAAATTACAAATGCTAACTCTACAACTCAGAAAGGATGAGAGGAGTTGAGAGTTTCTTGAAGAGTTCTTGAAGAACTCAGCTTGATCCAAACTGACTTAGCTTTCTTCAAAGCTTCTTGAGTAGAACTGAATTAGTCTGAATCTTCTGCAGTTGATCCTTGATCTCTGCTTCTTGAAATCCAGATGACTCTGAATTGTTCTTCTCAGCCTTAGTTCCAAAGACTGAATCCTTAGTTGGAGCTCTCTCTCTCCAACTACTTAGATCTGCAGTTGGACTGCCTGATCTTCTTGTGTTGATCCTCTGTGTATCACTTCTTGATTTAATCTGATCAACTACTTCAATTATTCTCACAACAAGTAATGATTGTGAACAACTTGACCACTTAACAACTTAACTGCTTATTCTGTAAACTGTGGGTGCCTATTTATAGGCTTCCTTCATGGTAACCGGCTGATCCAGTTTATAACAGACTTTTGACTTCTCTGACAGTTGCTGTAGACCGGCTGGATTGGCAGCTGTCATGTCAACCAGTCACTTCTTGAAATTCTCTAACTGTCAGTTAGTGTCGAGACTTTCTGTTCTTAAGTGTCGACACTTATAGACCAAGTGTCGACACATGTTGTGTAAGTGTCGACACAAGTCTACAAGGTGTCGACACAATTCCTTGTATGTCTCGACACAGTTTCTTCTGCATGTGTCGACACTGAAATTGAGTGTCGACACAAGTACTTATACTTCATTCTTTATCTGTATTCTTCTAAGTGTCGACACATCTCCTTTGTGTCGACACATCTTCATGTGTTGAAACTGTCAAGTGTCGACACTGATTCTTGGTGTCGACACAAGTCTTCATTCTTGATTCTTCAGCTGAGTGTCGACACATTCCCTTAGTGTCGACACTTATACTTAGAATAATTTACAGCTTTTCTGTTCTTTGCTAAGTGTCGACACATCTCCTTGTGTCGACACTTCCTTCTAGTGTTGAGTCTTCTGGTTATGTGTCGACACATTGTGCTGAGTGTCGACACATTCTTCAAGTGTTGACTTCTTTGAGTGTGTGTCGACACATTGTGCTGAGTGTCGACACATTCTTCATATGTTGACTCTGCTGATTGAGTGTCGACACATTGTGTTGAGTGTCGACACTTGTACTTAGTCTCTGCAGAATTTTGCTGGGTGTTGACACAACTCCAAGTGTCGACACTTTCTGATGTTGACTCAGCTCTTCTAGGTGTCGACACTTCTGCTAAGTGTCGTCACAGCTTTTCTGCATCCTTCTGCACTGAGTGTCGACACAGCTCCAAGTGTCGACACTTTCTGACTGGTGTCGACTCTTCTTCCCAGGTGTCGACACAATGACTCCAAGTGTCGACACTGCATGTCTGGGTGTCGACACAAGCTTTCTCAAGTGTCGACACTTGCCCTCTGGGTGTCGACACATGGACTTAGAATTTTTAGCTTCAGTCCAGTGTATTCCTAACCTGCACAAGTAACTCAAACAAACATCAAATACATTCTGATGTATATCATTGAGTTAGGTGAGGCTTCTTCAAATCAGGTACATTTGACCAATGTACCCAACAGAATCCCCAATTTGGCATATAGATCCGAAAATGGAGTACAGAATAGGCATGCTGTTTGAAGCCCATCTGGATAGGTTGGTCTGGATTGGTGATGTTGCATATACGAACCGAAGAAGACTCCGTGATAAACGTGTAGTTTAGGAGTCGGCAGGTTAACCCTGTGAAAGGCAGTAGTAGGAAGTACTGGAGTGGTAGTCCAGGAAACTACCCTTGTGATGCTTGTGATGCCTATGCTATTGGATTGTACCTGTGAAAGGAAGTAGCAAGAAGCACTGGATTGGAAGTCCAGGAAACACCCTTTGTAATGCTTGATGTTCATGGGTGGACTTGTGAAAGGAAGTAGCAGGAAGTACTGGCATGGTAAGTGATGCGTGTAAATCGGCAAGCGCACAGGTCACACAAGTAATAAAGTTTGGGAATAAATCCCCGAGTGTCGGTCTCTTGAGGAATACAACTAGCATAGAGCGGCAACGGTTCAGAAAATATTTTTATGAGGGTTATACTTAGAAAAGAGTAAAAAGGGGGCTTGAGAGATTGTGGTTTCTTGATCTACTAAACTAATTAAAGCTATGTGGGTCGAAGACACCGCTTCGCAAGGTGAGGCGAGAGTATCAGCCGCGATGCTGAACTTTAGTTGGGCGAGTCGCCGGAAAGATAATGGGTGGAAGTGTTCTTGTGCGGAGTGCAATCGGCTGAAACAAGGGTATGGAGTGTATGTGGAGTAGGCGAGGCGCATTCACACACACAACTCACAAGCATAAGAAAACTACAAACATCCCATTAGATATAGAATAGAACACGTAGTTCATTACAATGTTATATCATTCCATACAACAGAGGAAGGGGAATAAGAGTAAACCAATAGAGGGTGAAGATCCACCATAGGTCGTGATGTAGGGGTGTCCGGAATCGGATACCTCCACGAAGATAACGCTCTATATACGCACTACAAGTCGTAGATCTACCGCACCTACACAGCACCTATCGCCGACAATAGTTTCTCGTCGCAAGAACGCAACACAAATAACAAAGGAGGAATGGTCAACTCAAAAACAACGATCGGAAATTTGAGTCGGAATATTCCCCAAGAAAACACAAAGGTTGCCACTCCTTTTTGAGAGCAAGACCAAGACTATAGGCCAAGATCCGCTCAGGCAAATAGGATCCACCCGATCCAGAATTAAAAAGCCTAGCAACGACGATTTCGATTCAAAACTTGCAGCGATTAAATTAATTTTCCGTAGAAAACGAGTGTGAAACCACCACAACTAAAGAAGAGAATCACGCAAGGGAGAGGGAAGAGAGATTAACCAACCAGAAAGCTTTTCACATAAGATAACTGTGGGAGAATCACTCTCTCCACAGATCCACCGACGTCACACCGAAGGGTCTGCAACCTTCTTCCAAGGAGTCACACAGAAGGAAGCCGCACCGGAGTCGCACCGAATAGATGGAGGGAGCAAGGGGGGTGGCGGCTTCACACCACAAGCAAGGGGGGGGGGGGGCTTGGAGATGTCTCCTCTTGGCCGAAATTCTCAAGGGGAATTTAGGTTAAAATCTTGTCTAATTATCTCATAAGAAAGCCTCCTTATATAGGAGTTACAAACAAGCCTTAACCATTCATGATGGAGATGTAATCTCATCCATCTGAATGGCTAAATGCACACCAACATTAAAATTGTTCAAAATTAAAAATAACAAAACATGCAATGAATTTACAATTATCACTTAAACATAGGATAATTGTATATTCCAAATATAAAATAGAGTTCAAGAAAATGAAATAAATAAGGCTAATTCTTTGCAGTGGCTGTAGCACGCCGCAGGCGGAAGTTATAGCGTAGCCTTCCATTAGCGTCATCGTGCCGCCTCACGTCCTTGAGTTGTATTGCCTTATCAACCGGATCATCATCAGCATCGTCAGCATCGTCTTCAAATGGTGGAGGAGGGGGCATGCCATCAATCCTCCCCTGCTCAAATACACGCATCTTCGTTGCGTGGTCCAAGCGATAGCGGTGAAGGAGAGCGGCATCCAAATTTTGCAACTCCATCTTAAGTACCCAAGAGTCATCCGAAGGGGGCCGATCACGCCAACGGATGAGAAAGCGGTGGGTGTCGCCATCAGCAGTGGTACAGGCTCAGCAGCAAGTATCATCTCTGGAGTGGAGAACGTCCGTGGTAACCTGGGGAACATGTTAGCAGTAGGCAGGAAGGAAGGCAACTTACCATCCGATGATATACCTGTGGGGACCGAAAGAGAGAGATCATCCGTACTACCACTCCACAACCCATGAGAATTTAGAGTGGGAGAAGAAGACAACAAAGAAATCAACTCTTGTGGTGGTGACAGAAACATCGTTAAATCCAAAACGTTAAAAATGGGGGAGATACCCCAATCAGCAGGCAAGCGTTGTCACCTAACTTCTTAACAATCCGAAAAGGGCCGGCGTGCATTGGTGCTATCTTTTTAACGGTGCCAGTTGGCAAGCGTTCGGGAACCTTACGGACTAAAACTAGATCGCCAATTTTGAAGTCTGATACTCTCCTATGTAAATTAGCGTGCGCTTGATGAGAGTCGTATTGCGTAGTCAAGGTGGACCATATACGTGCGTGTAAATCATGGATGTGCTGGGCGAAGGATTGTGCAAACTAACTTGCCTTGTACATCGGGGGCAACGACACCAAGTGAAGCGGCACAGGAGCCTTATACCCGTGGACAATCTCATTCGGAGACAGACCCGTAGACCTATTCTTGGAATTATTGTAGGCTAATTGGGCATGGGGAAGGAGAAGATCCCAAGTGATCTTGTGATCACTCACAAGGCATCTTAACAAATTTCCTAAGCTCCGATTAACCACTTCCGTCTGCCCATCATTTTGGGGTTGATAGGCAGAGGAAAACAATAATTTTGTTCCCATTAATATCCAAAGAGTTTTCCAAAAATAACTAGTGAATTTTATATCCCTATCCGATACTATGGTCTTTGGCACTCCACGGTGACTAACGACTTCTTTAAAATATAGTTTAGCGACGTGAGACGCATCGTTCTTCCTACTGCATGGGATGAAATAAGTCACCTTTGAAAACCTATCCACAACTACAAAAACTGAGTCATGATGGCGTAGGGTAATGGGGAGGCCTAGTACAAAATCAATACTAACGTCTACCCAAGGCATGGAGGGAATAGGCAATGGTGTATATAATCCTACGTTGGTTTTACTACCCGTAGACACCTGACACGTGCGGCAGCTACTCACTACCGGTCCCACCATAACCTTAAGTTTTGGCCAATAGAATTTGTCCTCGACTAACGTAATGGTCTTATCTCTACCGAAGTGGCCACTCAACCCTCCGCTATGCAACTCCCATATGATATGTAGTCGTAACGATGACTGTGGAATACATAGCTTCCCGTTCCTAAGCAGGTAACCGTCCTTGATGACGTATGCAGATATCGTCGTGGGGGAGCTATCCTGGGCAGATAAATAGAAGTCCTGGAAGTCAGGACACGCGGCGTACTCATCCTTAACCTGCTTAAATCCTACAACATGTACTTCCATAGAGGTGAGTAAAATAGTAAGATGACTAAGGGCGTCCGCGACTCGGTTATCAGCTCCCTTAAGGTGCTTGAGTTTAAACGTGTAACCTTGTTAGAAAGCTACCCGCTTAGCATGTCGTGGGCTGATATTATGTTGGTCGTTGATGAAACGTAAAGCCTCATGATCGGAGAGGATCACAAACTCCTTGGAGAGGAGATAGTGCCTCCAATGGTGTAGACATCGGACTATAGTATAAAATTCCCTATCGTAATTTGAATAGTTCATCTTAGGATCGGACAACCTCTCGCTAAAATAACTAACGGGATGGCCCTCCTGGCTCAAGACACCTCCAATCCCTATCCCAGATGCATCACATGTGAGCTCAAAGACTTTAGCAAAGTCAGGTAGACGTAAGACAGGTGCCTCAGTCATAAGCTCCTTTATTCGTTCAAAAGCTTTGGTGGCGGACTTCGTCCACGTAAACTCTCCCTTCTTCATACAGTCTGTGATAGGCGCCATAATACTACTGAAGTCTCGTATGAAACGACGATAAAACATGGCTAACCTATGGAAACTACGCACCTCACGTAGGGTGGTTGGCACGGGCCAGTCCTTAATGACCTGAACCTTGCCGGATCAACTCGAATTCCCTTAGAGCCGACTATATAGCCTAAGAACTCTACCTCCGAGGCATTGAAAGTGCATTTCTTAAGATTGAGAAATAAAGTCTCCTTCCGCAGGGTGGAAAGGATCACTCTCATGTGGGAGATGTGCTCCATAGTAGAGGTGCTATAAATCAGAATATCGTCAAAGTAGACGACAACGAACTTCCCCATGTATGGCTGAAAGACATGTGTCATCATCCGGGAGAAGGTACTAGGGGCATTGGATAACCCAAAGGGCATCAAAAGCAATTCGTACAGACCATCCTTCGACTTAAACGCCGTCTTCCACTCGTCGCCCTCTCGTATCCTAATCTGGTGATAGCCACTCCGAAGATCTAATTTGGAGAATACGGTGGCTCCAGACAAGACATCCAACAAATCATCTAGGCGTGGAATGGGGAACCTATACTTGATGGTGATTTTGTTGATAGCCCGGCTATCAACGCACATCCTTCATGTACCATCCTTCTTGGGGGCAAGTAGGGCTGGTACAGCACATGGACTCATTCTAGTCCTAACAAAACCTTTCTCTAGCAAGCCCTCTATCTGGGACTGCAACTCTAGGTGAGCTGCGGGGTGGAGTCGATAATGGGGCTGATTTGGCAAGGAAGACCCCGGGATGAGATCTATCGCATGCTGGATATTCCTAAGCGGGGGTAACGTGGGCGGCAACTCATCCGGGTACACATCCCTATACTCCTCCAACAGTACCCGTAACTCACTAGGTAACTCATCCAAAATGCTAAAATCGGGCTTCGCACTTAGGAGGACTAGAGCATACATAATTCCATCAACGAACGGATCTCTCTCAAACTCTTTCCTACCAACTAGATTCAACGTTTTCCGTTCTACCAGAATAGTGGTGTCCTTAGCAAAGACTACGGGCTCCTTTGGGATGGTCGGCCTAAAAGTGATGGTTTTGCCATTGAATTTGAATTCATAAGTGTTGGCTCTACCAAAATGTTTAACATCACAGTCGTATAGCCAAGGGCGGCCTAACAACACATGACAAGCGTCCATCGAAAGGACATCACACCACACCTCATCAATGTAGGATTTGAATGAGAGTGGGACCAGGCATCGCTTGGTAACGGGTATAGAGATCCTGTTGATCCAAGCGACCTGATATGGGGTCGGGTGTGGTTCCATGATCAAGGACATACGTGCAACAACGTTCTCAGATATGACATTCACGCAGCTACCACTATCAACAATCAGCTTGCAAAGCTTCTCGCCACTCTTAAAAATCAGAGAAAATATGCTCGTCCTCTTCCAATCATCTAATGGACGAGGAGTGGTCAAGATACAACGCATCACCATAAGGGGGTGATCGTCCTCTAAGTCACTAGGGACTCCTTCGGGGTCACTCTCCTCTGCGGACTCGTATACATAATCGTCAGGGTCCGTAGTTGGCTCTAATAAGGCTAGGGCTTTCGTCTTTGTTGGGCATTCGTAGGCATAGTGGCCTTGAATGCTGCAAGAGTAACAAGTGGTGTTTGCCTTGCTAACATTCCCTATAGGGACACGCTCACTCGCCGGGTTCTTGGTGTTCGTAGCGGTGATCACGACTGACTTTGACTCTGTGGATTTGAACTTTCCCTTATCAGGGTATGTGGAAGAAGATGCCCCAGTGGTGGACTTGTTCTTCGCATGAGCGTAACGGGAGTGAGCCTTAGAGGCTAGGTGTTTTTCAATGTCCAAGGCGACATTGAAAGTCGTGTTCAAGTCCGTATGCCCATATCACAAGAGCTTCCTTTGGATATCGGGGTGAAGCCCCTTTCGAAATCTTGATAAAGTGACTTCGGGGATCTCCCTAAGGTCACATCGCACCATACGGGTCCTTAAGTTCACCCATATATTCAGCTACCGAGTTTGAGCCATGCCGTAGAGTGGCAAGCTCATCGAACATCTGTGTCCGATGGTACGCGGGAACGTACTGATCGGTCAACAGGTTTTTCAATACTGGCCAACCTATAAGGGGGGCTCCATGTCCGGTTCTTAACCTTCGCTCCTTATTCAGCCAAAACGTCTCTGCACAACCTGTTAACTTCATTCGGGCAACTTGGACCTTTTGGGGATCCGTTAGGTTGTGCCACTCGAAGTAACACTCCATGTCCACAGTCCAGTTAAGGAAGATTTGGGGATCTCCCTTGCCATCATAAGTGGGGGCATTTATCTTAATGGCCCTAGTAATATCAATGTCTAGCTCGGGGCGGTGTCCTCTAGGGGGGCACCCGTGCGGAGTCCCCATCAGAATCCGAATCAGAATTATGTTGGTGCCGGTTGTGCCGGTCAACATTAACGGGTGGCGGGGGTGGCCTAGCTTGATTTTGTAGGATCTGGGTTAACATGTCCCTAAGCTCCGTTATTTCATGTCGCAGCCCTGCTATGGCCTCGGTGTTGGGATCCCCACGCTCATTCGCAGCCATCCTAGACGTAGACGGAGTCGAATATTCCGATCCAAGCCAAGTGTGCATTCAGGTTTAGAAAAATCTTGGAAAGATGATTTTTCCTAGGGCTATAGCTATACTGGAAGTAAGATATTTTTATAGATTCCCAACGTGAATAACACGTAGATCGTTAAAAAAAATTTTTTTGTGAAATTTCGCTGAAAAATACGGATTTTAGCCCGCTATTGGCAGACCCAGAAAATAAATTTTTTTTTAATTTTCTAAAGATCTGATCGACCAACAAGGAACGCAGAGAGGATGTTTGCAACGTGAAAGTTGAAACGACCGCCTCTAATACCAAATTGATGTAGGGGTGTCCAGAATCGGAGACCTCCACGAAGATAACGCTCTATCTACGCACTACACGTCATAGATCTACCGCACCTACACAGCACCTATCGCCCACAATAGTTTCTCATCGCAAGAACGCAACACAAATAACAAAGGAGGAATGGTCGACTCGAAAACAACGATCGGAAATTTGAGTCGGAATATTCCCCAAGAAAACACAAAGGTTGCCACTCCTTTTTGAGAGCAAGACCAAGACTATAGGCCAAGATCCGCTTAGGAAAATAGGATCCACCCGATCCGGAATTAAAAAGCCTAGCAACGGCGATTTTGATTCAAAACTTGCAGCGATTAAATTAATTTTCCGGAGAAAACGAGTGCGAAACCACCACAACTAAAGAAGAGAATCACACAAGGGAGAGGGAAGAGATTACCCAACCGGAAAGCTTTTCACACAAGATAACTGTGGGAGAATCACTCTCTCCACGGATCCACCGGCGTCACACCGAAGGGCTTGCAACCTCCTTCCAAGGAGTCGCATCGAAGGAAGCCGCACTAGAGTCGCACCGAACGGATGGAGTGAGCAAGGGGGGGCAGCGGCTTCACACCACAAGCAAGGGGGGGGGGGGGGGGGGGGCGGCATGGAGAGGTCTCCTCTTGGCCGAAATTCTCAAGGGGAATTTAGGTTAAAATCTTGTCTAATTATATCATAAGAAAGCCTCCTTATATAGGAGTTCCAAACAAGCCTTAACCATTCATGATGGAGATGTAATCTCATCCACCCGAATGCCTAAATGCACACCAACATTAAAATTGTTCAAAATTAAAAATAACAAAAAATGCAATGAATATAAGATTATCACTTAAACATAGGATAATTTTATATTCCAAATATAAAATAGAGTTCAAGAAAATGAAATAAATAAGTCTAATTCTTTGCAGTGGCTCTAGCACGCCGCAGGCGGAAGTTGTACCGTAGCCTTCCGTTAGCGTCATCGTGCCGCCTCACGTCCTTGAGTTGTATTGCCTTATCAACCGGATCATCATCAGCATCGTCAACATCATCTTCAAATGGTGGAGGAGGGGGCATGCCATCAGGTCGTGGCCAGAATAGCGAGTTGTCAATCCGCTACCGGGCTCAGTCCGAGGAGGCTTCCGATAACAACGAGTTGTCACCTCGAAGGCCTTTTAGTCCGTTCTCTAGGTTGTCTTCTTCTCCAACTCTGGTGGAAAGCTTGGAGTTGAGGTCGTCAATGGCTGGGAGCTTCGCCGGAGGGTTTGGAAAGCTTCGAAATCACCGGCTACGGACTCCCGATGAAGGTGGAAGTGATGGAGCAGCTGGAGAAGTAGAATGGCACTTCCCGCGTACTCCCCGATCGTAGAAAAACGATGAGTGCTGACCTAAATCGCGGAGCAGGACCTTAAATACAGAGGCAGCAAAAGTAGAGCGCACGATCAGTGGTGCACTGTTGGTCGATGATCATGCGCAATTTCCAATTAAACCTCCAACTTGGAAAGAAACATCAGCAGAAATGCGCACGATCAGTGGCGCACGACCGATGGTCGTGCGCACTGAATCCACTGATCGTGCGATTGGTTAAGACAAAACTGCAGAAAGCAAGAGGTAAATGCGCACGAGCGGTGGCGCACGACCAGTGGTCAAGCGCACTATGGCCAGTGCTCGTGCGATTACCCGGGCCGAATTTGGCAAAGGCGAATGTAATGTGCACGATCCGTGGTGCACGACCAGTGGTCGTGCGCAGTGATTCCAGTGATTGTGCGCAGTGTTCCTGTATCATTGGGGTCAACCGAGTGGTTCCGAAGCATGCACATGACCCATGCACCAGCAGAAGAGGCAGATAGGCCAACAAAAGTGCACACGACATTCTCAAGACATTGTTAAACAACAAGCAAAACAAACAGAAATATCGAAACAACTAAAGCACACCGAAAACGGGCCGAAAGTGCACTTACTCATGAAACTGACATAATAACAAATATGAACAAATAAAGCTCTAAAGTGTAGTGCATCAACGAGAAGACTAGCCCGGATGAGTCCAAAAATAAGTATAAAACATGGACTCATCACACCCCCAGACTTACCCATTTGCACGTCCCGAGCAAATCATCACTCCGTGGATTAGAAAATAGCTAGCTAACTCAGAAATTTCAAAAAAAAGTAAGACGAGAAATCAAATACATCATGGGCATAGAAGATATAATAGAATTTTTTTTTTAATTATACTACGTAGTTTAAACTATTCGACGGGCGTAAATAAATATTGTATTTGATGAAAATAAGAATTCTGGAGAATCTTGCGGTCATGTGTAGGAAGAAAGTAGGCAAGCCACTAAGGTGAGCATTGCCAAAGATCGGAGCTTGTGATCACCTCCAAAGATATCCATTAATGTCGGGGACCATATGCTTGCACGTTCACACTCTCTCCACGGCGCGTGTTAGACTCAAGCGTGAATCAGTAGGACTTGTAGGAGAGAATGGGGCTTAGGCTAAGGTTTGGTAGTCAATGATAAACATGAAGGCTACACGCAACCAAAGCGAGCGAATAAAAACCTAAACCAATACAACCACTTTGGAATGTACTTGTGAAACACCCCCAGACATAGCTTGAAAACCGGGCATGTACACGGCCTAACCCGACCAAAATAAATAAATAGGATGGGGATATAATTCTCATAGCAATTATTTCAAATTTTTCTTTTTGCGTTTCTTCTTTTTTTTCTTCGTTTACAATCCCCAAACTTAGCAAGCAAAAATTTTCCGAATTCATCACCACATTACACGATTTCCACATATCACAACATCATCAAAATACTAAATTCAAACACGCTCAAGCATTTGATTGCGATGCTGGTTTTAGCTTTTGGCTTTGGTGAATGTGAGTGGAGCTGAATCAAAGAAGGGATAGGCACAAATTTGGCATGCAACGGTTAACGGGTAGGAAATGTTAAGCAAGGCTCAAACTAGCCAAAATGATGGCCTACATCATACTCACTCTTGACTAACCGGGCACCAATGCTTCAAGAGTAGCTTAGGGCAAGTTCTTAGCCGTCGAGAAAGATGATCCTTCCTCCCGACTCGAGCAATACGAGTCTAGTGGCGGCTACACACATTCCTACATTATCGTTCGATTACTCCATATTCATATTTTTGAGTAGTACAAACAATATTTACATCTGCAGAAAAATATAAATCTACGAGCATAAAGAAAAATTAAATCTATACCATTTCTACACAAACCATGAGTACTCGAATAGGAGCACTGCATGAGTTTCGAACTACTCTATCCTGAAATCCTAATGCAGCACCACTATTTTAAAGTTTACACAAAAATAATACATTTGATTCGAGCTCCGTGCGTGGATAAGAGCGCACTCGTGTGGGTGATTCAGTGTGTGCTACAGAGATTATGAAATAACTAAACAACGGACTGGTATGCAACAAAATGTGTTGTATAGTGACCATATGCAGTTTCTCCCCCAGACTTAAATTCGACAACTAGAAAAATAAGCATTCCAAATGTGAAAAAGAGCTAGGGTAAGAAGTACCTATGTTGAAAATTGAACATACCGGTCGTGCGACGAGATGTCCAAGTGATGCTAAGTTGCCGCGCCTCAAAAATTCTGGCACCTGCGATTTAAATACATCCGCAAAACAAAGTATGGAACACACATATATATAAATAAAAGAAGAGCTCAAAACACAGCACAGGACCAAATGCTCCAACATGGGTTGTCTCCTGAAAGCCCTTTTGTTTACCGTCCTTAAGGTGGACCAAATACCGATATTAGCAGTTATAATAGAGAGTTCTTTGCAGTTGAAAAAAAAGATAGAAGAAATAAAAATAGAGCGAACCAGCATTCCATACGCAGCAAGAAAACAAAAAGAGGAGGGTAAGTGTAATGAAGGTGTGGCAATCAGCTATAAGCAGATTTGTGGTAAGTCTCTCTGGTGGGGTGCGAGGGGACATCAGATTGCCTTTTTGCATTGGGGGTAGTGGTTTTCCCATTACTTCGATTGCACTCTTTCGCGCGTCGGAAGGCAGCGTAGCGCTCGTCGCGTAAACACTTTGCCTCTTTCAGTTTCTCCACCGTGGGAGACTTCCAATGGATGTAGTCTGTTGGTTTTCCTATTTTTGTGGTTTGTGGCATCCTGTCCGGTACCGTGACAGCGACCGGATCTGTCCAAGCTACAGATCGCTTAACAGAGTTATCAGCAGTGTTGTACATATAAGTGTCTAGGGATTTATGCAGAATAAAACTCGGTTCGCCATGCTCAAAAATAGAGTTGGCTGGAAGTAGAAAGGCAGCCGTGGCTTTGGCGCACTCGATCTCTTCTTTGACCAATAGCTCTTGATTCTCATCGATCTCCTGGGAGTGTCCTTTCTTTATCTTCTCTTCCAGATGTGCTTCTTCCAATGTTAGGAGTCCTGAATCTATCTTGGTATCTGTGACACTCAGAAAATTCTTATTTTGGATGGGAGAGGAATATATGGATGTGTTATCAAGGGCTTAATCTTCGGTCGGCCAAGTGACGTGTCCTTTGGAAAAGTCAAGGGATGCACCGCTGGCCGTCAGGAATGGTACTCCTAATATAGGAATAGAGTTATTTTCCCTTAGTCCCAAAACCTGGAAATCAGTAGTTATACTTTTTCCGTTGACCTCGATTTCAACTTCCCGAACACATCCCTCGGTGTCAACTAAATTGTCATTTGCTAAGATAAGCGTCTTCCGGTTTTCAGTGTCAACTTGTAGGTGCATCTGCGCAACATCTTGCAGGAGGAGGATGTTGCTGGATGCCCCAGAGTCACATAATGCTGGGGTTTCGAAGTTGTTTATTTTACAATTGATGACGAGTTCGTTGCTTTTTCCCAAATTTTCCTCCCCAAGGCTTTTACCTTGTTCATGAGGGTTCTTTTCAGTGTTACTAGGTATGGTGCCTTGGGTGCGCTCGGAGACCACTTGGGCCAATTGGCCCAATTGTGCCTCCAGTTTGTGCATCGAGGCGGTTTGATTTGTCATGTTGGTTTGGGAAATTTCAATGAATTTCTAGAACATCTCTTCCAAAGAACTTTTTTTAACGGTGGGGGGCCCTTGAAAATAATTTCGTTGAGGCGGCCGCGGTTGGCTTCCGGAGGTATACGCATCATTTTGATGCTGCCCCGGTTTCCATCTTTGGCCAGATGCGTTAGGATTCCAAGAAAGGTTGGGGTGGTTTCTCACCCCCGGGTTGTATGTGTTTCCGTAAGGCACTCCCCTGTTTTGATTTGTTACAAAATTGACTGACTCATTCAGAAAAGAAGATTCATCTGGTACCTCGACTACTAGGCATTCAAAGCTGTGGTGGTCGGTACTTCCACAACCATGGCATAAGATTGCCATCACTGGTGCGGCGGGCTTGGGGATATCCACGGCGAATACTCCGCTTGTGCTTTGTGGGATGTTTCTTCCAGCGGTCCAGTAAGCGTTGTGGGTGGCGGTGTCTTGTAAGATTCTCAGAGCATCATCTGGAGCAAGGTTCATGATTGTTCCTCCAGAGGCGACATCGATCATAGCTCGGTGGTGAGGATCAATAACGAAGTAGAAACTCTCGACCAGGTTCCACATTTGGATTCCATGGTTAGGGCACTTCCTCAGCAGCTCGTTGAAACGCTCCCAAACTTTAGCTAAACTTTCTTGATCGGCTTGCCGGAAGTGGGCTATTGCTCGCCTCATGCTCACGATCCGATCTACCGGATAGAACTTAGCTAGGAATTTTGTGGTCAAAGCCTCCCAGGTGGTGGCTGTTCCAGTGGGAGGGAATGAAGCCATGTCTTTGATTTGTCCCTTAGTGAAAAAGGGAAGAGGCGGAGCTTTACAGTGTCGTCCGGGATTCCAGCGTAGCAGAATGTAGCTCAAATTTCGGAGAATTCCTCCTGGTGTAGATGGGCGTCTTTAGTAGCCTTTCCTGAGAACTGAGCGTTGTTCCGAATGATATTCAGGATAGCTGGCTTAATCTCGAACTGTTGGTTGGTGATAGCAGGTCCGAAACCGGGGTATATGCTCCCGAC
This sequence comes from Platanthera guangdongensis, assembly GCA_039583875.1. NCBI lineage: Eukaryota > Viridiplantae > Streptophyta > Magnoliopsida > Asparagales > Orchidaceae > Platanthera > Platanthera guangdongensis. Next base: position 150,747,813 of record CM077163.1, on the reverse strand, counting down.
GGTAGGTGTAGTGTAATCCCTCATTGTGCTGATCTGGGGAGGGTTCACTTCATTTTCATCGCCATTTTAGTCGCCAGGAGGTATTCCTCCAACTCGGTTGCCGGCATCGATATTCAGCTGGTCTCCCATTGGGGCTAAAGTGATGGCTGCGGAGCATCTTCGTGCTAAGATAGTACATTCGATCTCTGGGTCGTAGGCTACAAGATCTCTTGTGGCTCGACACTGCATTCACTGCGGCAAACACTACAGAAGGAAACAACAGTCAAAAATACTAACTCTTATAACAATATTTTCAGTCATCCTGAGTCGCTCTATAGTTGCATTCCCCGGCAATGCCGCCAAAATCTTGATGCATGTAAATCGGCAAGCGCACCGGTCGCACAAGTAATAAAGTTTGGGAATAAATCCGCGAGTGTCGGTCTCTTGAGGAATTCAATTAGCATAGAGGGGCAACAGTTCAGAAAATATTGTTATGAATGTTATACTTAGAAAAGAGTAAAAAGGAGGCTTGAGAGATTGTGGTTTCTTGATCTACTAAACTAATTAAATCTATGTGGGTCGAAGAGACCACTTCGCAAGGTGAGGTGAGAGTATCAGCCGCAATGCCGAACTTCGGTTGGGCGAGTGGCCGGAAAGCTAATAGGTGGAAGTGTTCTTGTGCGGAGTGCAATCAGGTGAAACAAGGGTATGGAGTGGATGTGGAGTGGGCGAGGCGCATTCACACACACAACTCACAAGCATAAGAAAACTACAAACAACCCATTAGATATAGAATATAACATGTAGTTCATTACAATGCTATATCATTCCATACAACAGAGGAAGGGGAAGAAGAGTAAACCAATAGAGGGTGAAGATCCATCGCAGGTCGTGGCCGGAATAGCGAGTTGTCAATCCGCTTCCTGGCTCAGTCTGAGGAGGCTTCCAGTACCAACGAGTTGTCACCTCGAAGGCCTTTGAGTCCGTTCTCTAGGTTGTCTTCTTCTACAACTACGGTGGAAAGCTTGGAGTTTAGGTCGTCAATGGCCGGGAGCTTCGCCAGAGGGTTTGGAAAGCTTCGAAATCGCCGGCTACGGACTCCCGATGAAGGTGGAGGTGATGGAGCAGCTGGAGAAGTAGAATGGCTCTTCCCGCGTACTCCCCGATCGCAGAAAAATGACGAGTGTTGACCTAAATCGCAGAGCAGGCCCTTTAATACGAAGGAAACAAAAGTAGAGTGCACGATCAGTGCCGCACGACTAGTGGTCGTGTGTACTGTCTGTCGATGATCGTGCGCAATTTCCAATGAAACCTGCAACTTGGAAAGAAACGTCAGCAGAAATACGCACGATCAGTGGCGCACGACTGGTGGTCGTGCGCACTGAATCCACTGATCGTGTGATTGGTTAAGAGAGAAATGCAGAAAACAAAAGGTAAATGTGCACGAGCGGTGGCGCATGAGTAGTGGTCGTGCGCACTATGGTCAGTGCTCGTGCGATTACCCTGGCAGAATTTGGAAAAGGAGAATGTAATGCACACGATCCGTGGCGCACGACCAGTGGTCATGCGCAGTGAATCCAGTGATCGTGCACAGTGTTCCTGTATCGTCGGTGTCTCCCGAGCGGTTCCGGAGCATGCACACGACCCATGCACCAGCAGAAGAGGCAGATAGGCCACCAAAAGTGCACACCACATTCTCAAGACATGGTTAAAGAACAAGTAAAACAAACGGAAATACTGAAACAACTAAAGCACCCCGAAAACGGGCCGAAAGTGCACTTACTCATGAAACAGACATAATAACAAATATGAACAAATAAAACTCTAAAGTGTAGTGCATCAACGAGAAAACTAGCCCGGATGAGTTCAAAAATAAGTATAAAACATGGACTCATCAGTAAGCCATGGAACTACCCTTGGCATTTGTGATATTTGCGGCGTCATACCTGTGAAAGGGAGTAGTAGGAAGTACTGGTGTGCCCAAGAAAGACCCGCTGATATGTGAGATAAAATGGGTGTAAGAGTAAGTACTAGTGCGCCCAGGAAAGCACCCGGGCTTGAATTCCAGAATAGGATTGGTGAAACTGACCCGCGCCTTTGATATAGCCGCGAGTACGTTGTGCTCGGTGATGTCAAGGCAATTTGAGCAACGGGGGGTGGATGATCCGACCTGCGTTATGTCCGTCCGACGTGAGACCAGAAAGTGCGGTTTGTTGGAGCGCATAACAAGAGTCGTAGGCCTGCGTGCCATGACACAATGGTGGGCTATGGGCCAATACCGGTGTCTTATGACTAGAACTCTGGCTGCATGCCATGGAGTGAAATGCTCAATGCGTTACCGTTGGGTTGTGACTATGATACGGTGGTGCGACCCTGGTTTGCTGGTACACCAAGAATGTGCCCTGTATGCGTGAAAGCACATTATATGAGATAGATATATGCTTGTGAAATGCTATGCCTGCAGGAAAGAATACCACTATCCCGGGAAAGGCGTAGGGTCATTATAAATTGGTCAGTTGAATGCTGACCGTTGCCTCTATTTTCCACCGTTGGGTGGGATGTCCCTGTGCATGTGTTTGAGAGCCGAGCGGGACGCATGAGGGCTGAAGTCCCCGCTGCATTTGTTGCTGCTGCTGCTAGCCCTCGAAGGCTAAACTTTGAAATGTTGTATTTTATTTATGCGTGGCCGGCCTGCTCGCCAATGTTGAGGACACTGTTGTGATAGCCCTGTAAGGCCATAAGGCCAAGTAGTTGTATTTGTAAAACATTCATATGTTATATATAAATGAGGAGCTATTATATGTTGGACATTCAGGTGTGGAGTTCAAGTTTAGTGTTTAGGCTTCCGCTAGAATGTAATGTATTAAGGTGCGCTGCATTACTCTGGTATCATACCGTAACTTCACCGCCTGTTTTGTGGTATATGTTGTGGGGCTCGGCCTTACCTTCTAGGATATACGATGTACATGGATGGGGTTGTTACATTGTTGGTATTAGAGCCATGTGTCGATCCTGGGACCTGCGGGTTATAGGCCCACCACACTTCCGCTGCCCCGGGAAAGGGGTAGGATCGTTATAAATTGGTCAGCTGAATGCTGACTGTTTCCTCTGTTTTCCACCATTGGGTGGGCTCTCCCTGTGCAGGTGTTCGAGAGCCGAGCGGGACGCTTAAGGGCTGAAGTCCCTGCTGCATTTGATGTTGCTACCGCTAGCCCTCGAAGGCTAAACTTTGAAATGTTGTATTTTATTTATGCGTGGTCGGCCTGTGCGCCAATGTTGAGGCCACTGTTGTGAAAGCCTTGTAAGGCCAAAAGGCCAACTGGTTGTATTTGAAAAATATTCTTATGTTATATATAAATGAGGAGCTTTTATATGTTAGACATTCAGGTGTGGAGTTCATGTTTCGTGTTTAGGCTTCCGCTAGAATGCAATGTGTTAGGGTGCGCTGCGTTACTCTGGTATCATACCGTAACTTCACCTCCTATTTTGTGTTATATGTTGTGGGGCCCCGACCGAACCTTCTAGTATTTATGATGTAAACGGATGGGGTTGTTACAATCTATGCCACTATCTAATATGTTATGGGCCCTTTAATCCATGGTGGCTAGTACCACCTCATATTTGGTCATCTCTGAGCATTTCTTAGGAACCCTGATGTCGGCATCAATGGAAGAGACCATCATAGGGACAAAGGGTCCCTGTTCTTCTTTGATGAACATTCCAAGGACTGAGGCTTCCAAGAATAGCCTCACCCTTTCCTTCCATATTCGAAAATTTTCCTTTCTGTATAAAGGTAACTTCGTGGAATTGAGGTTCTTATGGTTATCAACAAAAGGCATAAAATTATACTTCTTCTACCCTTGGAGATCAAGTTCAGACTATTAAGTCCTTTTTGAACAACATCCCTCTGATACTACTTAAAAGTCTTTATAAGGGTAGTTGAACACCTAGAGGTGCTGTGAATAGGTTTATTTTGGAAGTTCTAACTCTTTTTGAACTATATAATTGTTGTCTATTGAGGTTAGTTTGTAAGCTTTCAAGATCACAGAAAACACACAAAGTTTATAGTGGTTCCCCTATCTATACTACATCCACTTTCCCCTTCACCTATCTACTCGTGTGGTAGATTCGGCCAACTACTCCTTTACTCAGATCAAAGAGATCTTACACCTCAGATCCCTTAGGATCTTACAAAATACAGTGCTCACCACTCCTACTGCTCAGACTACTCATAGTCCTGCCTCAAAGACCACAATAAGTCTCCTACCTCAGGCAAAACAACCCTTTAACTTAGAGTATTGCAACTCCTACAACTTAGAGACCTAGATTATCTCCTACCAAGAATCTACACAGAGATCCTACCTCAGGCACAATCCTTACCTCAAATCCTACATAGGATCCTACAACTCAGAGTGCAACACACTCCTACCACTCAGACTGCTTATAGTCCAACAACTCAGACTTTACAAAATAGGCTTATAACTCAGATCTCAGTGAGATCCTATAAGAGATAATAAGAGTTTGTGTAAAAATGACTCTAGAGAAAATTCCAGAGTCTCCTTCCTTGACTGCACAACAGACAGTCTTCCTTCTTCACAGTAATGGGAATAAGTTCCTTCAGCTTTGATCTAGCATGTGCTTGTTGAACTTTTGCAGATTTCTGCTACTTCTTCAAGTTGGAGAAAAAATTGTTATTTTGTATTACAAGCTTGAAGATACCCAAAAAATACTTTAGCTCTACTAGCTTACTTTTGCGAGAATTAGGGTTTGAGAGATTTGCCAAAAAGTTCTTGTAAAATAATCATCATCTTCCCTTTTATATCTTGGTAACTATAACAGCTATATCCTCCTTTGGTAAGCGGCATGGTCGACTTTAAGGATGGATTCAATCCAGGATATCACTCTCCGAACAATACGACGGCCTTTGCCTTTATCATGAGATATGCGTCAATTTGAATTTAAAAATGACGTCATCATATTTGACATGGGGCCAAAGGACTTAAAATAACCCTGATTTTGTATAGGCCTTGATTGATACCTTGTGGCTCAAAGAATTTGATCTTTGACGGTTAAATCCAGAAGCGTTGATTGAACAGCCTTTATAGAACGCATTAGTACTCAGCCAAAATTTTTGTCTGATTAAAGTCGTTGAGTGAAGGCTCTTCACTCGACGCATTAGTACTTAGCCAATTTCTGAATGATGCATAGGCGTTGAGTGAAGGATCTCCACTCGACACATTAGTACATAGCCAATTTTTTTCTATCTCTGATGTGTTGAGTGAAAGTTCTTCACTCAACGGTGAAGGTTCTTCACTCGACTCATTTGTCCTTTAATATATATATTGAGAAGGTGTTGAGTGTAATTGATTCACTCAAAGCATTTATACTTAGACAGATTTTCCTTGACTAGGCGTTCAGTGTATGTCCTTCACTCGATGCATTTGTACTTGTGCAGATTTTAGATTTTCTCCACTAAGTCTTCGAGTGATAGTTCAATTGTCGACGCATTCTGGCCTCAGCTGTTTTGTGATCTGTAGTCACTCAACGAATTTGGACTTTGTAATTTTTTTACTTCTGTCATCATGCTGACTTCTCTCCAGCCATACTTCTAACACTCTTAACCTGTCTAATCACATATTTATTGACACCATGCACATATGAACTCAGAAATATCAAATAAATGTTTGTGCATATTATTGATTTATGACCTTTTTCAAATCTAGGATATTTTGGTCAATATACCCAACAAGATTCAGCAACTATCAAACCAATCGACTAATACTGGAAGAGATTCAATTGCAGGTGATAATATTGCAATCATTTTCAATCGAATTCAATCTTTTGACTATCTGATTTGATTTTCTTGATCATATGTAGTTGATGATAGGGAACATGTGATTATTGTCTCTTCTCTCTACCTATGGTTGTATCTCATCACATATATATAGATCAACATCATCTAACGTCTCCAAAAATTGTTATGTAAACCCCTTCTTGATTTAATTAAGATTGATGACACAAAACAAATTCTATTAAGAAATCCAGTCTACGTAATGTCGAGTTCTTGTCGAAGTAACATCGATTTCTGACAGTTTGTATGAAAATCTCTATAATCGACTTTTCGTTTATATTATCTCTAAGTATTCATCGAGATAATCTTTTTAGTGTCGTCTACTTACCAAATTTAGTTGCTCCGACTTCTATTTGAATTAGCGTAGAATTCCAGTTGAATTTACATTGACTTCTAGTCGAATTTGTGTCGACTTCCATTCAACGAATTTTGGCAATTCATGATTTTTCTCCTATATTCAGTATGTCTTTCTTATGACCTTTATATAAATGATACCATGGGTCTTCTAAGACAAAATTACCCTCACTATACAACATGGGTAATAGACCTAGGATATAAAATTACTAAACATAATTTGTTAAGCTAAATCATAATGTTTTTCCCAACATTTTATCAGTGGTTAAAAACTTGACCCAAGCTATTCTCAAAGCATGCATATATGGTAGTTCAAGTGCGAGAGTGTGATATAGGCCATTATATTGGCTTGGTTGAGTGTGTGTGCCTATTCCTTTCATCTTATCCTTGTTAACCCCTTTGTGTCTACCTTGTAACGCCCCTGATTTCTCAATATTTATTTTAAATTTCTATAGTGACGTAATAATGATGTTAGGGCATTATGTTGACATGTATTTACCGGTCGCCATTATCGGAGCTTGATTTTGCTCATCAGAATTCGAGGTTTTGACTAGGTGCATTTTAGTAGGTTGATGTTGGTTGTAACTTCGGGGACTTTTTACCCGAGTTTGGTTTGTAGAATCTTAATTTTGACTTCACTGTTGGTTTTGTAGCATTGATATTTGTCCTTGGTGCGAATTTTGTAGAATTCATAGTTGATTCGAGTTTTTGGTCATTTTGACGTTTAATTATTATTAATAATATTGTATTATATATATTTATATACTTATAACTGAAACCTTATTCCCTATCTTCTTCCCCAAGCTGTCATACTTAAAGCACAGAAGAGAGGAGTTGATAGATATCGTGAGGCCTTCGGCCGCCGACTGTATGTGTTCTGGTGCTCAGAATCGTAATCGGAGGGTTGATCCGGAATTCTCTCACCGAGATCTATGCATTGGGGGTAGGTAATTTTTTTTCTTAGATTTTTGGCATTGGGTGTGTGGCCTTAAACTTTTGTTTTGTCCAAATCTCTCCAGATTTTGTTACCGCACTTCATTTATGGCTGGTCTATGTCGGGGAGTGTTCGAAAGGTTGAGATAAGGAAGTTTAAGGCAAGTGGTGGTTTGCTCCCTTGCCTAGCCTCTTGCAAATTCCTTATATATCATTCTCTAAATTTTTTTGCCGATCTTGATGTTAGATTTTATACCTTCATGTCACCTATTTTGTCTACTACTAGTTTTACCTCATTCAAATAACAATAAATTGCCTATTCTGCTTGTTGAGTTGTTGTGGGGTTCTTTTACCTATGTTTGGGCTCATGCCTTGTATACCCCTACCTTTCCCTTAATTTTTGGAACTAATTCATGGTCTAGGTTAACTGTTGTCAAAGATTCCAAATTCCAATAACTTCTATTTAGATGGGAAAGTTTTTGACAGGAATAGAACTAAGTCTTTGCGTCGAGTGCTTTGAGTGTAGATGCCTTGACGTCGAGTGCATTGAGTGCACTCAACTTGGCATCGAGTGCTTTGAGTGTAGCTGCCTTGGCGTCGAGTGCGTTGAGTGGACTCAGTTTTGGCATCAAGTGCATTCAGTGAACTCAATTAGGTGTCGAGTGAAGTAAAATTTGTTTACTTAAGTTCAGGAATTGAGTGAACTCAGCTAGGCATTGAGTGAAGTAAAATTCATTGAGTTAACTCCAGGCATTGATTGAATCTGTTATGGCTTCGAGTGTGTTGAGTGAACTAAATCTTGGCGTCGAGTGCTTTAAGTGAATATGTCTTTGGCGTCGAGTGCTTTGAGTGAACTCAGCTAGGCGTCGAGTGCGTTATATGAATCTGTCTTGGCGTCGAGTGCTTTGAGTGCATCTGCCTTAGCATTGAGTGCATTGAGTGAACTCAGTCATGGCATTGAGTGAAGTAGAGTGGCATCAAGTGGCTGTAGACTTGGCATCAAGTGATTCCAGAGTTAGTTTCGGGTAATTTTAGTGTGTCTGTCGAGTGACTTTGTGTTTGTCTTGTCATATTCTTCGGGTATACCTTAGTAACTTTTGGTTTTTCTACCCTTTGCATCGTCATGGAAATCTGATGCTATGCCTTGCATTTTTTTCCACTTATTAATATAATATATGACTATTTGTGGCCTTGGTTGGCAGTGGATAAAGTTCCACCACCTTAGTGTTGGTTTGTGAATCATTACACCTGGTGGTGTTTTTTTTCTCTCCTCTAAGGGGCTGTTGGGTTGTGCTGGACAATGTGACCACCACCATAGTGCCATTTTGAGATGTTTGGTCTGAAGGTTGGTGTTGGACAATGTGGCCACCAACTTTGTACCATTTTTACCGGTGTTAATGATTCACGTGTTTTGAGTTGATCAGTCTTTGTTGTTTAGACATATGTACTTATGCACGCACTTGCAGATGTTATTGAAGCATGACTTCATAATGCACTTGGTGCAACTTTTCATACTTAACACTCTATAAATATTTCATTTTCTTATTATTATTTTATGATTTATATGTTGTGGTTTGACGGCTATATTGTCTTGGGTTGGAAACCCTTTAACTTGTCTTGTTTATTTACATTTGGTGTTGTTTTGCCACTTGTTCATTCTTACTGAGGCATTCCTACTTTTGAATTCCTTGGTCTCGGAGCTATAGCAAGTTGCGTGGCTAGAGTTGGTGGCCTCAGGTTTTCAGTAGTGGTTCTTACCTCCCCTTAGCGAGGTTGTTTTGTTCTTTTATTTTTAGTTCACACATAGATGCTTTTTGATGTGTTTGTGTCAGGTTGTTGACGCCCACTAAAGATTTTGTAGAATGTTAAGTTACTTGCTAACTGCTAAGTCACTATCTCTAGATGATTTGCTAGTTTTACTTGCTCTCTGGGAAGGATTTATGGTAGAATTGTATGTTAGTTATTTTCAAGCTGTAAAGGTATCATTATGCTTATCTCATACTCAAGGCATCGTTTAAATCAAATGTCAATATATTTTATCAAACATAAATGCTCTTTTTCTACTTATATAAAATCTAGTTATATGCATATCATGAGTTATCATTTTGGAGGTCTCTGATCATGTAGTATAATAATTGAGCTAAATAAAGTATTTTCCGAAGCGTATATTTATATTTTTTTTTTGTGGACGAGTTGATTCCCTGAGCCGAGAGATATGGCGGTCAAACTTAAATAAAATAAATTTTCTTCAAGATAAACTTGAGAATTTCATGATTAGTGCTAGGAGTAGGTTCTTTCCTGAGCGCCTGTAATTATCACATACAAGGCATGACATCACGACACATGTTTTCTTTTACTCTAATATAATGTCTTATGATGTTAAAATGCAGGTTGTGACAGATGGTATCAGAGGTGTAGTTTTAGTGGTCTTGTTCCATTTCATACACACAATGATGTGTCATCAGTATGTCTTGACCGAAGCATGAACACTACACTCATAAACATGATAAGAAGTATACGGGGCATATTATGTACTATGGGATGCATAATATGTGTTTGTATATGGATCCTCATAACAATGTATGAAGTTATGTAGTATGGGATGCATAACAATCATCACATGAATGCCCATTAGATTTTTCCTTTTCGTTACATGTGATATTTTGTAGTATGGGAAGCATAATATTTTATATGTACGCAGCACAAAACATGCATTAAGGCTTTTAATAGAATGCATAGCACAACATGCATGACATAATATAGCATTAACATGCATGCCAAGCTAAGATATACATGATGACATACGTACACAAAAAGAATAAGAATTTATGCATTCATTGTTTATGCACATGAGTAAATAGGATGATACTATATAATCCTAATTTTAAGAATAACATCATTTATGAAAATCCAAGAGCAAGTTAGCAGCCTCAGCAAGTATCTATACATGTATGATCTAAACTAAGTTGAGTAGTTCTAGCGGTTAAGCTAGGTTTTGATTAGTTGTTCGTTGTATTATTAGGACGCTACCTAAGCTTGTTGTGATGAGGTCGACTCCCCAGTATGAGGGCGAGTCGGCAGGGGGGCAAAGTGATGCTATGATTAAAGGGCTGGATAGAGCAATGAGGCACTGTTAAGGCAGATGGTTGAGATGCAATCACAAATTCAGGCATTGTTGACTGTCATTTTAGGATGGAAGCCTAGAGTGCAGGACACTGCTGTAGGTCAAGCCATTCTTGTTCCCCCTTCTCCTTTGGTACCTCCAGTTTTGCAGCCACCAAAGATGAATTTCTTTTCTCATTTTCAGCGATTAGGACCTCCTACCTATGATGGTAGAGCTGACTTCATGGCTTTAGATGACTGGATCATCTCTATAGAGGAAATGTTCTCATACTCAGGAATATCTGCTGGCAAAGAATGATAGTCCCCGCATACCAGCTGAAGGGTCTTGCAAAGAGCTTGTTGTTAAGGGCAAAAGAGAGCCTTATAGATGGATGTTTGTGGGAATCTTACAAGGAGTTGTTGTTGAGGAAATTTCGGCACCATTTGATAAATATTGTTTGATGAACAACTTAGTGCATCTAAAGCAAAGACAACTCCATGTCATTGAGTACGAGATAGAGTTCAACATGTTGAGCAGGTTTGCACCGGATTTGGTATCCTCTGAAGCAAACAGAGTAAAATGCTTTCTGGGTGGTCTTTGGAGCGACATCCAATAATTTTCTAGTGCATATGGATCTGAGAATAATGCTGAGGCAGTAGAAGCTACTCTGAAAGTCGAAGCGATCGATAATGCAAAGAATCGAGGCTTGTATATGAGGAAAGATAAGAGATAGTCTGAATATAGGAAAAGCTCTCGGGATTCTTGCACTGCTTCAAAGAAATGATGCAAGGAGGCGTGTAGTTTCTGTGGCCGGCCATGCATCCATTCGAAAAGTGTTTTAAGAAGTTGAAAGTTCAGAAGCAGCAGCAATTGCTTACTTTTCAGAGCACCCCCAAAGGAGATCTGGTTTGTGCTTCATGTAAGCAGAAAGAGCATGATGTTTCCCGTTGTTGGAGTAAATATAAGGTGTGATTCTCGTGTGGATAGAAAGGACACTTGAAGTCTAGATGCTCGGGGTCTCAATCCCCACTGCAGACAGTTCCACATCATGCCTTTCCGCTAGCATAGTTGGACAAAGGGAAGGGAAAGCTGAATGTAATGACTTTGGAAGAAGTGCAGACATCCACCCAAGTTATCTCTGGTCAGATTCTAATCTAGTTCTTAGCTCGTAACTTTAGTTTCAATGTTGGTTGATTAGTTACGTATGAAATTTTATAGGGATGTTTAAGGTGAAGAATCATTGGTTGCGCGTTCTTTTTGATTCCAGTGTTACCCACTCCTTGGTGGATAGGACTTTCGTGGAATGCCATCGTTTGACTCTTGATTAAGTTGGCAATCTGTTTCAAGTTAAGTTTCCCTCTGCTGACTCAGTGGTGTCGGACCAGGTTATCCAGAGTTATCCTATTCTTTTAGGCGATTTTCTAGCTTTTGCCGATCTGAAGGTGCTAGACCTGGAGGACTTTGATGTGATTCTGGGCATAGATTGGTTGTCCAGATATGATGTAGTTATCTAATGCATGGTTAAGCCTTTGGACTTCAAGATGAACAATGGCCACCCCAGGAGTGCCTATGGCCTTCTGCGTCAGGATTCCTTGATTATTTCTACGGTATGTGCTCTAAAGCTTTTAGATTACGATTGTTGCGCATATTTGGTTTCTATTTTGGAAGTCGTTGGTAGTTTGTCGTATATTAATGATGTTCCTGTGGTGCGAGATTTTCCTGATGTCTTCCCAGATAGTCTTCCTAGTCTTCCGCTTGAGAGAGATGTTGAGTTTGTTATAGATCTGGAGCCGGGTACTCGCCCTATTGCTACGGCACCGTACCGTATGGCCCCACAAGATGGAAGAGTTGTGTACCATGCTAGATAATTTGTTGTAGTTCAGATTCATTAGGCCAATTTCTTCTCCTTGGGGTGTTCCTGTCTTGTTTGTAAAGAAGAAGGATGGATGTATGAGGTAGTGTATTGATTATAGGTAATTGAATAAGGTAACTATCAAGAACAGGTATCCCTTGCTGCGGATAGATGATTTGTTTGATCAGTTGTGTGGTAGTACAGTGTTTACGAAGATTGACCATCGTTCAGGCTACCATTAGTTGAGGTTCTGTGAGAAGGATGTTCTGCGGACCGCCTTTGTTCTCAGCATGGACTTTTTGACCTTTTGGTAATGTCATTTGGATTGACGAATGCACCCTCTACCTTCATGGACATGATGAATAAAGTGTTTAAAGATTTCCTGAATCAGTTTGTGGTTGCTTTTATTGACGATGTTCTGGTATATTCCCGGAGAGCTGAGGAGCATGCTCAGCACGTACACCAAATTTTGTCTACCTTAAAAGAGCATAAGATTTATGCGAAGTTGAGTAAGTGCGAGTTTTGGCTATCCCGGGTGTCCTTTTTGGGTCATGATGTGAATAAGTGAAATATAATAGTTGTCAACCTAAATCACCTAGAGGGGGTGAATAGGTGAGTTGTGCGTCTTTTTTGCGGAATAAAAAAATAAATCTCAACCAATGCACAGATCTGTAAGACCCCCTCCCCCTTACCAAGGAGGGCTACCGGGTCTTATGCCCAGAACCACCGTCTTACGGTGACACTAAGACAAAGGTTAGTCAACACCGCAACACGCCGATTCTATCGGCTTTTACGATCATATAACCTGTAGGCCAATATGAGAAAAGAAGTATAGCAGTGTAATAAATCTACTAGTCCACAAGTCACATAGTACATATCATATATATATATGAAATGAAAAGTACAGAACATAGTACACAATGAGTACAAAATGAAAGAGTAATAAGGGCTTATGCCCAGTACATCATATCAACTCTCTCTCTCTCAAATAAAAGCGGAAGCTATACTAATACTTCAGAACTCGTCCCACCTGAGGACGCACAGTAGTGGTAGTAGCCTGCTGTATTGGTATCTGCTCCTCAAGTCCTGTCTCCTCGACGTGCTGGTGCTCCATCTCCACGGGCTCCTAAAAATAGTATGGTCACCGACCATTAGTCAAAAAGACTAAGTCGTTTCCTCCGCACCTCGCCCCGCAACTCCTAGGCACCGAGCGGGAGGATGAAGTGGAGGACAACAAGGGGTAGCAAAGGTGGAAACAGGTGAAAAGATCTAACTACCAGTTATATTGGATATTATCATTCTACTCTAGCAGTTCTAAGTATATGGTACAAGTAAGTAAAGTGCAGTACTAGTAAAGGAAGTAAAGAACAGAAAGTAAGAGCATGGAAATAAAACTATTCTACCACTATACTACCATCTCAAAAGTACCCTAACTTTTATAAATGCCCATACAAATATATAAGTTAGGATTTCCATGAAATTTAACTTATCATATAAAAGAGCCCATACTAATTTATATGATAAGGATCTATGAAGCGTATGATCTAATATGAATGCATGTTATGATGCAATTTATGCACAAGCAAGTGCAACTCACACACAACAACTCTGTGATCACAGTCCTTTAGTTCCCACTTTTTGAGAGCTAGCATCACTCTTGGGTACCACTGCTGTGGCTACGGCAGCAGCGGAGCGGGCATCTCTGCTTCTAGGCCGGTATGCGCACTACCAAGCCTTAGAACCCTCTCATATGCCTCTGTACACGTCCAAGGTGCACTCTAGAGTCTCGCGTACGTACTTTGCGGACAACTCGTCAGTCTTGTTGGGTCGGATGTGCGTTATCGGGGATCGTCCTCCAGACCGCAGTGTAAAACAACCCATTGGCCCCTCTAACCCTCACAACCGCCTAGTGCACCGTACTGCTATCGGTGTGACGAACGACCAGTACCGCATGCCCCGCCGCTATATTTATGCACATGTAAGTATTTCATCCCGAGCCTTCAGCTCGCAGGACCAACCCGTCCTGAATCTCTCAAACCCTACACGGGTGAGCATTTAGCACAATTTCTCCAACCCATCACGGGTAAGCATAATACACAAGTCTCCCTCCAACCCATCACGGGTGAGAATAAACCACAATGCCCTAACCTATTAGACTATTCTTGTATACAGATTATTATACTTAGTGATTTAAGGTGAATCCCAGGACTGCACAGGGTATACCCGGTGAAGGGCTCTCGGCGGCACTAGGAACTACGATGGGATTACGCCCAAAGTTCCTTTTCTCGAGGATATTTACTTTAGTTGATGACTACCCATAATTCACCCCAGCTCTCATTGTTGCTCTGGAACAATCCTAATGACTTAAGATATTACCGAGAAACCGACGGTCTTCCGTCGGCCTCCACTCCAGTTACTACCTAAGGACTTGCACTTTTATTCTCGTCACTAACAATACTACCCACTAGGGTTATTCACCAACTTCAATCTTTAGCTCGACGTCGATCTATCCACATCCCATGACCTAATACCAAACCGAAATGGAACTTCCAATTCCTCTATCCATATCCCTCAAATTATTTATCCTAGGATGGTATGGACCTACATGATGACTAGGATGAATTTCCATAATTTTCCTAAGTCATTAAGGGCTTTAATTAAATTATTAATTTAATCACCTAGGTCATTTAATACATGAAGTATCACAAATTTAAATCCACTGTCCTAAGGAATTTTTCCTGAGTTGTATCTTGGTGCCATATTACTGTCTTCCAAAATTTATAATTTTCCTTTGATTACTTGTATTTATTCCTTAAGTAATACAAAATTCATACAATTATCATTTTCCAAATGAAGTAAGAGGAATACATTACTGAAAATTCTAGAAATATTACAGAGCTTATATATCATTAGTTTAAGGCTAATGGCAGAGTTTCATCAACTTCTATAGTGTAATGGCCAACCAAATTGAATTCTTTACAATTTACTAAAATGCCATTATAAGTTTTAAAAATTTACTGATTCATCCAGAAATGCTGAGATACATATCAAAGGTTATTTATTCACAAATACAACCATAGAAAATTTTTCATAATTTTCTAATGAATATTCCATCAATTTCTAAATAAATGTGATAATGTCAAAAATTGTAATTTCTACATAACTCCACTTAAAATTCATCAAAGAAAGAAATAAAAATTTTAAGGAGTTAAGTTTAACATGACATTGATCTTGACAAAAATTGGGTATTTTATCTCAAGGATAAGACTATTCTAAAATTTATTTATCAAAAAGTCCAATTTCTCAAAAATTCCAAATAATGGGATTTTTGCTTCCAAAAATCCCATTATTACTATGAGGGGTGTATTACACCCTAATATGTCTCTATAAATAAATATCATGATTTTTGAGTGTTCCAAGTTGGCTGAATACACAATATTTCATTTTAGGCTAAATGCACACCAAGCCTATAACAAGCCAACACATGCAAGTGAATTTACCTAACTTGCTCTGGTCCAAATTGGCTGACACTTTAACCATACACTAATAATGCCCCTAAGGGCATGCCACCAAAATTTGTGGCCATTTGGATTCATACAACTCAATTTATTTCATTTATTTACCTTTTGATGATTAAGCAAAAACTATAGGAACTTTATCCCCAAAAAATCTCAATTTTTGGTAGGGGCTAAATATGCCATTATCATGCATCTACCCAAAATTGGGGGCCATGTTGATTAATGGTTTGACTTGGGCATCAAAATGAAGTTCTGCCCTTGTCTAGGACCAGTCCTAGGAACACTGCCCTACAGGACTGTATACTACACCACATCATGAGTTTAAGGTGGCCATTTAAAGTTAAGACCTTAAGCTACAACTTTTATTTAGAGTCTATTTTCTGGAAATGCCTCTAAGAGGCCTAAAAGTGACATGCAATGTCATGGAATAAGTGTGACAGATATTTGATTTCATTTCATTTAATATATAACAGAATAATTTGATTTTAAATAAAAAACCCAGCACGAATCTTAAATCAGGAATGGACGGGATCAGGTTATCTCCTTCCTCCAGCCAATGGCTGGGATTGAATCTGGCTGGAGCATCTTTGCTGGATGTTTCCGGCCAGCTGAGGCGGCGCCACCCCCGGCCAACGGTGTCATCACCTTCACGGTGGTGGTGGCTATCATTTTCCGGTGATGAGGCAGCGGGAGACGGCGGCGACGGCGATCCCGAGAGGTATGAAAAGCTTGGAAAAATCTCTCATTTCTCCCATGGCATCGGGCTCAATTGAGCCCGATATCTCCCCTAGTTGATCTAGGATTCTAGTACGGGTAGAGGGAAGGTGAAACGAACCTGTATGGCGCCGCGGCGGCGAGTTTGGCGGCGGGTGGCCATTCCCGACCTTGATCCGGTGACATTTCTTGGATTCATGGTTTCTACACCATTTCCTTCGATCCAGTAGTCGATTCCTACTCGCCTGAGCTCTCTGAAGCTAATGGAGTCGATAGTTTTGGCTGGGAGGGGGTATATGTGGAGATAACTCCAATGTGAGCTCGGTTTGAGCTTTGGTTGTGTCACCAACGGTGCCATGTGGCCAGCATGCTACCAAAATCCCTTGAAATAATCAGAGGAGGCGGGCCAGCATGCTTAGGCAGTTGAATTGCAGCTGAAGGAGTGGTCATGTGGCCACCCTTCCTCTTCACCCCCATTTCTCTCTCCTCTTCCTATTAAAATCCCTTTTCTACCCCTTTGCATGCACTCTCTCTCCTGATTTTGGGGCTTAAAAGTTGTCTTTAACCACTTGGGTTGGCCTTGGGCTGATTTGGATGGTCTTAGCCCAATGGAAATGGGCCTGTGTTCATTTCTCCCTTTTTGGCTAAATGGGTTGACATGGTTGACTTAAGTTGACTTGGTCAACCAAGGTGAGTGGGCTGACCCCACTTTGATGGTCATGGGTCTAGTGGTTTCACCCAACTTTGGTTGGGTCAATGTGGTGCCCCACTTGGGCTAATTGGGCCTATAGGTATAAGTTTGACCATATTAGGTCCATGGTTGACTTTGGTCAACTATGGTCAAAAGGTTGAACTAATGGCATGCCCTAGGGTCCACTTACATTGTTTTAGGTTTAGGGCCATGTGGTGGTGTCATGGTGTGGTTAGGGTTCCTATTTAGGCTAGTTTGACCTAGTTTGACTTTGGCCCCTTAGTTGGCCCACATGGCTATAACCCACTACCCAGGGTCTAACCTAGCTAAATCCCCTATCACACACCCCATCCCTAACCCAATATACGTGAAAGGGGCCTAGAAGTAACATGGGATGTTACAAATCACAATAAACAAGAAAATAATTTCGTCCCCGAAATTCAAGTTCGGGTCTACGGGGTACTACTTGCAAGAATTATAAGAAATTTTAAACGTATAAACTAAAGTATACCTGAAGTGAACAGCTCCGGGTGTCGCTCCATCATTAGATCCCTCGGCTCCCAAGTGTGTTCCTACCGTCCATGGTTGGACCACAACACCTTCACAAGAGGGGCCTTCTTCTTCCGCAACACTCGGGCATCTGTATCATCAATCCGGATCGCCTCCAATCTGACGGATCTATCTGGAGCTATCGGACCGGCTGTAGTAGTAACATGCTGCTCCGGCCGTAGGAGAGCTCTTCACAAGGAAGATATATGGAAAACGTCATGTAGTGCACCCAACTCCGGTGGCAGCTGCAGTCGGTAAGCTAAGGGGCCGATCTGCTCCAGGATCAAGTATGGCCCCATGTATCGAGGACTAAGCTTCTTGTGCCTCCGCACCCAAGAGACACCGTATACTGGATGTATCTTCAAGAAAACCATGTCTCCAACCTGGAACTCCACCTTCCGGTGCCGAGCATCATAATACTTTGCGTGTCTGCTCTGGGCCTCTAGCAGTCAATCCATGATCAAATGTACCTGAGCCTCAGTATCCTTTATATAATCAGATCCAAGAGCCTTGGTATCCACATCCTGAACCCATGATAGTGGTTTCCGGCATTTCCTCCCATAAAGTGCCTCATAAGGAGCCATCCTGATGCTAGCCTGGTGGCTGTTATTGTAGGCAAATTCGATCAGTGGTAGTAGCCATTCCCAAGGCTTCCCTGTATCCAATATGCACTGTCGGAGTAGATCCTCCATGGTCCGGATGGTCCGCTCGGTCTGTCCGTCGGTCTGCGGGTGGAAGGTGGTACTAAAAGTAAGTCGAGAGCCCAAGTAAGCATGCACGGCCCTCCACTCGCTCGAAGTGAACCAACCATCACGGTCCAAAACAATCGTCCTGGGAATGTCATGGTATCTGACAAACTGCTCCATAAATAGTCTCCCCAAAGCTGCAACTGGAGCATCCTTCCGGACTGGAATAAAGCGCGCTACCTTAGTCAGTCTGTCTACAATGACCCATATAGAATTATGCCCAGAGTGGGAGCGAGGTAGTCCGTGCACAAAATCCATAGCAATGTCCTCGAAATTCCACTCTGGAACTGGCAGTGGCTGCAGCAAACCTCCTGGGCTCTTACATTCCGCCTTCACGTGCTGACAAGTCTCGTAGAATGTCACAAAATGGGTGATCTCCCTCTTCATCCCAGGCTAGTACATAGACCTCCGCAAATCTTCCCACATCTTGGTGATGCCGGGATGCACTGAATATCTGGAGCAACGAGACTCTCTGACTGAGTATGTCATCCAGGATACTGCCCCCTACTGGTATGTATATGCGTCCACGGAATCGAAGAAGATCATCCTGTAGCATGTAGTCCTCAACCTTGCCCCTCTCCAGGGCACTGAAAATCGGCTGTAAAGCAGCATCTAGCATCTGATGTGTTCGGATGCGCTCCCGTTTATCATCACCACTAATCACTGAGCTCAAATACTCTCAATATACCACTAGTTCGGCCTCAGATACAATGGTAATGTGCATGTCTTCCATCATCCGTAGCAGCTCTATAGACATCAACCGAGGCTCCGGTCCAGAAGTGTCAGCCCTCCTACTCAAAGTATCTGCTACTGTGTTTGCTTTCCCCGGATGATAGTGGATCTTATAATCATAGTCACTGAGGAATTCGAGCCATCTCCTCTGTCGCAGATTTAAGTCCTTCTGCTTATCGATATATTTAAGATTCTTGTGATCTGAATAAATATCACAATGAATCCGGTATAAGTAATGTCTCCACATCTTTAGGGCGAATACCACAGCCCCGAGCTCTAAGTCATATACTGGATAGTTATGCTCATGCTTCTTCAACTGTCTTGAAGCATAAGCAATAACGTGTCCATGCTGCATCAGGATAGCACCCATCCCCTGGTAAGAGGCATCTGTGTAAATCTAAAATCCTTCACTCCCGGATGGAAGCGCAAGAATAGGGGATGAGATGAGTCGGTCCTTCAGCTCTTGAAAAGCTGTTTCGCACTGCTCTGACCAAATAAAATCTGTATCCTTCTTCGTCAAGGACGTGAGGGGGAGTGCTATCCTCGAGAACCCCTCCACGAACTTACGATAATATCCTGCTAGCTCCAAGAAACTGCGAATGTCAGATGTTGTATTCGGTCGTGGCCAATCCCTCACTGTCTCTATCTTGGCTGGATCCACTGCTAATCCAGCCCCACTGATCGTGTGTCCCAGGAAAGCCACCTCCTGTAGCCAGAACTGGCACTTTGAAAACTTTGCATACATCTAGGACTCTCTCAGCCTCTGCAAGACTGGTGTCAAATGCTCAGTATGCTCCTCCTGAGTCCGGGAATATATCAAAATATCATCGATGAATACAATCACGAAACGGTCTAAGAAGTGCTCGAATACACGGTTCATTAGACTCATGAATGCGGCAGGGGCATTCGTGAGTCCAAAAGGCATCACCGTGAACTCGTATAATCCATAGCGTGAACTGAATGTCGTCTTCGGTATGTCCTCTTGCCGAATGCGGAGCTGGTAGTAACTGGATCGCAAATCTAACTTAGAGAACCAGAAGGCTCCCTGTAGCTGATCAAATAACTCATCTATCCGAGGCAGTGGGTAGGTATTGCGGACCGTTAATCGGTTCAGCTCCCGGAAATGTATGCATATTCGCAACGACCCGTCCGTCATCACAAAGAGAACTGGCGCTCCCCACGACGATGAACTGGGCCACACAAATCCCGACTCAACTAGCTCCTGAAGTTGAGTCCTGAACTCTGCCAACTCTCTAGGAGCCATCCTCTAAGGTGCCCGGGACACCGTCCTCGCTCCCGGTACTATCTGAATCCTGAAATCCAAGTCTCTGGCTGGTGGTAGCCCGGGCAATTTATCCGGGAACACGTCGGAGAAGTCCCGGACCACCGGAATATCTGAAATAGAAGTCTCTGCTCCCACCATCTCAAAGCAGATAAGGTAAACTTCTTCTCCCTGCTTGTGGGCCTTCACAGACTGTACAGAAGATTGCAATAGGTGACAGATAGGCTTAATACCTTCGATGATAACATGGGAGTCGCCATGTCTTAGTGTGATCCTCCTTGATGGGCAATCTATCTGAGCATGGTTCCAATGTAACCATGTCATGCCCAAAATCAAATCGAAGTCCTACAACTTCAGAATAATTGCTGGCGCCTCAAATGCCTTGCCGCCAATCTCGGCCTCCATATCACAATGGGCCGTGGTCCGTAGTTATGACCCATCGGGTAGACGCACCCTCATCTCTAGTCCTGGAAATCTTTCCACGCCTTCAAGTCCGTCTATGAAGGCCTCAGATACGAATGAGTGCGAAGCACCCGTGTCGAAAAGGGTATGTGTGGGCTTTCCACTGATCAAAACTATGCCTGAGGTTTGTTTAAGCTAAAATTAGTTGTTACCCTATAGTTCCGGGTACTATATAGTTGAAAACTCAAGGAATTTAATAATAATCTTAAGTACCTGTGATAACCTCCTCGGGGTTCCTCTGCTCCGTGAGGTCTAAAGCGTATATCTGCTCCTGATTGCGTCCCCTGCCGTGATATCCCCAGCCTCGGCCTCGTCCTCGGCCTCGGACATGGCCTCGGCCCTGCTGTACTGCGGCCACTAGAGGTGGAGGAGGGGGAGGATGGAATCGATGCGGGCACTCCGACCTAATGTGCCCGGGCTGGCGGCATCCGTAACAAACTACCTGCCGGTGGCCATGGTTATCCTATCTCCTCGGATCATGCACCTGTAGAGGTGGGGGAGCTAATGCTGGAGGAGGCCCCTGCTCCTACCTGAAGTTGCGATGACGATGTCCCCCACCCTTCTTGTAACTGATAGTCCTGCCTCTCTGAGAGCCCGTGCTGCTCTGTCCTGATGCCGACCCATTATACGGTCTCTTTCCTCTGCCTTGCACCATCAGCTGGTCAGCCTCCAGCTTCTTTGCCATCTCGATGATCTGCCTTGAGGTGCCATGAGAAATGAACAGCAAGGCCTGCCTCAAATCATCCCTGAGGCCCCGGTAGAACCTCTTAGCATACCTCCTATCATCAGTATCTTGAATCCCTGCAAACCTGGCCAGATGAGAGAACTCTCTCTGATACTTGATCACCGATCTAGTCCCCTGCCTGAGGTTCAGAAACCTCTCCTCCAAGGCATCTCTGTCCGTAGTAGAGACGAAGTGATCCAGAAATACATCGCCAAACTCCTCCCACGATATGTCTGACAGCTCCCAGTCCGCATATGTAGACTCCCACTGTAACACCCCCTATCCGTCGCATAGCATATAGCAGTAGGTCCGACCGGGGCCCGACGCCATATACTACAGACAGACCGGGTGGTTACTCATGGAAACCATCCAACCAATCATAACGTCCTACACAGAGCATTCTAGTAGAAGCAGAGTAATAAGTTATAACAAAGTGTTGGGTATTGTATCCACAATTACCTGGATTTGAGGAAGCCACCTGTCAAGATAAGATGAATTCACAATGTATTTGATGAAACATCTTAAGTTGTACTTGCAGCTCCTCCATGCTAAGTGCACACCAATGTCAGGGTGTAGTAGGTCAATATACACGGGTCTGCAAGACGTAATCCCTCGTTGAGCAGATCAGTGTGTTGGCCTACGTGTACTCTCTCTATTGGAGTGCACTTACTTTCAAGTACAGGGTCGTTCATATGCAAGAGAAGATAAGGAGCATGGATGGGTCAAGGAGCAGCTCCTGGGTGGAAGACGAAAATTCGTCCAAGGAAAATTCGACGAGAATCACTAGTGATTCTCGCCGAATCGACGAGAATCATTAGTGTTTCTCACCGACCCCTTCTGGCTACCTCAAAACGGTGCCAAGTAAGATTCGGCGAGAATCACTAGTGATTCTTGCCGAACCTGTGGTTAAGCAGCTCATGAATACCAAGTGAAAATCGCTGAGAATCAATAATTGATTCGGCGAGAATCACGAGCGATTCTCGACGAATCGTCGAGAATCACTTGGTGATTCTCGCCGATTCGTCGAGAATCACCAGCGATTCTCGCCGATTTTCACTTAGCGATTTCTCGGGATGTTCCTGAACCGGATTCTGCAGCTGTCAATTTTCTGGACCGGGACTTAGGGATTCAGCTTGTGGGTCCCACAACGGTCATTTTGGAAAGCATCTACAGTATTTATACACGGGTATTTTGAACGGAATACTAAGACAGAAAGAAGCCGAGCAGAGCAAACCCTAAAATCGCGATTCCTCTCCGCCGCCGCCGTCCCGCTCGCGCTAGTCCGTCGCCGCTGCTGATCGCTTTTCTTCCCGATCTCCGGCGACAGAAGCTTAGCAAAGCTTTGAGTCTCACGTGTCTATCCAGAGATCTCTTGTCTCTCGATTTGTCGATCGGGAAAAATTTCCCCGTCCGAATCGATCGAGACGACCGATCCTCGTGTGACCGTTGGAAGACCAAGCTAGCTTCGCTACGAAGTTTGGATCTCCAAGTTCAGCAGCCGCTCATCATCATAGCCGCAGATCCCGAAGCTAGCCGCCGCTCGTGTTGCCGCTTCCGGTTCCGGGGAGATCCTCTCCAAGAGAGACCAAGGTTGTAGACTCTTCGATTTCACGAACACGTCGTCGAACGAAGAGGAACACCATAGTCTCCAAACGAAGTTTGTATCTCGTGTACATTCTATATTTACTTTTGTTGTAAAGGAACGATTGTTCCGTGTTGTAAGGGTTGGGTGCAACCCGTTTAGTGGGAGTGTTGACTCTCACGTGTGGAAGGGTTCCTTCCGATAGTGCAGGGATTGGATTTCAATCCTGTTGGAGAAGTGACCGAGTCGTCCCTTGTTGGGAGATAGGTCGAAGGGGGAAAGTGGATGTACCCAAGTTGGGGAACCACTATAAAGTGCATGTGTATTCTGTGTGCTGTGCCTTTTATTTTTGTTGTGCAGGTACATTCGTAAATTCCGCAAAAGCGCTACACGTCACCTATTCCCCCCCTAGGTGCACTTTGCCGACACTAGGTGGACTTTCAAGTGGTATCAGAGGGAGGTTGCTCTTCAAAAAGGTTAACACCTTGAGTAGAATCCTGCCACCAGTGTCAGAAGCATGTATCTGGATTATGAGATACCGCCACTCAAACTCCCCGCATGCACAAAGGATTATTATCCCATCTGGATAATGAGAGTGTCATTTCACCTTGATGCCATCGATCCTCGAGCATCCTTCATCCTGGAAGAGGGTCTGTTTATTCCCATGAAGACCTCCGACTCTGGGATCCAAGTGCCCATGGGCATTGCTGAGATGTCAGAGACGGAACTATCACTATTTCACTTGGACGAGAGGATTCGTCAAATTATCATGGATATCTGGTCTGGAGCCTCTTGCTCTAGATTGGAAAAATGTAGAACGGCTAAATCTCTGTGGATGATGATCTCAGAGCTGATGGGGGGGGGGGGGGGTCAGAGAAAGCTGGAATATGCTGTCAATCAGAGGATGAAGCGTATGTGGGGGTCCTCACTTCTGAAGATGAAGGCAAGGATCCCTCGGACTGCATCAGAGCTCCAGTGTCCGTGTCAGAGACTGAAGAGGACAGTGAGGAAAGCAGCTCTGATGAGGATGACACAATGGTCACTGGCTCTAATGACAATATCGCTGAGGAGCAGGTAACTTCTTCGTCCTGCCCCGTATCTCTTGAAATTTCTGAAGACAGGAACTGCGTTCCTCCAGAAAATTCTGATTCCCTGAAGAGAGCCCTTCAGTCAAGCAACCTACTTGCTGAGGAGCAAGCTCAAGAGATTGCTCGACTGAAGGTCTTGTTGGTTCTCCAATTGGCGTCCAACAAGGCCAAGGACTCTAAGATCTCAGCTCTAGAGAGTAGTCTGGAGAATGAGAAAAGAATAGTATCAAACTTCTCCAAGGTTGATGCCATTAAGAGAAAGCAAGAAAACGGGTGGATCTCCCGGATTATCAATTCGTGTAGAAATGGGGAAACGGTATTCCGACCCCCCACTCCAAGCAGGAAGGCAACTCATCATGCCTTCAGGTATGACCAAAGGAATAGTCGTGGTCACTGCAAGGGTGATCTGTCCCCATGTGGAAACGTCCATAGTGCAAGGGCCGTCATGGCCACCCATGAGGAAATACCTAAGGCTCATTCTGAGCCCTTTGTATTCACTGCCACTACCTCAACACAGTGTGGATCTGCATGTCCCAGCTCATAGAAGACTTCTCACCACTCGAGGACACGGGATAGAGAGGATAGAAGTCATGATGTCAGGTTCCATGGGGCCTCTGTAAGGGAGATGCCTGAAAGAATGGCACCACCTTCCCGGCCTCATAACGCTCACAACATGCATTCTTTCCACCCTTCCACGTGTCACGATGGAAGAGGAATTTTTGTGACAAGATCATGCCCTATCCCGTTTAGACCTAGGACCGTGACTACATCAGTCACGAGATCAGGTCAGAAATGGCGATACAACATTCACCCATGTTGGTGCTGTGGCAAAGTGGGACACTTTGCCATCGACTGTTGGCACAACCCCTCTGTGCCCACGGCAAGGGCTTATCCACATTCTCGGGACAGAGGTAGTCTTCCAGACAGGTTTTCTGAAGTAAGGCAGTTGCATGCTTATGCTAACAGGAACCTAGGACCCAATATGATTTGGGTTCCTAAGGTAAAGTAATTCTTTCTTGCAGGGTAGTCTAGGTTCCTGTGAATATGATGGGAACTAGACAGTAGGTGGCTCAAGACTAAATTGGAACAATCGTCTGCAATAACAGATGTGATATCAATTTGAGCATACTCACATTGAGCTTCTGATATGTTCTACCTGAGGGACTAAAACGATGACTCTCAAAATCCCAGGTACTCATGATCAGTTTCAAGACTTGAGTCATTTTCAATTGACAATTACTTACATATATATATATATCATTATATACAGATACTTCTTTGTATATTAGTGTATGTATGCACGTCTAAGGATAGGTTAACTCGATACATGCAAACCTTTATACATCAATAAAGAGTTGACGAAGATATGTCATTGTGAATCTCGACAACTCACAATTGACATCAAGAAGTGTTTGGAGAAGCCTCGCTCAAATCCAAATAGATTGTCTTTACAATAAATATGTATTTGTCGTTCTTATATTGACTTGACATCAGAATAATTCGAAAATGTTGCAATGCTTCCTAATGTGAAAATTCCCAGTAGAAAAACCCTTCAATTTCGGAACCTCGGAACCTTTCAATTCCTAGTAAAGAAAACCCTTCAATTTCATTTTTTTTATATATACTTAAGAATCCCGCCGAACGGGCTCGCCGACCCTTCACCTTCCTCAAGTATCCCGCCGAAGGAGCAAGCGATACTAGTCCCGCCGACTCTCGCAGAAACCACGCCAGTTCGCAAAGCTTCTTCCGTCAGATCCCGCAAGGTTTCTCCTTTGGAAATCGCGCAAAGTTCTCGTCGGATCCCGTATCGCCTTCGCAAAATCCTGCAAGTTCTCCATCGTCTTCCCCTAAGCTCCCGCAAGGTTCTCGCAAAGTTCTCGTCGAAAGGCTCCCGACGAATCCCGTCGAAGCTCGCACTGTCGATCTCCCCAAGTTTCGATTTTTCTCCGCTCGAACCAACTCACCGTCTTCACCGCTAGGTATCCCCTCACCCTCACTTGGACGTGATCACTAGTATCACTTCTTTTTTGATTTTTGATTAAGCGAAGAATAGGGCTTCTCTCTCTAGATCTACGATGGCTCCACGGACAACTGCTGGGTTGATAACTGGTTGCGAGCTTGTTCGGACTGGGTTCTCTCACGCCTCGGACGAATTCCGCAACATCATTCTGATGCTGGAAGAGGCTGGGCTAATATTCATCTTGGAGCACCCTTGCAAAGTTTTGGACAAAGAGGTACTGGAGTTCTTCGCCACCGCAAGACTCCGAAAAGGCGACTCACTAATCAAAATCAAGATGGCTGGGGCAAAGGTCAAGCTGTCTGCCAGCAAGCTGACTCGCTACCTGCAGCTTTCTAGCTCGGAGCATGAGGACTATCTTGAGGACGAGCACAAAACCAGAACTCTCTTATTCTGCGGTCTCCCACGAGGAACTCAGTAAATAAAGAGAAAGGATATGAATGAAGAAGGGAAGCTCCTGTCTGACATTATTGGAAAGGTGCTCATCTGCAAGCCGGGCTCTCATGACCATATCTCAGGAGATATGTTCAAGATCCTGATAGCTGTTGTCTGCCGTAAGAGGTTCAACTGGGGGGAGTTGCTGTTCGAGAAGATCAAGGACACCTTGGGCACTCCTAGTTTTGGCCGCATCATAAGTATATATCTAAACCAGCTAAATGGAGACAAATTTGACATGAGCAAAGGTGTCCCTCTCCACTACTTGAAGAAGATGGACACAAGTGTGTTTGATCGATGGGAGAGGCGTATTGGGCAGACTGCAGTGGAAGAGCAACAGGAAGTATCTCCAGCAGTCACCCCCGGTGAAATTCCTGATACCTTAACTGCAGGAATTGAGGGGGAGCCTCTACCCCCTCATACTGAGGTAATATCTGACATCTCCCAGGTGGCCAGGGATGCGGTGGCCGAAATTCATGAAGAAAGTGAACCTGAGCTGGAGTATGAGGAGGTCATGAACAGAAACACTAAAGGAACCGAAGCTGATGCACAGGGGACTGCTGACCAAGAGTTGGAAGAGGATGCTGCTGCTATAGATGATTTCTTGGATGATGACAAAGAGGATGAAGGACATGCGGGACATGAAGTATTTGAGGCTCCGGATCCTGTTGAACCTCCATCTGACAAGCCTGCACCAGTGGAGGGGGAGTCAGATAGATCTACAGCGGCCGCCAGCATTCCTCCATTAGAGACTGTGATTGTATCCAGCTCTACAGATGCGTCTGCTGAAGAGCAAGGCCAAGAAGTGCCTCCGACTATTCCGTTACGAGATGAGCTAGCCACTCACACAGTAAATGTCATTCAGGGAATTGTGAATGAACTCAAAGACTCCTTTGCTAACGCTCAGAATAAACTGCTGAAAAGGATTAAGACTTCTGAAAATCTGATGCTCAAGAATATGGTGGAAATCAACGAGAAACTGGACGTGATGGAGAAGAAATTTGAAGAAAAGTATACCGCAGCCGGCGAAGCTGTCACACTCCTTATGGCCGGATTGAAAAAGAACACTGATACTCTTGCTGTCGTAAATCAGAATGCACATGTTGTCGCCAACAACATTCAAAAGTTTGACGGTAATATGGTCACTCTTAACGCCAATCAGCAGGTCTTGGTCTCTGAATTCTCCAAGACCACCAAGCATATTGATGACTCCCTACACTCATATGCAAACTGCATCGCTGTCGAAGCCAAAAAGGGGGAGAAAGAGTATATAGCTAAGTTGGCCGAGCTTCAAGAAAGCATGAGCACACACTTCGCACAATCAAGCAAATATGTCTATGAGAGCTGCTGGTGGATGCTCCAACAGGCGTTAGGTACGTTAGGCGTCGTTCTGCCTGACAATCCTGCAGGTATTCATGTTCCTGAGACATCTACGGCCGCTGAGGGAGTATGTGCTGCTGAGGATTTAAGTACAAGTGCTGCAGATGTTCCCACAAATGACGCTGATGCTAGGGCTCTCTCCAAAGCTAAACTGAGGAGCATGTTTGACCAAGAGGCCTTAGCAAAAGCCTGGGGAAAGAGAAAAGTTCAGGAAGGGACCTCCAAGGAGACTCTAGCTGAGAAGAGAATCAGAATGAGTGAGGAGGATGTACGAAACGAAAGGTGGAGTCCAGTTTCAAGGAACATCATCTTAGACACCTTCTGGCTGCAAGAAAGAGGAGAGATCAATCGAAACGAAGTATATAGCCAGTATGAGTGGGAAACGCACAAAACGTTTGAAGCGAAACGCAACATCTTTTTCAGAAACAACAAGGATGCAGATAAAGTTCCTCCTCCTAGGTATTACCTGAAGCCCAAAGAATACATGGAGAGGCAAAGCAAGAAGTACTTGGCTCAAAATCCTAAGGGAGACTTAGCTAAGGAAAAATAGTCAATAACTTATAGCTTGTCACTTTGTCTTAAGAACATTTAATGATTATTGTTATCATATGAACAATTCTGAGATTATATGTGTATATATATATATATTGGTATATATATTTGAATTTGTGAATGACTCAAGTCCTGATCTGGTTGCATATATTCTCTTGTGATGCATGTTTAATTTCTGAATGCTATGTTTATTATTTGATAGGTGTTATTCATCTTAGCTAGTAGGGTTTTGGCTTCGTCAAATAGGGGGAGATTGTTGGGTATTGTATCCACAATTACCTGGATTTGAGGAAGCCACCTGTCAAGCTAAGATGAATTCACAATGTATTTGATGAAACATCTTAAGTTGTACTTGCAGCTCCTCTATGCTAAGTGCACACCAATGTCAGGGTGCAGTAGGTCAATATACACGGGTCTGCAAGACGTAATCCCTCGTTGAGTAGATCAGTGTGTTGGCCTACGTGTACTCTCTCTATTGGAGTGCACTTACTTTCAAGTACAGGGTCGTTCATATGCAAGAGAAGACAAGGAGCATGGATGGGTCAAGGAGCAGCTCCTGGGTGGAAGACGAAAATTCGTCCAAGGAAAATTCGACGAGAATCACTAGTGATTCTCGCCGAATCGACGAGAATCATTAGTGATTCTCGCCGACCCCTTCTGGCTACCTCAAAACAGTGCCAAGTAAGATTCGGCGAGAATCACTAGTGATTCTCGCCGAACCTGTGGTTAAGCAGCTCATGAATACCAAGTGAAAATCACTGAGAATCAATAAGTGATTCGGCGAGAATCACTAGCGATTCTCGACGAATCGTCGAGAATCACTTGGTGATTCTCGCCGATTCGTCGAGAATCACCAGCGATTCTCGCCGATTTTCACTTAGCGATTTCTCGGGATGTTCCTGAACCGGATTCTGCAGCTGTCAATTTTCTGGACCGGGACTTAGGGATTCAGCTTGTGGGTCCCACAACGGTCATTTTGGAAAGCATCTACAGTATTTATACACGGGTATTTTGAACGGAATACTAAGACAGAAAGAAGCCGAGCAGAGCAAACCCTAAAATCGCGATTCCTCTCCGCCGCCGCCGTCCCGCTCGCGCTAGTCCGTCGCCACTGCTGATCGCTTTTCTTCCCGATCTCCGGCGACAGAAGCTTAGCAAAGCTTTGAGTCTCACGTGTCTATCCAGAGATCTCTTGTCTCTCGATTTGTCGATCGGGAAAAACTTCCCCGTCCGAATCGATCGAGACGACCGATCCTCGTGTGACCGTTGAAAGACCAAGCTAGCTTCGCTACGAAGTTTGGATCTCCAAGTTTAGCAGCCGCTCATCATCATAGCCGCCGATCCCGAAGCTAGCCGCCGCTCGTGTTGCCGCCGCCGGTTCCGGGGAGATCCTCTCCAAGAGAGACCAAGGTTGTAGACTCTTCGATTTCACGAACACGTCGTCGAACGAAGAGGAACACCATAGTCTCCAAACGAAGTTTGTATCTCGTGTACATTCTATATTTACTTTTGTTGTAAAGGAACGATTGTTCCGTGTTGTAAGGGTTGGGTGCAACCCGTTTAGTGGGAGTGTTGACTCTCACGTGTGGAAGAGTTCCTTCCGATAGTGCAGGGATTGGATTTCAATCCTGTTGTAGAAGTGACCGAGTCGTCCCTTGTTGGGAGATAGGTCGAAGGGGGAAAGTGGATGTACCCAAGTTGGGGAACCACTATAAATTGTCTGTGTATTCTGTGTGCTGTGCCTTTTATTTTTGTTGTGCAGGTACATTCGTAAATTCCGCAAAAGCGCTACACGTCACCTATTCCCCCCCCCCCTAGGTGCACTTTGCCGACACTAGGTGGACTTTCACAAAGAACCCAACACTAAAGCATGAATGTCCACTAATACAAAATAGGAATATTATACATACACCAACACAAGCCTTAAGGCCTTACAAAATGTTTCACTTGATATTACATGATTTACAAACCACGGCACGCAGGCCGGTCATACATGAATAAAAACAGTAAACACTTCCAATTAGGCCTTCGAGGGACGGCTTCGCACTTGGGCTTTAGCCCGCTATTGACCGCTTGGTCCAGCAGCACCTGCAAGTAACAAACCACCGCACGGTGGCAAAACAAGGCAACGGTCAGCAATGCTGACCAAATTATAACGATCTCGCCCCCAACTCGGGGAGGCGATGCTCCTTCCCTGCATTTCATTAGCATAAGCGAGCAATATATATATAACCATTTCATGACAGACGTTGGATCGCACGGCAACATGCCCCGTGCTCTCAGGGCACATTCTCGGTGAACCGGTCGATGTCACGTCAATTAAAGCCATAGACATTCCGGACTCACAACCGCCACTTAGACGGCCAAACTCATGAGCAATTTGTCTTCCCGGCATGGGTCACGACAATTTAAGCCATAGACCGCCGAAGACCCTCATCTATGCCAACGACAAGTGCCACGTAACTTTAGGTCTCTTTAACCCAAACGACATAGAAGTGGGTACGGTTCCATCTAACCCGTGCTCACATCGCAACGACAATTTAAGCCATATGAGCAGGTCAAAATTCTCCCGAGTCCCATTTTCATCACACAATTTCACATAACCCGGTTATGTTCAAGTTGGCTCTCAAGCCTCCAAGTTGGCAAGATCACGCATCCGCCCAGTTTTCCGGGTGCACCTTTGGGTTAATCCCCAAGGCTCCCTGTTGCAATCTACCGTGTAGAAAACCCGAAAAACAACCAATAGCACGGAGTCTTCCCCGGCATTTTGCAATGCAACATCACCGATCCAGACCAACATGTCCGAATAGGCTTCACACATCATGCCTATGTTCGTTCTCGCTTACGGACTCTAAACAACAGGGACTTCACATATCTACCCGGAGGAACACCTGCACCTCACCGCATACTCGCGAGAGCGGGCTTCCTATGCAAAGAAGGTGAGCTACTCATGCTTAAGAAGAGAATCGTTACCCTTGCGTTCTTCTTTGGCGCCATGGAAAAGTAAGCGGATGAAAAGCACCGCACTAGCTTTGCCTCTGTGGATCCGGAGTCGGCTCGCGATTTGGAGCTTCGAAGCTCCTCCAATGGCCGGATCTAGCTCCTTCTTCCTTCCTTGGCTATCCTCTCTCTCTAAGTTTTAGAAAGACAACCACTCATGAAAAGTGAGGGTTTCTAAGGCCCAATCCCGGGTATATCCCATCAGGAACAACCCCCAGCCGTTGGATCACCAAATAAAGAAACGAACGACTTTGATTCGGGACTGAAATACCCAATCTGGACCGCACACGGCCTAGCACACGCCTGTGTCCAGGGCCATGTTCCTCATTCACCGTCAAAATCGGCTCTCCTGGAACAACACACGGGTATCGAACACGCCCGTGTTCGACCTGACACGCCCGTGTTCCACCTGACACGGTCGTGTGGCCGACCGTGTACCCGCATTGTTTTTCCCCGAAAACAACCCGAGCACACACGGGTTCTAGGACACGCCCGTGTCCTTGCCCGTGTCACCTCAACACGCCTGGGCTCTAGGCCATGTACACGGTCTCGACACTCGACACTTCGTCGAGCGAAGATCGTTGACCTGACGACACGGCCTTGGACACGCCCGTGTCCTAGGCCGTGTGCCTTGTCTCGACACTTCGTCGAGCAAGGTTCATCGACTCCACGGGACGAGTGTCGACACGGGTCAACACGCCCTGCGACATGCCCGTGTCGCAGGCCGTATGCTATGTCTCGACACTTCGTCAAGTGCAGAGTGTCGACTTCGCGTGGCTGAGTGTCGACACGGGTCGACACGCCCTGCGACACTCCTGTGTCGCAGGCCGTGTGCCCAGTCTCGACACAATGTCGAGAGCAAAATGTCGACTTCGCCGGATGAGTGTCGACCAAAGACTGACACGCCCTAGGACACGCCTGTGTCCCAGGCCGTGTGCCTCCTGCTAAAACCCAAAACTGGCCCAAAACGTCCCCCGTCGCCCTTTTGAGTTTCGGGGCGTTACAACTCTCCTCCTCTTAAAAGAATTTCGTCCACGAAATTATATAAAGGAAAGACATGTACAAAACCAAAATTTGTACCTGAGCGGAACAACTCCGGATACTCGTCAAGCATAGTCTGCTCTCGCTCCCAAGAGAGCTCCTCACGACCGTAATTGTCCCACCGGACCTTGACCATCCTGATCTCTTTATTGCGTAGCCGCTTGACCTCCGAGTCCTCAATCCGTACGGGCTTGACTTTTATCGTTAGCCCACTATCCACCGGCACTTGATCGACCGCGATCACTTGCGAAGGCTCTTGCACCATCTTCCGAAGCACCGAAATATGGAATACATCATGTAATCCACCAAGCTCCACTGAAAGCTTCAACCGATAGGCCGCTTCACCAACTCGCTCCAGAACCTCAAACGGCCCAAGGTACCTCGGGCTTAGCTTTTTCAATCGCCGCACCCGCAAGACACCCTTGAACGGCTTGATCTTTAAGTACACATAGTCGCCCACAGCGAACTCCACGTTCCTGTGCTTGGCCTTATAGTACTTCGCTTGCCGGTCCTGAGCGATAAGCAACCTCTCCCGAATGGTTGTCACCAAAGAAGTAGCATCCTCCACTTCCAATCGCTTATACAACTTTGACTCACCCGTTTCTAACCAAGACAACGATGTGCGACATTTTCTACCATATAGGGCCTCGAAGGGCGCCATTTGAATACTCGCTTGGTAGCTGTTGTTGTATGCGAACTCCACCAAATAAAGGTGGTCTTCCCATTGCTTCCCAAAATCCAAGACACACATGCGGAGCATGTCTTCCACAGTTCTATTGACCCTCTCGGTCTGCACATCTGTTTGCGGATGGAAGGCTGTGCTGAATTTCAACTTTGTCCATAACATTTGTTGCACTAGCCCCCAATCATTGGACGTGAACCGCCCATCTCGGTCACTCACGATGATGCGGGGCACGCCGTGAAGCCGTACAATGTTATCCACATAAAGTTTTGGCAACTTCTCCACCGGACCATCCTTCCTATGCGGAATAAAATGTGACACCTTCGTTAACCGATCCACGACCACCCAAATGGCGTCGTTCCCATTTTGCGACCTTGGCAAACCGTGCACAAAGTCCATAGAGATGTCGTCAAATTTCCACTCCGGAATAGGCAAGGACTTAAGAAACCTCCCGGCTTTTGGCATTCCGCCTTCACCAAGGCGCAAGTTTGGCACTTCGCTACGTAGAGCGCCACATCTTTCTTCAAACCCGGCCACCAAAACAGTTTCTTGACATCGCGGTACATCTTCATGCTCCCCGGGTGAATTGAGTAATTGGTATGGTGCGCCTCGTACAACAATTCAACCCGCAAATTACCCACACCCGAGACGCACAGACGACTGTCTTTCCAAAGCAATCCGTCCTCCACAACGAATTGGGAATTTGACCCATCCAGATCCTCTACCATGAACTGCTTCTTATGAACATCCATATCCAAAGCCTGCCGAATCCGATCAGTCAGGTCATATTGGACTTCAGTCCAATTCAGAACTGCTTCAGCACTTGACTGTCTATCCACACAAACAATCTCCAACACCTCCAACTCCCGCACCAACCACCCATCATGCACCGATAGCCAATTGGCTTGAGCTGGGGCTCGGCGACTCGACGCGTCCGCAACCGCATTCCCTTTACCAGGCACGTATTGGATCTTGAATGTATAGTCCCCCAGGAACTTCATCCATCTACACTGCCGCATATTCAGATCTTTCTGATCAATCAGATATTTCAGGCTCTTATGATCGGTGTAGATATCAATCTTCAGGCCGCTAACTCCAAGTCATGGACCGAATAGTTCCTCTCGTGCACTTTTCGTTGTCTCGAGCCATAAGCTATTACACTTCCGTGTTGCAGCAGCACGCAACCCAAACTGCTGCCCGAAGCATCACTATAAATCTCATAGCCTTCGGTCCCACATGGCGAACTCAGCACAGGCACCGTGGTCAACCGACACTTCAACTCCTCAAAAGCTTGTGCGCACTCCGGCGTCCAAACGAACTTATGCTCCTTCCTCGTCAAAGTAGTGAGAGGTAACGCTATCCGCGAGAAGTTCTCTACGAAGCGCCTATAATATTCGGCAAGCCCCAGAAAGCTCCGGACTTCCGCTACCGTAGCAAGCTCAGGCCACTCCCGTATCACAACAATCTTCGCCGGATCCACAACAATACCCTCTCCACTCACTATATGACCGAGGAACGCCACTGAGGATAGCCAAAACTCGCACTTCGAGAACTTGGCATACAACTGATTACTCCTTAGCGTCTCCAAAACCAAATGAAGATGCTTGAAGTGATCTTACTCACTTTGCGAGTACACCAAATTATCGTCGATGAATACGATCACGAAATGGTCCAAGTACTCCCTGAAAGTCCTGTTCATCAAATCCATGAACACTGACGGCGCATTAGTCAGCCCAAACGGCATGACCGTAAACTCATAATGCCCGTATCTCATACTAAACGCTGTCTTCAGGATATTACTCTCCCTTATTCGCAGCTGATAGTACCCAGCCTTGAGATCCAACTTCTAGTACACCATCGACCCGACCAACTGATCAAACAGATCATCGATCTGGGGGATCGGGTACTTGTTCTTCTCCGTCAACATGTTGAGCTCCCGATAATCAATACATAGCCTCAAGCTTCCGTCCTTCTTCTTAACAAAGAGGACTGGCGTGCTCCAAGGCGAAAAACTCGGGCGCACATACCCTTGCTCCAACAACTCTTGCAGTTGAACCTTCAGCTCCGCCATTTCATTAGGCGCTAGCCGATAAGGAGATCGTGACACAGGCTTTGCACCTGGCACTAGCTCAATCGTAAAATCTATCTCCCGCTGAGGCGGGGCTCCAGGAAGATCTGCGGGAAACACATCAGGGTATTCCGATACCACTGAAATACAATCCAACGCGGGCTTCGACTTTGCAACCTCCACTAGTGTAAAGAACAGTTCTGCACCAGCACGAACTGCCTTCACCACCTGAAGAGCAGACATCAACGTCTTGCTCGACCCCTTTAAGCCCGTAAAAGTCATTCCACGACTTGCTCCCAGCTTGACTTCCTTGCTACCGCAATCTATATGGGCATGCTGCTCCGAGAGCCAGTCCATGCCAAATATAACGTCGAACTCCACCAACGGAAGTAACGACGCCCGCAAATCGAACTCCTGATTCCCAATACGAATCTTAACATCGCAGATCCTGTCCGCGCGCATCGAACACCCATTGGGCAACAACACATCCAACTTATCCTTAGCCATCGAAGAAGGGACTCCGATGCGTGATATAAATCCCTCGGACAAGAAGGAGTGTGAAGCTCCCGTATCGAAGAGTGCTCTTGCCGGATTTTCACAAATCAAAACAAATCCTAAACAAGCCGTGGTAAGGTAACATGTGCATAACAAGTATTTAAAGAAATTGACTTGCTACGAATTAAACCATACCTGTGACCACATCATTGATGGCCCCGCAAACAGACTCTTACTGTGGTTGGTTCGGTGAGTCGATCGCCGCGGGCTTGCTGAGGTAGGCAAGTGCACCTATCGCAAGTAGTACTCGATATTCGGGGGAATACCGAGGTCGTATTGTTCTCGGGGTCGTGTTGACTATTCTTACTCCTCCAGGAGGACTATTATTTTACTGAAAGAAAGGTGGATTTTTTTACTTAATAAAAGACGGAAAAGCAAACGATTTAGAAAATATTCGATGAAGGGTTAACGCTCGGCATCGAATCGGATTAAGACTAAAACAATTTTTAATAATTATAGGACGTAGTTTTCAAATTAATAATAAGGCAACTTGGCCGTGGAGGTTCCACAAATGTGAGCTCACCTAGCTATAGGGATATCGCTCACCTAAACGTTAAGACTATTCGACCGAACGTTAGTCCGACGAAGGATTCCTCTTAACGCCCGCTTTACGCTAAGAACCCCGCTATTGGGCGGGGAACCCAATCCGGTAGAATTACGCTTGTCCTCTTTCGAGGGTATGCACACAACTCTATTTACCCAGGGGTGATCGGTCCATATGCACGGCCTCTCAGCTAGCTAGCATACGGACTACGGAAATAGGGCCCACACATCGATACGTGGTCCTACGCGTCGTAAACCTGGGGTAAACCTTAAGTCCTTAAATTAAAATGAAAATAAAGAGCTTCAATTATTAGAAATCATTTTAAATGTCCCAATGCTCTTCCATGCCGAGGCTAATAGCGATTAGCCACACATCGGTATGGGGACGACTTATAATTTAGTGAGGCGCGAGTTCGAAATTAAACGCTAATGATTATAAGAAGGGGACATAAAAACAAAACAAACATTTAGAAAGCTAAAAAGTTAACTAAAACGAGAACTCACGCACACTCCAAATTATAAATTAAACAGAAACTAAGTTACACATAAAGGAAATTTGCATATTTCAAATTTGCGAGTCCCACTCAAACGAGTGGGGGCGATAAATAAAAGCTTAAAATTGCAAGTCCTACTCAAACGAGTAGGACTGAAATGAAAGCGAGTCCTACTCAAATGAGTAGGAGAAAATAAATGCGATTACATGGCTTTCTCAAATATTTACAGGGAAATAAAGTCCGTCCATTTAACTCAAGTGAGTAGGCGGAAAAAAAAGAAAGAAAATTACAAGTCCTACTCGAACGAGTAGGCGGGAAATAAAGTCCGGCCATTTAACTCAAGTCAGTAGGCGGAAAAATAAAGAAAGAAAATTACAAGTCCTACTCGAACGAGTAGGCGGGAAATAAAGTCCGGCCATTTAACTCAAGTGAGTAGGCGGAAAAATAAAGAAAGAAAATTGCAAGTCCTACTCGAACGAGTAGGACTGAAAATGAAAACGATGCGCCATTTAACTCTTAACGAGTAGGCGGAAATAAATGCACATAAACACACACAAACTTCATATGAATTTCAAGAAAGCAATAAAGCTAACACCTACACTCACACACTCTACAAAATTTGAACAAAGCATTAAAAGAAAGCATTAAAATTTAACACATACACTCACACACTCTACATAATTTAATCAAAGCATCAAAACATTATTCTCATAAACTCACACACACAAATTGAAAGCAAAATGAAAGTTACCTAAAAATTAAAACTTTTACTTTTTCATGCTTAGGTTTTGCCAAAAACAAATAAAAAGAAGAAATTACAATTTTAGAAGACAAAAGTTTTTCAAAACATATTAAAAACCAAAGTTTTTGGAAAATTAAAATTTCAACATTTTCATTCATAGGATTTCATAAAAGTGCTAAAAAAGTTGAAATGAAAAGAGAAAGAACAAAAAGGGTTTTCATCCTAAAATAAAGCTAAGTAAAAAAAATCAAGAAAACTTTAGTAACTCTTTTACACATTCATAAGAGTGAAGATGTTGAAAACATTAAAAGAAGACAAGAAGAAAAAGAGAAAAAGCTAATTCATCATTTCATAAATTTCTAACAAAACCTATCATGAGACAAATTAAAAGCATGTAAAGTAAATTAATTACACTCATACACACACACACACACATTTCATAAATGAAGAACAAAGATGAAACCAAGTATAAAAAGGAGAAGGAAAGTGGGCACAAGTGTTCATTCCAAAGCCAAATATGAAGAGATAAACTAACATTTTTATTACTTAAAGGAAACTATTACAAGCTATTACAAGAGCTAATGCTAAAGCAAAAACAAACATGAAAGAAAAGAGGGAGAAATCTCCTTACATAGCTCTAGAAATCACAGATGCAGCCCACAAAAAGACACTAAAATGGCCCAAAAATCTGAAACCTTGGACCTTACAGAAATGGGCAATTTATAGGCAAAAAATTCTAAGTACACGCCCTAGGTCATGGGCATGTAGGGGGGCGTGACAGTACTATTCATGAAGGCGGCCGTCGATTGGATAGGAAAGTTGACTTCGGGCTGAGTTCGCGGCAGTCACGCCCCAGGTCAAGGGCGTGACTCTGGGCGTGTCGGGGAGGTAGAACCGGGCTTGGGTTGCGCCGAAAGTCTTCGGCAGCATCTTGTCGGGCTAGCTGGAAAGGTCACGCCCCAGGTCACGGGCGTGACTCTGGGCGTGTCAGTTGGTGTCGACACTTGACGAGTGTCGAGTGGAAAGTGTCGAGTTGAAATCGTTGAGCTGAGATTGAGTCATGCCCTAGGTCACGGGCGTGACTCTGGGCGTGACTCAGGTTCGACGATCGTTGAACAGAATTCTTCGAGTGAAGGGGACACGGGCTTGGGTCACGCCCCGTGTCGGGTGACACGGGCGTGTCGCCAGGCGTGTCAAGCTTGTACTTCAGAAATCGTCCGATTTCACGGGAAATGCAATGTCACGGCCCTGTCACGGGCGTGTACAAATTGTCACGGGCGTGTATTGCCCAATTTTGGCAGATTTTGAACTTTTTCTGCAAAATTAAAGAAAACAAGTTAGTAGTAAATTTACAAGAAGAGGAGTATTTTATTGAACAAAAATAAGTAAAAACGATGAAAATAAATGAAAATGACTAAATTAATGTGCACAAAAATACGTATATTTACAATTCATCAAATACCCCCATACTTAGGCTTTTGCTATTCCAGAGCAAAAGTTTGAGATAAATCTATAAGGAATAAAAAAAACTCTGAGTTTAGCTATCGCTTAATCAATTATAAGAGAGATCGAAATAAATATACGGGGTGTAAGAGTTAAGTTCTAAAATTATGTAGATGATTTAAATAGCGTAAAAGTTTTGGCCAAAAGACTTCTTGATGTAATCAAATAGAAGGCAACATTTGTAAGGGTTAGATTAACAAAAATAGTTTGGAATTATAAGAACTCTAGCTTATACGAGTGCTACTGGAAATAATACAATTTACTAATTATGCTCTCAAAAAGATTTTTGAATTAATTCTAGAATCGTGTTATTGGCTAAGGGGGTAGTGGGTTTATGAAGAGGGTTTTGATATTTGAGGTGAGGTAATTTTTTCTCGAACCTCCATTTTTTTTCTTTTGGATTATTAGGAAAACGAAATCTTATTTTCCTAATATAATTTTTGTTTTTCAACTTCATAAGAATAAAAATAACCCAATGTATATTTGTAGGAGTAATGAATTTTATCCTCTTACACCATATATAATCTTTTAAAATTATTGGGTGCTTATGTTTACGGAACGAAATCTTATTACCATTGACATAGGATCTTTTAAGGATAGAAATTTTTCATGCCAAATAGGTCATGAAAAGTAAGGGGAGAAAGGAAAACTAGATTGTATTCCTAAAAATTTTTGAGAGCAACCTTAATAATTTGTACGTTCCAATTTTTTTCAGAAAGCTAAAAGTAAGTATAATTGAATTCTACAGTCGTTATTTCCTAACATAATATACGTGCTCCTATCAATGAAAAATTAGAAGTAGTGTCTAAAACGAGTTCGCTATTTTTAACAAAGCATAAAGAATTATTTAAAACTTAACCCCGGGTATTTAAATTTTTCAGTCAATAATTAACAAACGGGTAGCAAACAGAGAATTAATAGTATTCACATATAAATAAACTCAGAACAGAATATTTGCATAGCAGGAAAGTTTAAGGATGGAATATTTGATTTATTTGTTTCAAAACATTTTTTTTTAATTTTTATAATTTTTATCATCATTTTTTTTGTTTTTCATTTATTATCTTTTTTTGTATTTTTGTTTTTCTCAAAATGTTTTGAATTTTGTTTTGACCTATTATCTTTTTT
Organism: Platanthera guangdongensis; assembly: GCA_039583875.1. NCBI lineage: Eukaryota > Viridiplantae > Streptophyta > Magnoliopsida > Asparagales > Orchidaceae > Platanthera > Platanthera guangdongensis. The sequence continues at coordinate 150,707,513 of CM077163.1, read as the reverse complement.
TTGTTTTGTTATATATTTTTTTAATTTGTTTTTGAGTTTTTGGAAAAAAGAAAGAAAGAGAAAATTTTTTTTTTTGGATTTTTCATTTAAAATTTGTTTTTCATTTTAAGATGTTTTTGTTTTTTTTGTTTTTGTTTTTGTTTTGTTGTTATATGTATTTTTTTTGTATTTTTGAAATGCAGAAAAAATTGAAGTGCAAAAAGTAAAGCACGAAAATACCCTCATACTTAAGTCCAACATTGTCCCCAATGTTGTAACGTAAGTATGCGGAACAAAAAAGGAAAGACAATATATACAAAGAAAAGAAAGGGAAGGGGGTAGAAGCTTCCCTGAAACGCGTAGGGGGAGGCCGATCAGAAACCCTGCGTTTATTAGAAAAAAAATAGCAAAGATAATAAGGAAAGAGCGATAAAGATGAGCGAGGGGTGCCTCCCAGGAGCGCTTTGTTTATAGTCGTGTAGCTTGACTATTTTGGCGGGTTTATAATGTGGAGGAAAGTTATGGTTTCGCTAAAACCAATCACTGGGTCGCGTGCTATATAAGACTTTAACTGATGACCGTTTACCTTAAATGAACCTTTGTCCGAGTGGGAGACGAGTACGATTCCATATGGAAAAACTTCTTCAACTAGGAAGGGACCGGACCATCTAGATTTTAATTTACCTGGAAAAAGCCTAAGACGTGAATTGTAAAGAAGGACAAGATCGCCCAGAGAAAATAATTTTTGGGACTTGATTTTTCGATCGTGATATAACTTAGAGCGCTCCTTATAGAATTTATTGCTCTCGTAAGCGTTCGCACGCCATTCATCGAGCTCGTTTAGTTGCAGTTTTCTATTCTGAGCGGCTAAGTTGGAGTCGAGGTTTAAGAGTTTTAAAGCCCAAAGAGAATGATGCTCTAATTCTACGGGTAAATGGCACGCTTTGCCGTAGACTAACCGGAACGGTGTACAACCAATTGCGGTTTTATATGCCGTCCGATACGCCCACAACACATCGTCGAGTTTAACGGACCAATCTTTCCTATTTAACGAAACGGTTTTTTCTAAAATTCGCTTAATCTCTCGATTTACTACCTCAACTTGGCCACTTGTTTGCGGGTGGTAGGGGGTGGCAAGCTTGTGCGTGACTCCGTATTTAGCTAACGTCTTAGCCATAAGAGCGTTACAGAAATGTGTTCCCCTATCACTAACAATTGCGCGAGGCGTGCCGAAGCGAGAAAATAATTTTTTAAGAAATGTAACGACGACTTGCGCATCGTTGGTGGGGAGAGCTTGTGCTTCCGCCCACCTTGATACGTAGTCGACCGCCACTAAAATATACATATTTTTGAAAGATGGAGGTAGGGGGTCAACAAAATCTATGCCCCATAAATCGAAGACTTCGCACTCTAAAAACATATTTTGGGGCATCTCGTCGCGACGAGAGATGTTACCCAACCGCTGACAGCTATCGCATGCGCGCACAAAATTATGCGCGTCTTTGAAGAGAGTGGGCCAAAAGTAGCCCGCCTCTAGCGCCTTCCGAGCGGTCCGGTTGGCTTGATAATGCCCACCGGCTGGACCCTCATGGCAGTGCTTAAGAATTTGCAAGCACTCCACACCCGCAACGCATCTTCGGACCGCTTGGTCCGCGCAGATATGAAAAAGAAATGGGTCCTCCCAAAAGAAATTTTTCAAGTCAGAAAAGAATTTCTTCTTTTGATGACTTGAAAACTCTTTTGGAAGCACCCGCACTACTAAGAAATTTGCAAAATCTACGAACCAAGGCGAAGATGACGAAGATTTATTAATGGCAAGAAGGCGTTCCTCGGGGAATCTGTCATTTATTTCAGATTCGACGAGCGCTTCCACACCCGGATTTTCTAAACGGGAGAGGTGGTCCGCCGCTAGATTTTCCGCTCCCCGCCAATCTCAGATCTCCAAATCAAACTATTGTAGGAGGAGAATCCATCGAAGTAGGCGGGGCTTCGCATCATTTTTAGCTAATAAATACTTAAGCGCGGAGTGATCGGTAAAAACGATAACTTTAGATAGCGTTATATACGAGCGAAACTTATCAAAAGCGAAAACGACGGCTAAGAGTTCCTTTTCCATTGTCGTGTAATTTACTTGTGCGGAAGTGAGCGTCTTGCTAGCGTAATAAATAGGATGAAAATGTTTTTCTACGCGTTGGCCAAGAACGGCACCTAAGGCAATATCACTAGCGTCGCACATAATTTCGAACGGAAGGGACCAATTAGGGGCCACTAAAATTGGTGAAGTGATAAGTTTTTGTTTTATTAAATTAAAGGCGGACTCGCATTCTCTACTAAAGATGAAACGTGATTCCTTTTCCAAGAGGTGAGTTAGCGGCTTTGTTATTTTTGAAAAGTCTTGAATGAAGCGTCGATAAAAGCCCGCATGGCCTAAGAAACTCCTAATAGATTTTACGTTTGTTGGATGCGGAAGTTTTTCTATAATTTCTATCTTGGCCTTATCCACCTCTATACCCTTAGACGAAATCATATGGCTGAGGACCAAACCTCCTCGAACCATAAAGTTGCATTTTTCCCAATTTAAAGCAAGACTTGTGTCCTCGCACCGTTGAAGGACACGATCTAAATTGTGAAGGCAATCGGGAAAAGAGCGTCCGAAAACAGAAAAGTCATCCATAAAGACTTCCATAATGTCTTCTACTAGCTCGCCAAAAATCGCTAGCATACATCTTTGGAATGTAGCTGGCGCGTTGCAGAGTCCAAATGGCATTCTTCGATATGAGAAGGTGCCAAACGGGCAAGTAAAAGTTGTTTTCTCTTGATCATCGGGGGAAATGGGGATTTGGAAAAACCCCGATAAACCATCAAGAAAACAATAATACTGATGACCGGATAAACGCTCTAAAATCTGGTCCAAAAATGGTAGAGGGAAATGGTCCTTGCGGGTGGCATCATTAAGTTTTCTATAATCGATGCACACTCGCCAACCCGTAACAGTACGAGTTGGGACGAGCTCGTTATGCTCATTCGCTACTACGGTAAGACCGCCCTTCTTGGGCACGACATGCACGGGACTAACCCATGCACTGTCCGAAATAGGGTAGATAATCCCCACATCTAACAACTTAATAATTTCGGCTTTAATGACGTCTTTCATGTTTGGGTTAAGAGGACGCTGCGGCTGAATCGTTTTGCGGCAATTATCGTTAAGAAAAATCTTATGGGTGCAAAAGAAGGGGCTAATCCCCTTTAAGTCAGAGATTTGCCACGCAATTGCGTGACGATGTTTAAATAAAACTTCCAATAAATCGGAAGTCTCCGAATCACTCAAGTCCGAAGAAATGATAACGGGAAGCGTATCCCCTTTTCCCAAAAATGCGTATTTGAGCGATGCGGGTAAGGGTTTGAGGTCTAGGATGGGCGGTTCTTCTAGGGAGGTTTTAATTCCTATGTCTTTCTTACCATTTGGTTCGAAAGGCAAGTCTAAAGAAGTATCCTCATCGCATTTAAAATTTTCGAGCGCATAAATATCATCGTTTAAAAATACGGACTCGAAAACGGGAGAAGAACGATCTCCAAAAAAGGTATCTAAAGAGTAGCAGAAATCGTCGCTCGATGACAAATTGTCCATCGAGGGATTAATAGAGAAAGTAACTTGGTCATCGCCTACTCGGAGGAGAAGACTACCATTACTAACATCTATTAGTGCGCGGGAGGTGGCGAGAAAAGGGCGACCGAGTATTATTGGTACCTCGGCGTCCTCCTCGATATCTAAGATGACGAAGTCTACCGGGAAGGTAAACTTGTCGACTCGGACAAGGACGTCCTCCACTACCCCGATAGGGAACTTAACCGAGCGATCCGCTAATTGGATGCGCATATTCGTAGGACTAGGAGTACCCAAACCTAAACGCGAAAAGAGCGAGAACGGCGTTAGATTAATGCTAGCCCCTAAATCAGCTAAGGCGTACTTTACTAATATATCGCCAAAAAGGCACGGGATGGAAAACCGTCCCGGGTCGTTTTGTTTTGTGGGCAATTTATTAGTAAGGGCCGCCGAGCAGACAGCGTTGAGAGATACATGTGAAATATCCTCTAATTTACGTTTATTAGAAAGTAGTTCTTTTAAAAATTTCGCATATTTGGGCATTTGCGAGATAGTCTCGCAAAAAGGAACATTAATGTGAATCTGTTTTAATAATAAAATAAATTTTTCATATTGCGCGTCCTGACGCTCGTTATCTAACTTATGCGGATATGGAAGGGCCTTGTTTAAAATAATTTTTTCTTTTATAATTGGTAAAGGCGGCGTAAGCGAAGAAAGGGGAGGAGGGGTCGGAGGTGAAATATGTACCTGAGGGTCGGTCCGTTTTGGATCGACCACCTCCTTTCCGCTACCGAGGGTTATAGCGTTGGCGTTCTCCTGCGGATTGGGCTCCATGTTTCCCGGCCGTGCCCCAAGCGCGCGGTCGGACATCATCCTCGCCAGCTGTCCAACCTGTTGTTCGAGTGTTTTTAGCGATCCGGTAATGTTCCAGATATTTGACTCGTTGGACGCAATATACTTCGAAAAATTTTCCTCCATCGGGGAGGGTTTCGGAAGAGGAGGAGGAGGAAGAAATCCGGGCGCATAAGAAATAGGGGGACGCTGAGCATTATTCGGGTTGCTCCACGAGAAGTTGGGGTGATTCCTCTAACCCGGATTATAGTTATTACTATAAGGGTTGTTATTGGGGTTGAAGGGAGGACGACCCGAATTTCCCATGAAGTCCACGAACTCTTCAGCTACGCAGACGTTAGGGGGGATAAAACAAGGCGGAGTGGAGGAGGCAGCAGACATCTCCGCCACCTGCTTTGTTAACCTTTCAACTTGAAGGGTCAAGAGAGCAGTGGCATCCACTTCAAAAAGACCAGCCGCTGGCTTTGGGCGTCCCCGCGGGATGTTCCATTGATAGGCATTCATAGCCATCTCTTCGAATAAAGCCTGGGCGGCCTCAGGGGTTTTGTTGTTAAGCGTACCCCCGGCAGCCGCGTCAATCATTTGACGCGTCTGAAAATTCAGCCCATTATAAAAAATTTGAACTTGCAACCACATTGGCAGCGCATGGTGCGGTCAACGGCGGAGGAATTCCTTAAACCGTTCCCAAGTCTCGTATAGAGACTCAGGATCGTTATGCACAAATGAAGAAATGTCCGCCCGCAACTTTGTAGTTTTTGGGGGCGGAAAGTACTTCGTTAGGAACCGTTCCGTCAACTCAGCCCACGTGGTGATACATCCTCGCGGGAGGGCATTCAACCACGCCTTGGCTTTGGACTTAAGGGAAAAAGGAAATAAGCGCAAACGAATGGCGTCATCAGTGAGGCCATTAATCTTGAAGGTGTCGCATATCTCCAAGAAATTGGACAAGTGGACATTCGGGTCCTCATCCGGCATTCCATCGAACTGCACGGCGTTTTGGACCATTTGAATGACACTCGACTTTATTTCAAAATTATTATTCGCCACCGCAGGGCGAACAATACTCGACCCAGAATCATCCAGGTTAGGCCGGGCGTAATAAGTCATAGTACGCTAGGCCGCCGGGGGAAGGTTAGGCGCGACCATAAGTACAACAGTAGGTTCTCCGATAGATTCCTCGGGATCTAAAGAAGGATTTCGATGTTGAGATCGGATACGCGCAAGAGAGCGTTCGATCTCAGGGTCGATGTCAAAATCTTCAGACTCGGAGGGTTGTCCACAGGTCATACACCCAAACAAAAATAAAACAAAATAAACTTCTTTTTTTTTGTTTTTAAAATAAAGTTTTTAGTTTTTTTTTTATAGAAAATAAGTAAAAGTAATAGACTCCGGAATTCGAAATAGCAACTCGAAAAGAGTCCCCGGCAACGGCGCCAAAAACTTGATGGGCCCGCGAACAGACTCTTACTGTGGTTGGTTCGGTGAGTCGATCGCCGCGGGCTTGCTGAGGTAGGCAAGTGCAGCTATCGCAAGTAGTACTCGATATTCGGGGGAATATCGAGGTCGTATTGTTCTAGAGGTCGTGTTGACTATTCTTACTCCTCCAGGAGGACTATTATTTTACTGAAAGAAAGGTGGATTTTTTTACTTAATAAAAGACGGAAAAGCAAAGGAGCGAAAAAAATGATTTAAAAAATATTCGATGAAGGGTTAACGCTCGGCTTCGAATCGGATTAAGAATAAAACAATTTTTAATAATTATAGGACTTAGTTTTCAAATTAATAATAAGGCAACTTGGCCGTGGAGGTTCCACAAATGTGAGCTCACCTAGCTATAGGGATATCGCTCACCTAAACGTTAAGACTATTCGACCGAAAGTTAGTTCGACGAAGGATTCCTCTTAATGCCCGCTTTACGCTAAGAACTCCGCTATTGGGTGGGGAACCCTATCCGGTAGAATTACGCTTGTCCTCTTTCGAGGGTATGCACGCAACTCTATTTACCCAGGGGTGATCGGTCCATATACACGGCCTCTCGGCTAGCTAGCATATGGAGTACGGAAATAGGGCCCACACATCGATATGTGGTCCTACGCGTCGTAAACCCGGGGTAAACCTTAAGTCCTTAAATTAAAATGAAAATAAAGAGCTTCAATTATTAGAAATCATTTTAAATGTCCCAATGCTCTTCGATGTCGAGGCTAATAGCGATTAGCCACACATCGGTATGGGGACGGCTTATAATTTAGTGAGGCGCGAGTTCGAAATTAAACGCTAATGATTATAAGAAGGGGACATAAAAACAAAACAAACATTTAGAAAGCTAAAAAGTTAACTAAAACGAGAACTCATGCACACTCCAAATTATAAATTAAACAGAAACTAAGTTACACATAAAAGAAATTTGCATATTTCAAATTTGCGAGTCCCACTCAAACGAGTGGGGGCGGTAAATAAAAGCTTAGAATTGCAAGTCCTACTCAAACGAGTAGGACTAAAATGAAAGCGAGTCCTACTCAAATGAGTAGGAGAAAATAAATGTGATTACATGGCTTTCTCAAATATTTACAGGGAAATAAAGTCCGTCCATTTAACTCAAGTGAGTAGGCGGAAAAATAAAGAAAGAAAATTACAAGTCCACTCGAACGAGTAGGCGGGAAATAAAGTCCGGCCATTTAACTTAAGTGAGTAGGCGGAAAAATAAAGAAAGAAAATTACAAGTCCTACTCGAACGAGTAGGCGGGAAATAAAGTCCGCCATTTAACTCAAGTGAGTAGGCGGAAAAATAAAGAAAGAAAATTACAAGTCCTACTCGAACGAGTAGGACTGAAAATGAAAATGATGCGCCATTTAACTCTTAACGAGTAGGCGGAAATAAATGTACACAAACACACAAACTCCATATGAATTTCAAGAAAGCAATAAAGCTAACACCTACACTCACACACTCTACAAAATTTGAACAAAGCATTAAAAGAAAGCATTAAAATTTAACACCTACACTCACACACTCTACATAATTTAATCAAAGCATCAAAACATTATTCTCATAAACTCACACACACAAATTGAAAGCAAAATGAAAGTTACCTAAAAATTAAAACTTTTACTTTTTCATGCTTAGGTTTTGCCAAAAACAAATAAAAAGAAGAAATTACAATTTTAGAAGACAAAAGTTTTTCGAAACATATTAAAAACCAAAGTTTTTGGAAAATTAAAATTTCAACATTTTCATTACTAGGATTTCATAAAAGTGCTAAAAAAGTTGAAATGAAAAGAGAAAGAACAAAAAGGGTTTTCATCCTAAAATAAAGCTAAGTAAAAAAAATCAAGAAAACTTTAGTAACTCTTTTACACATTCATAAGAGAGAAGATGTTGAAAACATTAAAAGAAGACATGAAGAAAAAGAGAAAAAGCTAATTCGTCATTTCATAAATTTCTAACAAAACCTATCATGAGACAAATTAAAAGCATGTAAAGTAAATTAATTACACTCATACACACACACACACATTTCATAAATGAAGAACAAAGATGAAACCAAGTATAAAAAGGAGAAGGAAAGTGGGCACAAGTGTTCATTCCAAAGCCAAATATGAAGAGAAAATCTAACATTTTTATTACTTAAAGGAAACTATTACAAGCTATTACAAGTGCTAAAGCTAAAGCAAAAACAAACATGAAAGAAAAGAGGGAGAAATCGCCTTACATAGCTCTAGAAATCACGGATGCAACCCACAAAAAGACACTAAAATGGCCCAAAAATCTGAACCCTTGGACCTTACAGAAATGGGCAATTTATAGGCAAAAAATTCTAAGTACACGCCCTAGGTCATGGGCGTGTAGGGGGGGCGTGACAGTACTATTCATGAAGGCGGCCGACGATTGTACAGGAAAGTTGACTTCGGGCTGAGTTCGCGGCAGTCACACCCTAGGTCACGGGCATGACTCTGGGCGTGTCGGGGAGGTAGAACCGGGCTTGGGTTGTGCCGAAAGTCTTCGGCAGCATCTTGTCGGGCTAGCTGGAAAGGTCACGCCCCAGGTCACGGGCGTGACTCTGGGCATGTCAGTTTGTGTCGACACTCGACGAGTGTCGAGAGGAAAGTGTCGAGTTGTAATCGTTGAGCTGAGATTGAGTCACGCCCTGGGTCACGGGCATGACTCTGGGCATGACTCATGTTCGACGATCGTTGAACAGAATTTGTCGAGTGAAGGGGACACGGGCTTGGGTCACGCCCCGTGTCGGGTGACACGGGTGTGTCGCCAGGCATGTCAAGCTTGTACTTCAGAAATCGTCTGATTTCACGGGAAATGCAATGTCACGGCCCTGTCACGGGCGTGTACAAATTATCACGGGCGTGTACTGCCCAATTTTGGCAGATTTTGAACTTTTTCTGGAAAATTAAAGAAAACAAGTTAGTAGTAAATTTACAAGAAGAGGAGTATTTTATTGAACAAAAATAAGTAAAAACGACGAAAATAAATGAAAATGACTAAATTAATGAGCACAAAAATATGTATATTTACAATTCATCAATCATCCTGTTTGATGGCCTCCTGTTGGCCTAGATTGTACACCCTTGGTTGGGCCGGAGCATAGTGGGACGCGGTTGACTCCACTGCCTTGCCCTTCTCTTCATAAGTCTCTCCCGGCCTTCTCTCGGACTTAGGACGTCCGCTCCAACAGTAACAGGCAAAATGCCCCGTCTTTCCACAAGTAAAACACGCACCCGGGGTCCGACTCGTAGTCACCCCAGAAGCACCAGAAGGAGCTGGACATGAAGTCCTATGCTTCTTGAAAGACCTCCGATAGCCGGACTTTGAAGTAGTCGGCACTTTGAATTCAGATTTCCTATCACCCAAGCTTTTCTTTGCTTGTACATTCTTCATGTCCTTCTCCAAGGACCGGGCAGTGTTGACCAAGGTTAAGAAACCCTGCGTCATCGGCCCCGAGAGTAGTAACCTCAACTCATCTCTCAACCCTTCATAGAAGCGATTAGTTTTGCGCTCCTCATCCACAATAGTGGAGCTAGCATATCGACTCAAACGAGTAAATTCGTGGAGATATTCATCCACGCTCCTCTCACCCTGAACCAACTTCAGAAACTCATTCTCCAACGCTATCTTCTGCGTCGAAGGGAGGTATCTAGCCAAGAACAATCTCGAGAACTCTTCCATCGAGACATCAACAAGTTGCCTACCTCTCAATAGGAGCAGCTCCAATCCTTCCCACCACAATCTCGCTTCACCGTCCAGAAGGAACGTAGTGATGGTGGTAATTTGTCACTCCTCCATCTCTGTTGTTGTCATGACTCTCTTCACCCTGGAGAGCCAGTCTTCATCTTGAGATGGGGTTCCCAACCTCGAGAATACCGGAGGGTTAAAGCTCATTACATACTTAAGCTGCCTCTCGGTTGCCCTCCTTGGCACCAACGGTTCCACTACCACTTGTTCCACTCTCCTCGGCTCAGCCTCTTGCAGCGGTACCTGCTCCATCCAAGAGCCGGCTGCTGCGTTTGCCTTGCAGGCTGCGCATTTATCACGGCCAACACTGCTTCGGCCACCAATCGTATGTTCTCAGCCGATAGAGTTGTTGCAGGAGCAACATCTGGTGCACTATTAGCCTCAGAAACTCGACATTCCGACGGCCCAACAACACTTCTGGTCACCTATAGTGGTAAAAAACACCGTTAAGCGACCAAATAAAATTGCAAACAGCAATTATAGGAACACGCAGGTTCCTCAAACACGTGTATTTTCATTCCTAAGTGGACATTCATGGGTTCTTTTACTGTTATAACAAAATAGGAATGTTATACATACACCAACACAAGCCTTAAGGCCTTACAAAATGTTTCACTTGATATTACAAGATTTACAAACCACGGCACGCAGGCCGATCATACATGAATAAAAACAGTAAACACTTCCAATTAGGCCTTCGAGGGCCGGCTACGCACTTGGGCTTTAGCCCGCTATTGACCGCTTGGTCCAGCAGCACCTGCAAGTAACAAACCACCGCAGGGTGGCAAAACAAGGCAACGGTCAGCAATGCTGACCAAATTATAACGATCCCTCCCCCAAATCGGGGCGGCGATGCCCTTCCCTGCATTTCATTAGCATAAGCGAGCAATATATATATAACCATTTCATCACAGACGTTGGCTCGCACGGCCACACGCCCCGTGCTCTCAGGGCATATTCTCGGTGAACTGATCGATGTCACGTCAATTAAAGCGATAGACATTCCGGACTCACCACCGCCACTTAGACGGCCAAACTAATGAGCAATTTGTCTTCCCGGCATGGGTCACGATAATTTAGGCCATAGACCGCCGAAGAGCCTCATCTATGCCAACGACAAGTGCCACGTAACTTTAGGTCTCTTTAACCCAAACGACATAGAAGTGGGTACGGTTCCATATAACCCGTGCTCACGTCGCAACGACAATTTAAGCCATATGCGCAGGTCAAACTTCTCCTGAGTCCCATTTTCGTCACACAATTTCGCATAACCCGGTTATGTTCAAGTTGGCTCTCAGGCCTCCAAGTTGGCAAGATCACGCATCCGCCCAGTTTTCCGGGTACACCTTTGGGTTAATCCCTAAGGCTCCCTGTTGCAATCTACCGTGTAGAAAACCCGAAAAACAACCAATAGCACGGAGTCTTCTCCGGCATTATGCAATGCAACATCACCGATCCAGACCAACATGTCCGGATAGGCTTCACACATCATGCCTATGTCCGTTCTCTCTTACGGACTCTAAACAACGGGGACTTCACATATCTACCTGAAGGAACGCCTCCAACTCACCGCAAACCCGTGAGAGCGGGCTTCCTATGCAAAGAAGGAGAGCTACTCATGCTTAAGAAGAGAATCGTTACCCTTGCGTTCTTGAAAGTCCACTTAGTGTCAACTACCTTCACCTATAGGGGAAAAATAGGTGTCTTGCAGCGTTTTTGCAGAATTAAAGTCGTACCTGCACAAGAAAACAAAACAACACAGCATAGAAAGGACACAAGCAAATTATAGTGGTTCCCTGATTTGGGTACGTCCACTTTCCCCCTTCGACCTATCTCCCAACCAGGGACGACTCGGTCAACTCACCAACTGGATTGAAATCCAATCATTGCACTAACGGAAGGAACCCTTCAACACGTAGTAGTCACCACTCCCACAACACGGGTTGCACCCAACCCTTACAACTAGGGACCAATCAGTCCATTACAAAGAAATTGAAGATAGATTGTATAAGAAATACAAACAACTTATGGAGACTAAGGTTTCCCTCTTTGTTCGATGACGTGTTCTTGAAGTCAACGAAGAGTCCACAACCCTAGATCTCACTTGGAGAGAATCTCCCCGAAACCGGCGGCGGCAAGAAGGGCGGCGGCTTGGTTATCGGGATCTGCGGCGACAACGGCGTGATGTGGCTGTTCTTTGGAGATTCAATCTTCGTAGCAAAGCTAGCAAGATCTACCAACGGTCACACTAGGATCGATCGTCTCGATCGATTCGGAAGGGGAAGGTTTTCCCGATCTACGAATCAAGAGACAAAGGATCTCTAGTTAGACGCGTGAGATGCAGTGCTTGGCTGAACTTCTGTCGACGAGAGATCTGGAAGAAACCAAGATCAACGACGGCGATCAACTGCACGAGCGGCGACGAGGCGACGGAGAAGGATTTTCGATCTAGGTCACGTCGGCGGCTCAGGTTCTTCCTTTTTCAAAATCATGTATTTGTTTTCCTGTCTTCTTCTTTTACTGTTCAAAAATACAGATGTATTTATACATTAGGTCTTCAAGATGATCGTTGTGGGCCCCACCAACAAGAAACCCCAAGCCCGGTTCAAAACAGTGCTAGCGGCTGAGTCCGGTCCAGCAGGTTCCAGAAATTCGCCTAAGTCAAAATCGGCGAGAATCGAAGGTCATTGGCAAGAATCAGCCAGTGATTCTCGACGATTTTGACTTAGCGACAGATTTGCACGCTCTGATTTAGCCGGATAGAGACGTCGAGAATCAGCCAGTGATTCTCGACGATTCGGCGAGAATCACTAGTGATTCTCGCCGAATCGGCGAGAATCACTTGGTGATTCTCGTCGATTATTACTTAGACGATTTTTCGTCTTTCCACCCATGAGCTGCTCTTTGACCCATCCTTGCTCCTTGTCTGCTCTTGCATTATCACAGCCCTATACTTGAAAATAAGTACACTCCAATAGAGAGAGTACACGTAGGCCAACACACTGATCTGCTCAACGAGGGATTACGTCGCGCAGACCCGTGTATATTGACCTACTGCACCCTGACATTGGTTTGTACTTAGCGTGGTATAACTGCAAGCACAACTTAAAAGATTTCATCAAATACATTGTCTATTTACCTTAGCTTGTGCAGGGGCTTCTTCAAATCAGGTACGTTGTGGATACAATACCCAACAATCTCCCCCTATTTGAAGAAGCCTAAACCCTACAAGCTAAGGTGAATAGAGCGTATGAGAATGAAAATCATAAACTTAAAATTGAGTTGAGAGAGATATTCATTACCAATACCAATTTCTTGAGAGTTGAGAGAGATATTCATTACCAATACCAATTTCTTGAGAGCAAACTTGGAGCCACCTTAGCCTTAGCCGAGAGGGTAATCTCCCCTGGCCTTTTCGTCTTCTGCAAATCAGGGTCTGTTGCATTTGACCACTTGCTCCCCCTCAGTTCTTACACATGTGCTCGCACTTGAGTTCTTGGCAGGGGCTCCCCCTAGATGCTCGAGCCTGGAGCTTATGTAGTCTTCATTCCTCATAGTTTAGCATCCCCAATTCAGTTTTGAAAAGACTGAACTTGGCTTCGTCTAAGGGCTTTGTGAAAATATCTGCAATCTGCTTGTCCGTGGTGACATAACAGAGAGAGATGTCCTTGTTCTCAACGTGCTCCCGAATGAAGTGGTAGCGCACTTCAATATGCTTCGTTCTGCTGTGCGATACCGGATTGTTGGCAATTGCAATTGCACTGGAGGAGTCGCAGTACATTGGTACTTCCTTGAACTAAAGGTCGTAGTCAGCTAACTAGTTTCTGATCCATAGGAGTTGTGCGCAACAGCTGCCTGCCGAGATATACTCAGACTCTGCTGTGGAGGTTGCTACACAATTCTGCTTCTTGCTATTCCATGAGATAAGCCTTCTTACGAGGAATTGACACGTCCCAGAAGTGCTTTTCCTGTCATCCCTACTCCCTGGGGGTTGAGCGACGTATACTTCCTCTTTCAGGTCTCCATTCAAGAATGCTGATTTCACATCCATTTGATAGACTGTGAATCCTTTGTGCGACGCATATGCCAGGAACAATCTGATTGCCACGAGCCTTGCCACAGGAGCAAAGGTCTGGTCGAAGTCAATCCCCTCCTCCTGTCTGTAACCTTGAGCCACCAGCCTGGCCTTGTTCTTCAGCAGATTCACTTGTAGAGCTGGACACTTGCACAGTCTCTAAAGGGGGAATATTTGCAGCCTCAGTAGATTTCTCAGAAGTACTTAGCAGCCTCCGCTGAGAGGACTCCCCCTCCACTATTGCACTAGTTTTCTCAGGAACTATCTCAGGAGCTTGCTTTTCAGATGGAACTTCAGTGTCGTCCTGAGGCTCCATTACTTCCTGTCTCTCATTTCCTTCTTCCTCATCCTCATCATCCATGATGTCATTCTTAACTGCATCATCTTCCAAACCTTCCTCATCATTCTCCTCTACATCACCTCCGGCTCCTAGATCATTCACGTTCAGGGCCGCCTCATTTTCCACCACATCTTCACTTTCTTCTTGCAGATCCGGAACTGCATCTCTAGCTATCTGAGAGATGTCAGATATGACATTAGCAGAAGCGGGTAGAGGCTCCCCCTCAATTCCCGCAGTCAGTGTATCAGGAACTTCACTGGGAATAGCCACGGAATCTGCTACAGTTCTGTCCTCGGCAGGAGATTCTTCTTGTTCTACTACCACTGCAGCATGCCCGATGCGTCGCACCCATCTGTCAAATACGCTGGAGTCCATTTTCTTCAAATAATGCAATGGAACTCCTTTACTCATGTCGAACCTATCTCCGTTCAACTGATTAAGATATAGGTTGATGATTCTTCCAAAAATTGGAGATCTGAGAGTGTTCTTAATCTTCTCAAAAAGCATAGCCCCCCAGTTGAATCTCTTTCTGCAGACAATCGCCACAAGAATCTTGAACATGTCAGCTGAGATGTGGTCATGTGAGTCGGGTTTGCATATCAGTACTTTCCCAATGATGTCGGACAAGAGTTTCCTCTCCTCATTCATTTCTTTTCTCTTTATTGATCTGGTTCCTCTAGCTAGTCTACAGAATAATAATGTCCTGGCTTTATCATGTTCCTCCAGATAATCCTCGTGCTCAGAACTGGTGAGCTGCAAGTATTGGGTCAGTTTGCTTGCAGACATCTTGATCCTTGCACCTGCAACCTTACTCTTGATGATAGAGTCTTCATTCCGAAGTTTGGCGGTTGCGAAGAACTCCATCACTTCCTTGTCCAAAATTTTGCAGGGGTGCTCCAGTATAAAAGAGAGTCCAGCCTCTTCAAGCATGATGATGATGTTTCTGAACTCATCCGAGGCATTTGAGAACCCGGTTCGAACCAACTCACATCCAGTGACCAGGCCGGCGGTGGTCCTTGGAGCTATTGCAAACCTAGGGAGGGAATCCCAAGTCATTGTAGATAGTACTTCTGTTATTCCAGATACTTGTTCCAATTCATTCTTGAAACATCTTCTGTCTAGTTCCCATCATATTTACGGGAATCTAGACTACCCTGCAAAAGAGTGTTACCGTACCTTAGGAACCCAATATGTATTGGGTCCTAGGTTCTTGTTAGCATAAAAACTCGAATGCCTTCCCTCAGAAATCCTGTCAGGAAGACTACCTCTGTCTAGAAGAGGTGGATAAGCCCTTGCCCTTGACACAGAGGGGTTGTGCCAACAGTCTATGGCAAAGTGTCCCATCTTGCCACAGCACCAACACGTGTGAATGTTGTACCTCCGTTTCTGACCTGATCCAGTGACTGAGGTAGTCATGGTCCTAGGTCTAAATGGGATAGAGCCGGATCTGCTCACAAAATTGCATCTTCCACCGTGACACTTGGAAGCGTGGAAGGAATGCATGTAGCGAGCGTCATGAGGCCTGGGAGGTGGTGTCTTCCTTTCAGTCAGCACCCTTCCAGAGGCCCCATGAGAACTAACTGCATGACTTCTAACCTCCCTTTCCTATGTCCTAGGGTGGTGAGAAGCGCACTGAGAGCGATTACCAGCAGATTCATGCCGAGTTGGGGCAGTGGCCGAGAATACAAAAGGTTCAGAATGAGCCTTAGGTATTCTCTCAAGGGTGGCCATGATAGCCCTTGCACTATGGGTGTCTCCACATGAGGGCAGATCACCCTTGTAGTGACCACGGTTGTTCCTGTGATCATACCTGAAGGCATGATGAGTACCCTTCCTGCCTGGAGTGGGGGGTCTGAATACCGTTTCCCCATTTCTCCATGAATTGATAATTCGGGAGATCCACCCATTTTCTTCCTTTCTCTTGATAGCATCAACCTTGGAAAAGTTGGATACTATCCTTTTCTCATTCTCTAGACTACTCTCTAGATCTGAGATTTTAGAGTCCTTAACCTTGTTGGATGCCAATTGGAGAACCAACAAGATCTTCAGCCGAGCAATCTCCTGAGCTTGCTCCTCAACAAGTAGGTTGCTTTTCTGAAGGGCTCTCTTCATGGAATCAGGATTTTCTGAAGGGTAACAATTCCTATCTTCAGGAACTTCAAGAGAAAAGGGGCAAGATGAAGAAGTTACCTGCTCTTCAGAGTTACTGTTACTATCGCCAGAGACCGTTGTGTCAGCTTCATCAGAACTGCTTTCCTCAATTTCTTCTTCAGTCTCTAACAAGGACACCGGAGCCCTGATGCTGTACGATTGATCCTTGCCTTCATCTTCAGAGGCGAGGACCCCCACATAGGCTTCATCCTCTTGCTGATAGCAGATCACTGCTTTCTCTGATCCCTCTATGAGATCTGAGATGGTTACCCACATAGAGTTGGCTGTCCCACACTTTTCCAATCTAGATCGAGAAGGTCCAGACCAGACATCCATGATGATCTGACGAATCATCTTGTCCAGATTAAATAATGAGAGTTCAGTCTCCGACATCTCAGTAATACACTTGGGAATTTGGATATCCTTTCCAGAGCCGGAGGTCTTCATAGGAATGAATGGACCCTCTTCCAAGATGAGAGATGCTCGAGGATCGATAGCCTCCAAGTGATAGGATACTCTCATCTTCAAGACAGGATAATACTCCTTTATGCACGTGGGAAGTCTTAGTGGAGAGATCCCATGATCCAGCTCCATGCTTTTGACACTGGTGGCAGGATTCTACTCAAGGTGTGAACCTTTTTGATGAGTAACCTCGCTCTGATACCACTTGAAAGTCCACTTAGTGTCAACTACCTTCACCTATGGGGGGGAATAGGTGTCTTGCAGCGTTTTTGCGGAATTAAAGTCGTACCTGCATAAGAAAACAAAACAACACAACATAGAAAGGACACAAGCAAATTATAGTGGTTCCCCGATTTGGGTACGTCCACTTTCCCCCTTCAACCTATCTCCCAACCAGGGATGACTCAGTCACTTCACCAACAGGATTGAAATCCAATCCTTGCACTAACGGAAGGAACCGTTCCACACGTAGGAGTCACCACTCCCACAACACGGGTTGCACCCAACCCTTACAACTAGGGACTAATTGGTCTGTTACAAAGAAATTGAAAATAGATTGTATAAGAAATACAAACAACTTATGGAGACTAAGGTGTCCCTCTTCATTCGATGACGTGTTCTTGAAGTCAACGAAGAGTCCACAACCCTAGATCTCACTTGGAGAGAATCTCCCCGAAACCGGCGGCGGCAAGAAGGGCGGCGGCTTGGTTCTCGGGATTTGCGGTGACAACGACGTGCTGTGGCTGTTCTTTGGAGATTCAATCTTTGTAGCAAAGCTAGCAAGATCTACCAACGGTCACACTAGGATCGATCGTCTCGATCGATTCGGAAGGGGAAGGTTTTCCCGATCTACGAATCAAGAGACAAAGGATCTCTGGTTAGACGCGTGAGACGCAGTGCTTGGCTGAGCTTCTATCGACGGGAGATCTAGAAGAAACCAAGATCAATGATGGTGATCAACTGCACGAGTGGTGACGAGGCGGCGGAGAAGGATTTCTGATCTAGGTCACGTCGGCGGCTCGGCTTCTTCCTTTTTCAAAATCGTGTATCTGTTTTTTTGTCTTCTTCTTTTACTGTTCAAAAATAAAGATGTATTTATACATTAGGTCTTCAAGATGACCGTTGTGGGCCCCACCAACAAGAAACCCCAAGCCCGGTTCAAAATAGCGCCAGCGGCTGAGTCCGGTCCAGCGGGTTCCAAAAATTCGCCTAAGTCAAAATCGGCGAGAATCGAAGGTCATTCGGCGAGAATCAGCCAGTGATTCTCGACGATTTTGACATAGCGACAGATTTGCACGCTCTAATTTAGCTGGATAGAGATGGCGAGAATCAGCCAGTGATTCTCGACGATTCGGCGAGAATCACTTGGTGATTCTCGTCGATTATTACTTAGGCGATTTTTCGACTTTCCACCCATGAGCTGCTCTTTGACCCATCCTTGCTCCTTGTCTGCTCTTGCATTATCACAGCCCTGTACTTGAAAATAAGTACACTCCAATAGAGAGAGTACACGTAGGCCAACACACTGATCTGCTCAACGTGGGATTACGTCACGCAGACCCGTGTATATTGACCTACTGCACCCTGACATTGGTGTGTACTTAGCGTGGAATAACTGCAAGCACAACTTAAAAGATTTCATCAAATATATTGTCTATTTACCTTAGCTTGTGCAGGGTCTTATTCAAATCAGGTACATTGTGGATACAAAACCCAACAGTTCTTCTTTGGCGCCATGGAAAAGTAAGCGGATGAAAAGCACCGCACTAGCTTTGCCCCCGTGGATCCGGAGTTGGCTCGCGATTTGGAGCTTCGAAGCTTCTCCAATGGTCGGATCTAGCTCCTTCTTCCTTCCTTGGCTCTCCTCTCTCTCTAAGTTTTAAAAAGACAACCACTCATGAAAAGTGAGGGTTTCTAAGGCCCAATCCCGGGTATATCCCATTAGGAACAACCCCCAGCCGTTGGATCACCAAATAAAGAAACGAACAACTTTGATTCGGGACTAAAATGCCCAATCTGGACCGCACACGGCCTGGCACACGCCCGTGTCCAGGGCCGTGTGCCTCATTCGCCGTCAAAATCGGCTCACCTGGAACAACACACGGGTATGGAACACGCCCGTGTTCGACCTGACACGCCCGTGTTACGCCTGACACGGCCGTGTGGCTAGCCGTGTACCCACATCATTTTTCCCCGAAAACAACCCGAGCACTGCACGGGTTCTAGGACACGCCCGTGTTCTTGCCCGTGTCACCTCAACACACCTGGGCTCCAGGCCATGTACACGGTCTCGACACTCGACACTTCGTCGAACGAAGATCGTCGACCTGACGATACGGCCTTGGACACGCCCGTATCCTAGGCCGTGTGCCTTGTCTTGACACTTTGTCGAGCAAGGTTCATCGACTCCCCGGGACAAGTGTCGATACGGGTCGACACGCCCTGCGACACACCCGTGTCGCAGGCCGTGTGCCATGTCTCGACACTTCGTCGAGCGCAGAGTGTCGACTTCGCGGGCTGAGTGTCGATACGGGTCGACATGCCCTGCGACACGCCCGTATCGCAGGCAGTGTGCCCATTCTCGACACAATGTCGAGAGCAAAATGTCGACTTCGCCGGCTGAGTGTCGACACAAGCCTGACATGCCCTGGGACATGCCCGTGTCCCAGGCCGTATGCCTCCTGCTAGAACCCAAAACTGGCCCAAAACGTCCCCCGTCGCTCTTTTGAGTTTCGGGGTGTTACACCCGCACTGATTTCCACCATCTCTTCGTATGAGCCTCTAGTGCAGAGGTGGCTAGAGGTACTGCCTCGCCGACCGGGCTGCTGATGCCTGCTATAATCTCGTGTATGCCCTACAACCATTCCTCCGTCTTTACCGCATCCTCTGTCCCACGGTACATCGATGGGGACAGGCTCTTGAAGGCACTTAGCCAGCTCGACCCCGGATTTGGCTGCGGAGCCAGGACTTGCTGGGATTTGAAGGCATCCCGAATCGCCGTCAAAGTCTGCCTCATCTCCATCTGTAGGAATGGAGTGGCAGCTAGAGGGGGAGGAGCCACATTTTTCAGCGCGGCGACCTGTGGAGGTTGCATAAAGGTAAGGTTAAAATAGAACTGGCCTAACTCAATGTACTTAGTGGACTGTTTTATATGACTTTAACACATGGAAACACCACTGCTTCCGCTGCATAGTTTGTCCGCAAATTAATGCTCGGGCGGGGGTGGTCCAGTGTTCTGGACTTATTTCTCATATGATCGTTTGTTCAAGTGATACCAGTTTGTAAGACCCCCTTCCCCTTACCAAGGAGGGCTACCGGGTCTTATGCCCAGAACCATCATCTTACGATGATTCTGCCGGCTTTTACGATCATATAACCTGTAGGCCAATATAAGAAAAGAAGGATAACAGTGTAACAAATCTAGTAGTCCACAAGTCACAGAGTACATATCATATATATATGAAATGAAAAGTACAGAACATAGTCCACAATGAGTACAAAATGAAAGAGTAATAAGGGCTTATGCCCAGTACATCATATCAACTCTCTCTCAAATAAAAGCGGAAGCTATACTAATACATCAAAACTCGTCCCACTTGAGGACGCACAGTAGTGGTAGTAGACTACTGTAGCGGTATCTGCTCCTCAAGTACTGTCTCCTCGACGTGCTGGTGCTCCATCTCCACGGGCTCCTAAAAATAGTATGGTCACCGACCATTAGTCAAAAAGACTAAGTCATTTCCTCCGCACCTCGCCCCGCAACTCCTAAGCACCGAGCGAGAGGACGAAACAGAGGACAACAAGTGGTAGCAAAGGTGGAAACAGGTGACAAGATCTAACTAGCAGTTATAATGGATATTATAATTCTACTCTAGAAGTTCTAAGTATATGGTACAAGTAAGTAAAGTGCAGTACTAGTAAAGGAAGTAAAGAACAGAAAGTAAGAGCATGGAAATAAAACTATTCTACCACTATATTACCATCACAAAAGTACCCTAACTTATATAAATGCCCATACAAATATATAAGTTAGGATTTCCAGGAAATTTAACTTATCATATAAAAGAGCCCATACTAATTTATATGATAAGGATCTATGAAGCATATGGCCTAATATGAATGCATGTTATGATACAATTTATGCACAAGCAAGTGCAACTCACACACAACGACTCTGTGATCACAGACCTTTAGTTCCCACTTTTTGAGAGCTAGCATCACTCTCGGGTACCACCGTTGTGGCTACGGCAGCAGCGAAGAGGGCATCTCCGCTTCTAAGTCGGTATGCCCACTATCAAGCCTTATACCCCTCTCATATGCCTTTGTACACATCCAAGGTGCACTCCAGAGTCTCGCGTACGTACTTTGCTGACAACCCGTCAGTCTTGTTGGGTCGGATGTGCGTTATCGGGGATCGTCCTCTAGACCGTAGTGTAAAACAACCCATTGGCCCCTCTAACCCTCACAACCCCTTGGTGCACCGTACTGCCATCGGTGTGACGAACAGCCAGTACCGCATGCCCCGCCACTATATTTATGCACATGCAAGTATTTCATCCAGAGCCTTCAGCTCGCAGGACCAACTCATCATGAATCTCTCAAACCCTACACGAGTGAGCATTTAACACAATTTATCCAACCCATCATGGGTGAGCATAATACACAAGTCTCCCTCCAACCCATCACGTGTGAGAATAAACCATAATGCCCTAAACCATTAAACTACTCTTGTCTACAAATTATTATACTTAGTGATTTAAGGTGAATCCCAGGACTGCCCAGGGTATACCCGGTGAAGGGCTCTCGGGGGCACTAGGAACTACGATGAGATTACGCACAAAGTTCCCTTTCTCGAGGATATTTACTTTAGTTGATGACTACCCTTAATTCACCCCAGCTCTCATTGTTGCTCTGGAATAATCCTAATGACTTAAGATATTACCGGGAAACCGACGGTCTTCCATCGGCCTCCACTCCAGTTACTACCTAAGGGCTTGCACTTTTATTCTCTCCACTAACAATACTACCCACCAAGGTTATTCACCAACTTCAATCTCTAGCTCGACGTCGATCTATCCCCTGACGGTTCTTATACTCTAACTCATTTATGCTATACGCAGCCCATGACCTAATACAAAACCAAAATGGAACTTCCAATTCCTCTATCCATATGACTCAAATTATTTATCCTAGGATGGTATGGACCTACATGATGACTTGGATGAATTTCCATAATTTTCCTAAGTCATTAAGGGCTTTAATTAAATTATTAATTTAATCCCCTAGGTCATTTAATACATGAAGTATCACAAATTTAAATCCACTGTCCTAAGGAATTTTTCCTGAGTTGTATCTTGGTGTCATATTGTTGTCTTCCAAAATTTATAATTTTCCTTTGATTACTTCTATTTATCCCTTAATTAATACAAAATTCATACAATTGTCATTTTCCAAATGAAGTACGAGGAATACATTACTGAAAATTCTAGAAAACTTACAGAGCTTATATATCATTAGTTTAATGCTAATGGCAGAGTTTCATCAACTTCTATAGTGTAATGGCCAACTAAATTGAATTATTTACAATTTACCAAAATTCCATCATAAGTTTTAAAACTTTACTGATTCATCCAGAAATGCTGAGATAAATATCCAAGGTTATTTATTCAGAAATATAACCATAGAAAATTTTTCATATTTTTCTACTTAATATTCCATCAATTTCTAAATAAATGTGATAATGGCAAAAATTGTAATTTCTACATAACTCCACTTAAAATTCATCAAACAAGGAAATAAAAATTTTCAGGAGTTAAGTCTAACATGACATTGACCTTGACAAAAATTAGGTATTTTATCTCAAGGATAAGCCTATTCTAAAATTTATTTATCAAAAAGTCCAATTTCTCAAAAATTCCAAATAATGAGATTTTTGCTTCCAAAAATCCAATTATTACTATGAGGGGTGTATTACACCCTAATATGTCTCTATAAATAAAAATCATGATTTTTTAGTGTTCCAAGGTGGCTGAATACACAATATTTCATTTTAGCCTAAATGCACACCAAGCCTATAACAAGCCAACACATGCAAGTGGATTTACCTAACTTGCTGTGGTCCAAATTGGCTGAAACTGAAACCATAGACTGATAATGCCCCTAAGAGCATTCTACCAAAATTTGGGGCCATTTGGAGCCATACAACTCAATTTATTTCATTTATTTACTTTTTGATGATTAAGGAAAAACTATAGGAAAATGTATCCCCAAAAATTCTCAATTTTTGGCAGGGGCTACATATGCCCTAATCATGCATATACCCAAAATTTGGGGCCATGTTGATTATTGTTTGACTTGGGCATCAAAATGAAGTTCTGCCCTTGTCTAGGACCAGTCCTAGGAACACTGCCCTATAGTACTGTATGCTACACCAAATCACAATTGTAAGGTGGCCATTTAAAGTTAAGACCTTAAGCTACAACTTTTATTTAGAGTCTAGTTTCTAGAAATGCCTCTAAGAGGCCTAAAAGTGACATGCAATGTCATGGAATAAGTGTGACAGATATTTGATTTCATTTCATTTAATATATAACAGAATAATTTGATTTTAAATAAAAAACCCAGCACGAATCTTAAAGCAGGAATGGACGGGATCGGGTTATCTCCTTCCTCCAGCCAACGGCTGGGATTGAATTTGGCTGGAGCATCTTTGCTGGATGTTTCCGGCCAGCTGAGGCGGCGCCACCCACGACCAACGGTGCCATCACCTTCACGGTGGTGGTGGCTATCATTTTTCGGTGATGAGGCGGCGGGAGACGGCGGCAACGGCGATCCCGAGCGGTATGAAAAGCTTGGAAAATCTCTCATTTCTCCTATGGCATCAGGCTCAATTGAGCCCGATATCTCCCCTAGTTGATCTAGGATTCTAGTACAGGTAGAGGGACGGTGAAACGAAGTTGTTTGGCGGCGGGTGGCCGTTCACGACCTTGCTCCGATGACATTTCTTGTATTCATGGTTCCTGCACTGTTTCCTTCGATCCAGTAGTCGATTCCTACTCGCCTGAGCTCACTGAAGCTAATGGAGTCGATAATTTTGGCTGGGAGGGGGTATATGTGGAGATAACTCCAATGTGAGGGGGTATATGCCCTAACCAATGGTGCCATGTGGCCAGCATGCTACCAAAATCCCTTGAAATAATCAGAGGAGGCCGGCCAGCATGCTTAGGCAGTTGAATTGCAGCTGAAGGAGTGGCCATCTGTCCACCCTTCCTCTTCACCCCCATTTCTCTCTCCTCTTCCTATTAAAATCCCTTTTCTACCCCCTTTGCATGCACTCTCTCTCCTAATTTTGGGGGTTAAAAGTTGTCTTTGACCACTTGGGTTGGCCTTGGGTAATTTGGATGGGCTTAGCCCAATGGAAATGGGCTTGGGTTCATTTCTCCCTTTTTGGCTAAATGGGTTGACTTGGTTGACTTGGTCAACCAAGGTGAGTGGGCTAACCCCACTTTGATGGTCATGGGTCTAGTGGTTTCACCCAACTTGGGCTGGGTCAATGTGGTGCCCCACTTGGACTTATTGGGCCTATAGGTATCGGTTTGACCATATTAGGGCCATGGTTGACTTTGGTCAACTATGGTCAAAGGGTTGACCTAATGGCATGCCCTAGGGTCCACTTACATTGTTTTAGGGTTAGGGCAATGTGGTGGGGTCATGGTGTGGTTAGGGTTCCTATTTAGGCTAGTTTGACATAGTTTGACTTTGGCCCCTTAGTGGGCCCACATGGCTATAACCCACTACCAAGGGTCAAACGTAGCTAAATCCCCTATCACCCACCCCATGCCTAACCCAATCTAAGTGAAAGGGCCTAGAAGTAACATTGGATGTTACAAGATTTATCTACCAAACAAGCAAACATAGACGAGGCAAGATTTATAGTGGTTCCCCAACCTTGGGTACATCCACTTTCCCTCACCGATCTAGCAATACACTAGACTTGGCTACTCCACTATCTCGGATTGGAAAACAATCCTACCCTTGGAACAATGTTCCTACAAACTCGATCCACAAAACGGATCTACACTCGGAAGGCAAAAATTTCTAAAATCTAGGAGTTGAAAACTCCTACACTCGGAGAAAACTTCTCCTACAATAATGAAATAATGTTGTACATAAATGCAAACAGTAAATTCTCTTGTTCAGATCTGCAACAGTAAATTAGAAATTCCTTCTTCTAGGCGTGCGGCTTTATCAGAATATTGAAGAAGAATCACTGCAATATCAGATCTGGAACTTCTCGACTTTACACGATCAAATGAGAAGATGAAGCGTTGAGCGAAGATCTCGATCTGTAGAGTCTTCTTAAACTGAATCCTCTGAAAAGAAGAAACAATAGCCGGTCGGAAATCAGAGACAGCAACGGCGGCGGATTTTCGTTTCTTGGAGTGAGAGAGGAGACATAAATCTTCTTAGAGAGAGAGAGTATGGCTGCAAAAACTTCATAGAATAATTTTCTTTGAAAACTTAGGGTTTGTCAGTTTGACAAGACCTTTTATAGGAGAGGAGAAGATTAGACTTAAATTAGTCATTATGAGAAAGACTGTTGGAACACCCTATTACTATTTTGGGTCAGGATCACTATGTCTCTAGGAACCTTTGTTTGACCTCCTGTATAGCTTAATAGGTCAATTAGAATTGAGTCTAAGGGTTAGAAATCTAGGATTGGAAGCTGCCCTGAAGACCAAGTTTTTTTGTCTGGAGACCAAGTCTGATCGTCGAGCTCAGCACGACGATTCGTCGAACTCCGGTCGACGATCGTCTAGCTCAACTTCGACAGATCGTCGAACTCCATTCGACGATCGCTAAGCTCAACTTCTTAATATCATCGAACTCAGTTCGACGATCGGTGAGCTCAGTTCGACGGTTTTGACTCTGCATTGGATCTTTATCTCTGAGCTCAGTTCGACGATTTTTGAGCTCAGATCGACGATTATTTTGCTGCTTGAGTTTTCCAGTTCGCTGAGCTCAGCTCGACGATAGCAGAGCTCAGTTCGACGATTTCAGATAACTTCCAGAATTCAAATTCAAATCAGTCAGGAGTTATTCTGCAATTAATTCAAAGATTTGCTAGCCGTTTTCATTTACTTCTGGACCAAGTTTCAAGGGACTTTTCAAGGAATAATTCAGTGGACTTTCCTCCAGAAGAGATTATGCAATTAAGGATGCAATCAATACAGACCAACGACTATCCTTGACAGAGAATGATATTCTATTCAGGAACATAGAATAAAAGACAGAATGTTTTTTTGAATCAATAGAGATTAACAAGAAGAGAATACACAACACAGATTACAGAGACTCTTTCAAAATCTTCTGTCAAAAAGAATTCTGAAGAACACTCATCAAAGAGATCAAGCTTTCAAAAATCTTCAAATCTCTTCAGCTCTCAAAGTGTTCAAGGCCAACATCATTTCAAGACTCCAGACACTCAACATTTCAGCCATTGCTGAAACCATCTATTGCTAGAGTTCTACCTTTGAAGGCCTATCACCCTCAGCAAAGCTTTTCTTCCTGAAGATTTCAAGGATTCAGGGGGAGCTTTGACATCAATCCACATAGTCTTCTCAGTTGTTTGAGAAAGAGAAGACTGCCATCACTCTCTCACCCCCAGTTTGTAAAGGGTTTCTCAAACTCCCTTCAAAAGTTTGAATCTGGTTTTTTGAGCACCTTGTCAAAAGCTCATTGGTGGCAAGACACCTGATCAAAAAATCTGCTTTGGTTTTTGAGCACCTTATCAAAAGCTCATTGGTGCCCAGGACACCTGATCAACTCATCCTGCAGTGGATTCCTACCTAGGGTGGTAGAAGAGTGGATGTACCCAAGTTTGGGGAACCACTATATTTCCTTGTGTCCTCTGGCTCTGCTTGTTTACTTTTTGTTTCTGGCCTTGATTTGTCTGTGCTTAGTTTTTGCATAGCTTTGTTCTGTGATTAGATTTATATTTGCTTCCCTGCTCACACTTATTACAACAATTGTTGTAAAAGTTTTTAAAAGTACTAAAACACCATATACTCTATTCACCCCCCTCTAGAGTATATCAGATCTAGTTGCACTTTCAATTGGTATCAGAGCCAGGTTGGTTAAACATACCATATCTGATTGGTTGTACAGGCTAACACCTGAACCCCAAGATTCTAAACTAGATCTGTTTTTCTTTTGTATTTTATTATTAGTTTTTGTTTGCATAAATCATGGCCCAAAATAAAGATTATGCTAGCACCAGACCTCCAGTGTGCAATCTTTCCAAGTTTGCACTTTGGAAAGCAAGGATTAGACTTTACATGAATTCCATTGACGAAGATATTTTCAATTCTGTTTTGACAGTGTGTCCAAGACCCCCAAAGAGCACAAGCACAAATGCTGTTCCACCTCCATCAGGAACAGATGCTGACATCAAAAAATGGAAAGTAGCTGATGCCAAGGCTATGAACATCCTAGCCCAGACAATGTCAGATGACATATTCCAAAAGGTAGCTGAATGTAACTCAGCCAAGGAGATTTGGGACAAGCTCTCAGAAATTGTCTCAGGCTCAGCTGATGAGAGAAAGGACAGAAGATCCCATCTCATCTCCCAATATTAGAACTTCAAGAAGGGAGAGACTGAGTCAGTGGGCGACATGTACAACAGATTGAGTCTAATTGTCAGTGAGCTAAGGACATTGGACAAAGAGATTTCTCTGACAGAACTTAATGACAAGATCCTAATGTGCTTCCCCAGCACTTGGGATTCAAGAATCTGGCCAATTAAGGATGCCAGAAGTCTAAGTGAGATCACCACTGAAGCCTTGTTGGGTAAGCTCAAATCTTATGAGCTACTCATCAAGAATAGAGAGGAAGAACAGAAGGCTGCTTCACCAGCCACAAGGAAAGAGAAAACCATAGCCTTCAAGGCAACTGAGGATCTGCCTGAAGATAAGAGCACAGGCAATGATGAACTACTCAGCTTGTTGGCCAAAAGATTCTACAAGATGGCCAGAAAGGACTTCAGAAGAAGATCATACAAGGAGCAGGACAAGCCAAGGTATGACAAGTCCATTAGCAACAATAAAGACATTATCTGCTTTGGTTGCAGGAAACCAGGGCACATAGTTCCTGACTGTCCAGAGAACAAGACCAAGGACAGAAGGGACAGAAAAGAAAGAAGAAAGGAGAAAGACTCCAAAAGAATGGAAATGGCAAGCCCTCTTCAAGCAAAAATAAGCATACAAGAAAAGGGTTTGTTGCTGAATCCTGGAGTGAGACAGAAGAGGAATCAGAAGCCTCATCCAGCTCAAGTGATGATGAGGATGATGCAGAAGAAAAGGAATTCTGCATGATGGCAATCAATGCCTCACAGAACAATTCAGAGGAAGAGGAGTCAGAGTCAGACTCAGAGACTCAACCTGAAGAAGATCAGGTAATTAGTTCTTTTGATTTTACTTCAGAAGATTTTAAATCTGAATTTAAAGCACTATGTTTAGACCTGCTAAAGTCTGAGAAAGAGATTATCTCTCTCAGAAATCAATTATCTGAACACAATGGTTTAAAGTTAGAAAACCTCAAACTCTCTCAGGAGTTGGAGAACTGTAGGGAACAGATAGCTACACTGAAAAGTGAGCTCTCTGAGGCCAAGAAGCTTGAAGAATCCCTTAATGGGAGAAGCATCAAGCTGATGGACATCACAAGCACAGTGAACTCTAGATTCAACAGTACACTGGGCTTGGGTGCTTCATCCAGCCAACCTATAGTCCTAACAACTCCCATCAAGTTTATTTCTAACAAGGGAAAGGGAGTTGTAGAGGTTGCCAGGAAAAATTCTGATCTGCCTCAGAAAACTGAGTCCCAGCAAAAATCGTCGAACGGAGATCGACGATCGCCGAATGAAGATCGACGATCGCCGAACGCAGCTCGACGATCTCAGGAAAAATCGTCGAACGCAGATCGACGATCTCAGCCAAAGTCATCGAACGCATCTCGACGATCTCATATACCTGACCTCAGCCATAGTCGACCGTCGAACGGAGCTCGACGATCTGACCCAAGATCGTCAAACGCAGCTCCAAGATCGTCGAACAGAGGTCAGAACTCTGGAAACTTTTTCAAAGGCAAATCAAAATTGAATCCTAAGGGTTCTTCATCCCAAACCTTTAACCCTTATACTGAATGGATTTTACCTCCAAGGAGATATCATCCTGAAGGATATAAGAGTCAGCCAGGGATGTCTTTCATTTCTGATTTTAGAGGTTATCAACCTAGGCCCAAGGTAAACTGGGTCAAAAACAAGTAAATTGTTTTATGTGTAGATGAAGACCTATCCAACATCTAACCAGCAATGGTACTTGGATAGTGGGTGCTCTAAGCACATGACAGGGAATAAGGACAACCTCACATCCTTCAGAGCCAAGCTTGGACCCAAAGTTATCTTTGGTGATTCCAACTTTGGACAGACTAAAGGATATGGTACAGTCCAGATTGGTTCAGTAACCTTCAAGAAGGTAGCATATGTGAAAGGACTGAAGCACAACCTAATCAGCATCAGTCAGCTATGTGATGAAGGCTACCAGGTGACCTTCAGCAAAGCCTTATGCAAAAATCAAGTCAGAGGACAACACAACTGTGTTGACAGGTATAAGGAAAGGTAACATCTACCTAGTAGACTTTCTTTCAACTGATATAGATATCTGCTTGTTTAATTCAGTCTGTAGACCGAATGTTTTATGGCATAAGAGACTAGGACACCTAAACCTTAGAACTATTGCTAGGCTATCCAAGGACAACCTTGTTAGAGGACTACCTTCTGGCCCCTACAAGAAGGAAGGACTCTGCAAGGCCTGTCAATTAGGCAAGCAAACTAAAAATAGTTTTAAGTCACTTAATAAGAGTGATTCACCTAGGATATTGTATCTGTTACACATGGATCTATTTGGACCCATCACAGTACAAAGCTGATGAATTGTAAATATGCGTTTTTTTATGCACATTAATTGAGTTATTTTCATTTATTTTCGTCGTTTTTACTTATTTTTGTTCAATAAAATGCTCTTATTCTTGTAAATTTTCTTCTAACTTATTTTATTTGATTTTGCAGAAAAATTCCAAAATCTGCCAATATTTGGGAAGTACACGCCCGTGACAGATTGGTCACGCCCGTGACTGAGCCGTGACTGTGCATTTCCCGTGAAATTACAAAATTTCTGAAGTTAAAGCTTGACACGCCTGGCGACACGCCCGTGTCACCCGACACGGGGCGTGACCCAAGCCCGTGTCCTCTCCTCTCGACGAATTCCGCTCGACGATCGTCGAGTGTCGACACCAACAGTCACGCCCAGTGTCACGCCCGTGACCAAGGGCGTGACCCAATTTCAGCTCAACGATTTCGACTCGACACTTTCCGCTCGACATTCGTCGAGTGTCGACCCCAACTGTCACGCCCATAGTCACGCCCGTGACATGGGGCGTGACCTTTCCAGCTGGCCCGACAAGATGATGCCGAGGACATTTGACGCAACCCGCGCCCGGTTCTACCTCCCCGACACGCCCAGAGTCACGCCCGTGACCTGGGGCGTGACTGCTGCGAACTCAGCCCGAAGTCAACTTTGCTGTCCAATCGCCGGCCGCCTTCATGAATAGTATTGTCACGCCCCCCCTACACGCCCGTGACCGAGGGCGTGTACTTAGAAATTTTTTCCTATAAATAGCCCAGTTCTGTAAGGTCCAAGGGTTCAGATTTTTGGGCCAATTTAGTGTCTTTTTGTGGGCTGCATCCGTGATTTTCAAGGCTATGTAAGGAGATTTCTCCCCTTTTTATTTCATATCTTGTTTTGCTTTAGTTTAAGCACTTGTAATAGCTTGTAATAGTTTCATTTTGATCAAATAAAATGTTAAATTTTCTCTTCATACATAGTTTTGGAATGAACACTTGTGCCCACTTTTCCTTCTCCTTTTTATTCTTAGTTTCATCTTTGTTCTTCATTTATGAAGTGTGTGTGTGTGTGTATGAGTGTAACATGCTTAATATTCGTGTTTTTAACTTGTTTTCATGCTTAGGAATGTTAGGTTTTCCCCTTTTTCTCCTTGTCTTTTTCTTGAAAGTAATAGGATTTCATTCTTATGAATTCATAAATGAGGTTTGAAAAGTGATTTTGTTCTTTTTGTTTTACTTAGTTTTTCTTTTAGGATTGTAAAACATCATTTGATCTTTTCATTTTCTTTTCACCTTTTTTATCACTTTTATAAATTCTTGTGAATGAAAAAGTCTTAATTTTAATTTTTGAGCACCTTTGATTTTGACTTTATTTTGTAAAACTTTTTGCTCATTCTCTTTTTGTTTGTTCTTTTTATGTGTTTTGGGTAAGTTTTAGGAGAAGAAATCTTGTTATTTTCATTTTTAGGTAACTTTAATTTTTCTTTGTTATTAGTGTGTGTGAGTGTATGAGAATAAACTTTCTTTTGTTCTTCTTAAATTTTCATGTAGAGTGTGTGAGTGTAGGTGTATAATTTTTATGCTTTGTTTTAATGCTTTCTTTTAATGCTTTGTTCAATTTTGTAGAGTGTGTGAGTGTAGGTGTTAGCTTTATTGCTTTCTTGAAATTTTCATTTGGAGTGTGTGTGTTTGTGTGCATTTATTTCCGCCTACTCGTTAAGAGTTAAATGGCGCATCGTTTTCATTTTCAGTCCTACTCGTTCGAGTAGGACTTGTAATTTTTCTTTCTTTATTTTTCCGCCTACTCACTTGAGTTAAATGGCCGGACTTTTTAGCCCTGTAATCGCATTTATTTTCTCCTACTCATTTGAGTAGGACTCGCTTTCATTTCAGTCCTACTCGTTTGAGTAGGACTTGCAATTTTCAGCTTTTATTTACCGCCCCCACTCGTTTGAGTGGGACTCGCAAATTTGAATTATGCAAATTTTTTTTCATGTGTAACTTAGTTCTTTTTTTTATTTATAATTTGGAGTGTGCGTGAGTTCTCGTTTAGTTAACTTTTTAGCTTTCTAAATGTTGTTATTTTTCTTTTGTCCCTTTCTTATAAACGTTTAGTGTTTAATTTCGAACTCGCGCCTCACTAAATTATAAGCCGTCCCCATACCGATGTGTGGCTAATCTCTATTAGCCTCGGCATCGAAGAGCATTGGGACATTTAAAATGATTTATAATAATTAAAGTTCTTTATTTTCATTTTAATTTAAGCACTTAGGGTTTACCCCGGGTTTACGACGCGTAGGACCACATATCGATGTGTGGGCCCTATTTCCGTAGTCCATATGCTAGCTAGCCGAGAGGCCGTGCATATGGACCGATCACCCCTGGGTAAATAGAGTTGCGTGCATACCCTCGAGAGAGGACAAGCGTAATTCTACCGGATTGGGTTCCCCACCCAATAGCGGGGTTCTTAGCGTAAAGCGGGCGTTAAGAGGAATCCTTCGTCGGACTAACGTTCGGTCGAATAGTCTTAACGTTTAGGTGAGCGATATCCCTATAGCTAGGTGAGCTCACATTTGTGGAACCTCCACGGCCAAGTTGCCTTATTATTAATTTGAAAACTAAGTCTTTTTATTATTAAAAATTGTTTTAGTCTTAATCTGATTCGATGCCGAGCGTTAACCCTTCATCGAATATTTTCTAAATCGTTTTTTTTCGCTCCTTTGCTTTTCCGTCTTTTATTAAGTAAAAAACAAAATCCATCTTTCTTTCAGTAAAATAATAGTCCTCCCGGAGGAGTAAGAATAGTCAACGCGACCCCGAGAACAATACGACCTCGGTATTCCCCCGAATATCGAGTACTACTTGCGATAGGTGCACTTGCCTACCCGAGCAAGCCCGCGGCGATCGACTCACCGAACCAACCACAGTAAGAGTCTGTTCGCGGGCACATCAAGTTTTTGGCGCCGTTGCCGGGGAATCTCTTTTCGAGTTGCTATTTCGAATTCCGGAGTCTATTAATTTTACTTATTTTCTATAAAACAAAAAATCTAAAAACTTTATTTTAAAAACAACAAAAAAAAAGTTTATTTTTGTTTTATTTTTGTTTGGGTGTATGACCCGAGGACAACCCTCAGAGTCTGAAGATTTAGACTTCGACCCTGAGATCGAACGCTCTCTTGCGCGTATCCGATCTCATCGCCGAAATCCTTCTTTAGATCCCGAGGAATCTATCGGAGAACCCACTGTTGTAGTTATGGCCGCGCCTAACCTTCCCCCGGCGGCCGAGCGTACTATGTCTTATTACGCCCGGCCTAACCTGGATGATTCTGGGTCGAGTATTGTTCGCCCTGCGGTGGCCAATAATAATTTTGAAATAAAGTCAAGTGTCATTCAAATGGTCCAAAACGCCGTGCAGTTCGATGGACTGCCGGATGAGGACCCGAATGTCCACTTGTCCAATTTCTTGGAGATATGCGACACCTTCAAGATCAATGGCGTCACTGATGACGCCATTCGTTTGCGCTTATTTCCTTTTTCCCTTAAGTCCAAAGCCAAGGCGTGGTTGAATGCCCTCCCGCGAGGATGTATCACCACGTGGGCTGAGTTGACGGAACGGTTCCTAACGAAGTACTTTCCGCCCGCCAAAACTGCAAAGTTGCGGGCGGACATTTCTTCGTTTGTGCAGAACGATCCTGAGTCTCTATACGAGACTTGGGAACGATTTAAGGAATTCCTCCGCCGTTGCCCGCACCACGCGCTGCCAACGTGGTTGCAAGTTCAAATTTTTTATAATGGGCTGAATTTTCAGACGCGTCAAATGATTGACGCGGCTGCCGGGGGTACGCTTAACAACAAAACCCCCGAGGCCGCCCAGGCTTTATTCGAAGAGATGGCTATGAACGCCTATCAATGGAACGTCCCGCGGGGACGGCCAAAGCCGGCGGCTGGTCTTTTTGAAGTGGATGCCACTGCTCTCTTGACCCTTCAAGTTGAAAGGTTAACAAAGCAGGTGGCGGAGATGTCTGCTGCCTCCTCCACTCCGCCTTGTTTTATCCCCCTAACGTCTGCGTAGCTGAAGAGTTCGTGGACTTCATGGGAAATTCGGGTCGTCCTCCCTTCAACCCCAACAACAACCCTTATAGTAATAACTATAATCCGGGTTGGAGGAATCACCCCAACTTCTCGTGGAGCAACCCGAATAATGCTCAGCGTCCCCCTATTTCTTATGCGCCCGGATTTCTTCCTCCCCCTCCTCTTCCGAAACCCTCCCCGATGGAGGAAAATTTTTCGAAGTATATTGCGTCCAACGAGTCAAATATCCGGAACATCACCGGATCGCTAAAAACACTCGAACAACAGGTTGGACAGCTGGCGAGGATGATGTCCGAGCGCGCGCTCGGGGCACTGCCGGGAAACACGGAGCCCAATCCGCGGGAGAACGCCAACGCTATAACCCTCCGTAGCGGAAAGGAGGTGGTCGATCCAAAACGGACCGACCCTCAGGTACATATTTCACCTCCGACCCCTCTTCCCCTTTCTTCGCTTACGCCGCCTTTACCTATTATAAAAGAAAAAATTATTTTAAACAAGGCTCTTCCGTATCCGCATAAGTTAGAAAACGAGCGTAAGGACGCGCAATATGAAAAATTTATTTTATTATTAAAACAAATTCACATTAATGTTCCTTTTTGCGAGGCTATCTCGCAAATGCCCAAATATGCGAAATTTTTAAAAGAACTACTTTCTAATAAACGCAAATTAGAGGATATTTCGCATGTATCTCTCAACGCTGTCTGCTCGGCGGCCCTTACTAATAAATTGCCCACAAAACAAAACGACCCGGGACGGTTTTCCATCCCGTGCCTTTTTGGCGATATATTAGTAAAGTACGCCTTAGCTGATTTAGGGGCTAGCATTAATCTGATGTCGTTCTCGCTCTTTTCGCGTTTAGGTTTGGGTACTCCTAGTCCTACGAATATGCGCATCCAATTAGCGGATCGCTCGGTTAAGTTCCCTATCGGGGTAGTGGAGGACGTCCTTGTCCGAGTCGACAAGTTTACCTTCCGGTAGACTTCGTCATCTTAGATATCGAGGAGGACGCCGAGGTACCAATAATACTCGGTCGCCCTTTTCTCGCCACCTCCCGCGCACTAATAGATGTTAGTAATGGTAGCCTTCTCCTCCGAGTAGGCGATGACCAAGTTACTTTCTCTATTAATCCTCGATGGACAATTTGTCATCGAGCGACGATTTCTGCTATTCTTTAGATACCTTTTTCGGAGATCGTTCTTCTCCCATTTTCGAGTCCGTATTTTTAAATGACGACATTTATGCGCTCGAAAATTTTAACTGCGATGAGGATACGTATATAGACTTGCCTTTCGAACCAATTGGTAAGAAAGACATAGGAATTAAAACCTCCCTAGAAGAACCGCCCATCCTAGACCTCAAACCCTTACCCGCCTCGCTCAAGTACGCTTTTTTGGGAAAAGGTGATACGCTCCCCGTTATCATTTCTTCGGACTTGAGTGATTCGGAGACTTCCGATTTATTGGAAGTTTTATTTAAACATCGCCACGCAATTGCGTGGCAAATCTCTAACCTAAAGGGGATTAGCCCCTCCTTTTGCACCCATAAGATTTTCCTAAACGATAATTGCCGCAAAACGATTCAGCCGCAGCGTCGTCTTAACCAAAACATGAAAGGCGTCGTTAAATCCGAAATCATTAAGTTATTAGATGCGGGGATTATCTACCCTATTTCGGACAGTGCATGGGTTAGTCCCGTGCATGTCGTGCCCAAGAAGGGCGGTCTTACCGTAGTGGCGAATGAGCATAACGAACTTGTCCCAACTCGTACTGTTACGGGTTGGCGAGTGTGCATCGACTATAGGAAACTTAATGACGCCACCCGCAAGGACCATTTCCCTCTGCCATTTCTAGACCAGATTTTAGAGCGTTTATCCGGTCTCCGTATTATTGTTTTCTTGATGGTTTATCGGGGTTTTTCCAAATCCCCATTTCCCCCGATGATCAAGAGAAAACAACTTTTACTTGCCCGTTTGGCACCTTCGCCTATCGAAGAATGCCATTTGGACTCTGCAACGCGCCAGCTACATTCCAAAGATGTATGCTAGCGATCTTTGGCGAGCTAGTAGAAGACATTATGGAAGTCTTTATGGATGACTTTTCTGTTTTCGGACGCTCTTTTCCCGATTGCCTTAACAATTTAGATCGTGTCCTTCAACGGTGCGAGGACACAAGCCTTGTTTTAAATTGGGAAAAATGCAACTTTATGGTTCGAGGAGGTTTGGTCCTCGGCCACATGATTTCGTCTAAGGGGATAGAGGTGGATAAGGCCAAGATAGAAATTATAGAAAAACTTCCGCATCCAACAAACGTAAAATCTATTAGGAGTTTCTTAGGCCATGCGGGCTTTTATCGACGCTTCATTCAAGACTTTTCAAAAATAACAAAGCCGCTAACTCACCTCTTGGAAAAGGAATCACGTTTCATCTTTAGTAGCGAATGCGAGTCCGCCTTTAATTCGATAAAACAAAAACTTATCTCTTCACCTATTTTAGTGGCCCCTAATTGGTCCCTTCCGTTCGAAATAATGTGCGACGCTAGTGATGTTGCCTTAGGTGCCGTTCTTGGCCAACGCATGGAAAAACATTTTCATCCTATTTATTACGCTAGCAAGACGCTCACTTCCGCACAAGTAAATTACACGACAACGGAAAAGGAACTCTTAGCCGTCGTTTTTGCTTTCGATAAGTTTCGCTCGTATATAACGCTATCTAAAGTTATCGTTTTTACCGATCACTCCGCGCTTAAGTATTTATTAGCTAAAAATGATGCGAAGCCCCGCCTTCTTCGATGGATTCTCCTCCTACAAGAGTTTGATTTGGAGATCCGAGATAAGCAGGGAGCGGAAAATCTAGCGGCGGACCACCTCTCCCGTTTAGAAAATCCGGGTGCGGAAGCGCTCGTCGAATCTGAAATAAATGACAGATTCCCCGAGGAACGCCTTCTTGCCATTAATAAATCTTCGTCATCTTCGCCTTGGTTCGCAGATTTTGCAAATTTTTTAGTAGCGCGGGTCCTTCCAAAAGAGTTTTCCAGTCACCAAAAGACGAAATTCTTTTCTGACTTGAGAAATTTCTTTTGGGAGGACCCATTTCTTTTTCGTATCTGCGCGGACCAAGCGGTCCGAAGATGCGTTGCGGGTGTGGAGTGCTTACAAATTCTTAAGCACTGCCACGAGGGTCCAGCCGGTGGGCATTATCAAGCCAACCGGACCGCTCAGAAGGCGCTAGAGGCGGGCTACTTTTGGCCCACTCTCTTCAAAGACGCGCATAATTTTGTGCGCGCATGCGATAGCTGTCAGCGGTCGGGTAACATCTCTCGTCGCGACGAGATGCCCCAAAACATGTTTTTAGAGTGCGAAGTCTTCGATTTGTGGGGCATAGATTTTGTTGGCCCCCTACCTCCGTCTTTCAAAAATATGTATATTTTAGTGGCGGTCGACTACGTATCGAGGTGGGCGGAAGCGCAAGCTCTCCCCACCAACGATGCGCGAGTCGTCGTTACATTTCTTAAAAAATTATTTTCTCGCTTCGGCACGCCTCGCGCAATTGTTAGTGATAGGGGAACGCATTTCTGTAACGCTCTTATGGCTAAGACGTTAGCTAAATACGGAGTCACGCACAAGCTTGCCACCCCCTACCACCCGCAAACAAGTGGCCAAGTCGAGGTAGTAAATCGAGAGATTAAGCGAATTTTAGAAAAAACCGTTTCGCTAAATAGGAAAGATTGGTCCGTTAAACTCGACGATGCGTTGTGGGCGTATCGGACGGCATACAAAACCGCTATTGGATGTACGCCGTTCCGGTTAGTCTACGGCAAAGCGTGCCATTTACCCGTAGAATTAGAGCATCGCGCACTTTGGGCTTTAAAACTCTTAAACCTCGACTCCAACTTAGCCGCTCAGAATAGAAAACTGCAACTAAACGAGCTCGATGAATGGCGTGCGAATGCTTACGAGAGCAATAAATTCTATAAGGAGCGCTCTAAGTTATATCACGATCGAAAAATCAAGTCCCAAAAATTATTTTCTCCGGGCGATCTTGTCCTTCTTTACAATTCACGTCTTAGGCTTTTTCCAGGTAAATTAAAATCTAGATGGTCCGGTCCCTTCCTAGTTGAAGAAGTTTTTCCTTATGGAACCGTGCTCATCTCCCACCCGGACAAAGGCTCTTTTAAAGTAAACGGTCATCGGTTAAAGTCTTACATCGCGGGCGACCCAGTGATCGGTTTTAGCGAAACCATAACTTTCCTCCACATTATAAACCCGCCAAAATAGTCAAGCTACACGACTATAAACAAAGCGCTCCTGGGAGGCACCCCTCGCTTATCTTTTTCGCCCTTTCCTCATTACCTTTGCTGCTTTTTCTAATAAACGCAGGGTTTCTGATCGGCCTCCCCCTACGCGTTTCAGGGAAGCTTCTACCCCCTTCCCTTTCTTTTCTTTGTACATATTGTCTTTCCTTTTTGTTCCGCATACTTACGATACAACATTGGGGACAATGTTGGACTTAAGTATGGGGGTATTTTCGTGCTTTACTTTCTGCACTTCAATTTTTCTGCATTTCAAAAAAGAAAAATACAAAAAAAATACATATAACAACAAAACAAAAACAAAAAAATTAAAAAACATCTTAAAATGAAACAAAAAATTTTTAAATGAAAAAAACAAAAAAAAAATACAAAATTTAAATGAAAAAACAAAAATCCAAAAAATTTGTTTCTTGTTTTGTTCTCTTTCTCTTTTCCAAAAACTCAAAAAACAAAACAAAAAAAAATTATTTTGTTTAGTTTCACTTTGTATATATTTTTTGTTTTTTTCTCTCTCCCCCTTCCTCATTCTTGTACAAACCTTTTTCTTTTTCTCCCCTATTTTTGTACATATTATGAAAATTCTCTTAAAAAAACAAAAAAAGATAATAGTTCAAAAAAATTTTTCAAAAAAAAAAAATTGAGAAAAACAAAAATACAAAAAAAAAGGATAATAAATGAAAAACAAACAAAAAAAAATGATAACAAAAACTATAAAAATAAAAAAAAAATGTGTTTTGAAATAAATAAATTAAATATTCCATACTTAACTTTTCCGCTATCCAAAAATTCTGTTCTGAGTTTATTTATATGTGAACACTATTAATTCTCTATTTGCTACCCGTTTGTTAATTATTGATTGAAACATTTAAATATCCGGGGTTAAGTTTTAAAGAATTCTTTATGCTTTGTTAAAACTAGGGAACTCGTTTTAGGCACTACTTCTAATTTTTCATTAATAGGAGCACGTATATTATGTTAGGAAATAACGACTATAGAATTCAATTATACTTACTTTTAGCTTTCTGAAAAAAATTGGAACGTACAAATTATTAAGGTTGCTCTCAAAAATTTTTAGGATTACAATCTAGTTTTCCTTTCTCCCCTTACTTTTCATGACCTACTTGGCATGAAAAATTTTATCCTTAAAAGATCTTATGTCAATGGGAACAAGATTTCGTTCCGTAAACATAGGCACCCAATAATTTTAAAAGATTATATATGGAGTAAGAGGATAAAATTCATTACTCCTACAAATATACATTGGGTTAATTTTATTATTATGAAGTTGAAAAACAAAAATCATATTAGGAAAATAAGATTTCGTTTTCCTAATAATCCAAAGAAAAAAAAACATGGAGGTTCGAGAAAAAATTACCTCACCTCAAATATCAAAACCCTCTTCATAAACCACACTACCCCTTAGCCAATTACACGATTCTAGAATTAATTCAAAAATCTTTTTGAGAGCATAATTAGTAAATTGTATTATTTCCAGTAGCACTCGTATAAGCTAGAGTTCTTATAATTCCAAACTATTTTCATTAATCTAACCATTACAAATGTTGCCTTCCATTTGATTACATGAAGAAGTCTTTTGCCCAAAACTTTTGCGCTATTTAAATCATCTACATAATTTTAGGACTTAACTCTTACACCCCGTATATTTATTTCGATCTCTCATATAATTGATTAAGCGATAGCCAAAACTTAGAGTTTTTTTTATTCCTTATAGATTCACCTCAAACTTTTGCTCTGGAATAGCAAAAGCCTAAGTATGGGGGTATTTGATGAATTGTAAATATGCGTTTTTTTATGCACATTAATTTAGTCATTTTCATTTATTTTCGTCGTTTTTACTTATTTTTGTTCAATAAAATGCTCTATTCTTGTAAATTTTCTTCTAACTTGTTTTATTTGATTTTGCAGAAAAATTCCAAAATCTGCCAAAATTTGGGAAGTACACGCCCGTGACAGATTGGTCACGCCTGTGACTGAGCCGTGACTGTGCATTTCCCGTGAAATTACAAAATTTCTGAAGTTAAATCTTGACACGCCTGGCGACACGCCCGTGTCACCCGATACGGGGCGTGACCCAAGCCCGTGTCCTCTCCTCTCGATGAATTCCGCTCGACGATCGTCGAGTGTCGACACCAACAGTCACGCCCAGTGTCACGCCCGTGACCAAGGGCGTGACCCAATTTCAGCTCAACGATTTCGACTCGACACTTTCCGCTCGACATTCGTCGAGTGTCGACCCCAACTGTCACGCCCATAGTCACGCCCGTGACATGGGGCGTGACCTTTCCAGCTGGCCCGACAAGATGCTGCCGAGGACATTTGACGCAACCCGCGCCCGGTTCTACCTCCCCGACACGCCCAGAGTCACGCCCGTGACCTGGGGCGTGACTGCTGCGAACTCAGCCCGAAGTCAACTTTGCTGTCCAATCGCCGGCCGCCTTCATGAATAGTATTGTCACGCCCCCCCTACACGCCCGTGACCGAGGGCGTGTACTTAGAAATTTTTTCCTATAAATAGCCCAGTTCTGTAAGGTCCAAGGGTTCAGATTTTTGGGCCAATTTAGTGTCTTTTTGTGGGCTGCATCCGTGATTTTCAAGGCTATGTAAGGAGATTTCTCCCTTTTTATTTCATATCTTGTTTTGCTTTAGTTTAAGCACTTGTAATAGCTTGTAATAGTTTCATTTTGATCAAATAAAATGTTAAATTTTCTCTTCATACATAGTTTTGGAATGAACACTTGTGCCCACTTTTCCTTCTCCTTTTTATTCTTAGTTTCATCTTTGTTCTTCATTTATGAAGTGTGTGTGTGTGTGTGTATGAGTTTAACATGCTTAATATTCGTGTTTTTTAACTTGTTTTCATGCTTAGGAATGTTAGGTTTTCCCCTTTTTCTCCTTGTCTTTTTCTTGAAAGTAATAGGATTTCATTCTTATGAATTCATAAATGAGGTTTGAAAAGTGATTTTGTTCTTTTTGTTTTACTTAGTTTTTCTTTTAGGATTGTAAAACATCATTTGATCTTTTCATTTTCTTTTCACCTTTTTTATCACTTTTATAAATTCTTAAGAATGAAAAAGTCTTAATTTTAATTTTTGAGCACCTTTGATTTTGACTTTATTTTGTAAAACTTTTTGCTCATTCTCTTTTTGTTTGTTCTTTTTATGTGTTTTGGGTAAGTTTTAGGAGAAGAAATCTTGTTATTTTCATTTTTAGGTAACTTTAATTTTTCTTTGTTATTAGTGTGTGTGAGTGTATGAGAATAAACTTTCTTTTGTTCTTCTTAAATTTTCATGTAGAGTGTGTGAGTGTAGGTGTATAATTTTTATGCTTTGTTTTAATGCTTTCTTTTAATGCTTTGTTCAATTTTGTAGAGTGTGTGATTGTAGGTGTTAGCTTTATTGCTTTCTTGAAATTTTCATTTGGAGTGTGTGTGTTTGTGTGCATTTATTTCCGCCTACTCGTTAAGAGTTAAATGGCGCATCGTTTTCATTTTCAGTCCTACTCGTTCGAGTAGGACTTGTAATTTTTCTTTCTTTATTTTTCCGCCTACTCACTTGAGTTAAATGGCCGGACTTTTTAGCCCTGTAATCGCATTTATTTTCTCCTACTCATTTGAGTAGGACTCGCTTTCATTTCAGTCCTACTCGTTTGAGTAGGACTTGCAATTTTCAGCCTTTATTTACCGCCCCCACTCGTTTGAGTGGGACTCGCAAATTTGAATTATGCAAATTTTCTTTCATGTGTAACTTAGTTCTTTTTTTTATTTATAATTTGGAGTGTGCGTGAGTTCTCGTTTAGTTAACTTTTTAGCTTTCTAAATGTTGTTATTTTTCTTTTGTCCCTTTCTTATAAACGTTTAGTATTTAATTTCGAACTCGCGCCTCACTAAATTATAAGTCGTCCCCATACCGATGTGTGGCTAATCTCTATTAGCCTCGGCATCGAAGAGCATTGGGACATTTAAAATGATTTATAATAATTAAAGTTCTTTATTTTCATTTTAATTTAAGCACTTAGGGTTTACCCCGGGTTTACGACGCGTAGGACCACATATCGATGTGTGGGCCCTATTTCCGTAGTCCATATGCTAGCTAGCCGAGAGGCCGTGCATATGGACCGATCACCCCTGGGTAAATAGAGTTGCGTGCATACCCTCGAGAGAGGACAAGCGTAATTCTACCGGATTGGGTTCCCCACCCAATAGCGGGGTTCTTAGCGTAAAGCGGGCGTTAAGAGGAATCCTTCGTCGGACTAACGTTTGGTCGAATAGACTTAACGTTTAGGTGAGCGATATCCCTATAGCTAGGTGAGCTCACATTTGTGGAACCTCCACGGCCAAGTTGCCTTA
This sequence comes from Platanthera guangdongensis, assembly GCA_039583875.1. Lineage (NCBI taxonomy): Eukaryota > Viridiplantae > Streptophyta > Magnoliopsida > Asparagales > Orchidaceae > Platanthera > Platanthera guangdongensis. The sequence continues at coordinate 150,665,082 of CM077163.1, read as the reverse complement.
TTATTAATTTGAAAACAAAGTCTTTTTATTATTAAAAATTGTTTTAGTCTTAATCCGATTCGATGCCGAGCGTTAACCCTTCATCGAATATTTTCTAAATCGTTTTTTTTTTCGCTCCTTTGCTTTTCCGTCTTTTATTAAGTAAAAAACAAAATCCATCTTTCTTTCAGTAAAATAATAGTCCTCCCGGAGGAGTAAGAATAGTCAACGCGACCCCGAGAACAATACGACCTCGGTATTCCCCCGAATATCGAGTACTACTTGCGATAGGTGCACTTGCCTACCCGAGCAAGCCCGCGGCGATCGACTCACTGAACCAACCACAGTAAGAGTCTGTTCGCGGGCACATCAAAAGCCTAGGAGGGAAATCCTACACTTTAGTAATTGTAGATGACTTCTCTAGATTCACTTGGGTGTTCTTTCTAAGTAAGAAGTCTGATAACTTTAAGTGTCTGACAGAGTTTCTCAAATGTATACAGATTGAGTTCAATACTCACATTGTCCTGATCAGAAGTGATCATGGGACAGAGTTTGATTCTCTTCTTATGCAAGAATTCTGTCAGAGTAAAGGGATCAGGCATACTTTCTCAGCTCCTAGAACTCCTCAACAAAATGGGGTAGCTGAAAGGAAAAATAGAACCCTTATTAAATCTGCCACTATATTGTTGTCAGATGCTCATCTACCTCTATCCTTTTGGGCAGAGGTAGTGAACACCTCCAACTATGTGCTGAACAGAAGTCTGATACATAAACTGAAGGGAAAGACTCCCTATGAATTACTCAAAGGGAAGAAACCTAAAGTTGACTATTTTAGAATTTTTGGTTGCATTTGCTATATTCACAATAATGACAAGAAATACTTAGCAAAATTTCAAGCCAAAGCTGATGAAGGAGTGTTTCTGGGATACTCCATGATCAGCAAGACCTATAGGGTCTATAATAAATCATCTTTGAAAATTGAGGAATCTGTTCATATTTCATTTGATGAAACTAACATGTCTTTCAAGGAGAAGATTTCTTCTACCATAGAACCTTTGCAGGAACACTCTCTAGTTGAAGATATGAACAAGCTACAGGTTGCTCAAGAGGATGAAAGCAGTGAAGATGAAGGGAATGCTCAACACATTGAAGCTCAACTTGAAGAGCCAGTTGTTGTACCACAAGAGGAAACAACAACACAGGTTGGTGAACAATCAACACCCCCTGTTGATTTAGTAACATCAAGAGACCATCCAATTTCCCAAATAATTGGAGAACTCTCAGCTGGTGTGCAAACCAGAAATCAGGTCAACCAAAACATGTTGCACACCTGCTTCCTTTCTCAAATTGAACCTCAGTCCATTCAAGATGCAGAGCAAGATCTACACTGGATCATTGCAATGCAAGAGGAGTTGCATCAATTTGAGAGGAACAAAGTATGGGAACTAGTGCCAAAGCCTAAGGATCATTCCATTGTTGGAACAAAATGGGTATTCAGAAATAAACTGGATGATCAAGGAGTAATTATAAGGAACAAGGCAAGGCTAGTTGCCCAGGGATATTCTCAAGAAGAAGGAATTGACTACGACTAGACTTTTGCACCTGTTGCAAGATTGGAAGCCATCAGGATATTTCTAGCTTATGCAGCTCATAAAGGCTTCAAAGTCTATCAGATGGATGTCAAAAGTGCTTTCTTGAATGGAGACATCAAAGAGGAAGTTTATGTCAGACAACCTACAGGTTTTATCTCTCCAACTCTTCCTGATTATGTTTTTAGACTGAACAAAGCATTATATGGTCTCAAGCAAGCTCCTAGAGCATGGTATGAGACCCTAGCATGCTTTCTCTTGGAAAATGGTTTTATAAGGGGTAGAGTAGACCAAACTCTTTTTATTAGAACCCATAAGTCTCATACCCTACTAGTGCAAATTTATGTAGACGATATCATTTTTGGTTCTACTGACTCAAAATTGTACAGAAGGTTTTCTAACCTGATGCATTCTAAATTTGAGATGAGTAGCATGGGTGAGCTATCCTTCTTCCTAGGATTGCAAGTCAAACAACATGCTGAAGGCATCTTTATTTCTCAAACCAAATATGCTAATGAACTGGTTAAGAAATTTGGTATGTCTGAGACATCTTGTATGAAAACACCCATGCCTACCAATGCTGTATTGGATGCTGATGAACATGGGAAACCTGTTGATCAGACAACATATAGAGCAATGATTGGCTCTTTACTGTATCTTACAGCTAGTAGACCAGATATAATGTTTGCTACATGTATATGTGCTAGGTTCCAAGTAAGCCCTAGAGAGTCACACCTAACATTAGTAAAGAGGATTCTCAGGTATGTTAAAAGTTGTCCAAATCTAGGTCTCTGGTATCCAAAAGATTCAGCATTTGATTTAACTGGATTCTCTGATGCTGATTATGCTGGATGCAGAATTGACAGGAAAAGCACCAGTGGAACATGTCAGTTCCTTGGTGACAGACTTGTCTCTTGGTTTTGTAAGAAACAAACATCTGTGTCAACCTCAACTGCTGAAGCTGAATATATGGCTGCAGGCAGTTATTGTTCACAAATATTGTGGATTCAAAACCAACTCCTAGACTATGGTTACAACTTAGAGAAGTCTAAAATCTTTTGTGACAATACAAGTGCTATTTCTATAGCTCAAAATCCAGTCCTCCATAGTAGGACAAAACACATAGAGATAAGGCATCATTTCTTAAGGGATAATGTTGAAAAACACAAAATTGAATTACAATATATCCCAACTGATTTACAAAGGGGAGATATTTTCACCAAGCCTTTGGATGAAAAGAAACACACCTTCTTCCTAAATCAGTTAGGAATGTTAGATGGAGGAAGTCTTAAATAATCTCCAAGATTTTGAAAGCTAAAAATTGACCAAGACTAGGCAAAAATTCTGATTTTTCTTAGTGTCTAAAATTTTTCTGATCTCTTAACTGCGCTCGACGATTTCCCCTAAGATCGTCGAACGGAGATCGACGATTTCCAGAATCGTCGAACTGAGTTCAGCGCCTCTCAGATAGTATGAACTATCTCTTCCGATCAACGATCGTCGAACGGCGCTCGGCGATTATGTTCACTGAACAATCGTCGAACGGAGCTCGACGCTTTCCAAGATCGTCGAACGGAGATCGACGATGTTGGAGTCTCTTCAGATTCCTTTAGAAGCCTCGATCGTCGAACTGAGTTCAACGATCTTTCCAATTCTGCGTCGAACCCTAATATAAAACTCATTTTTCGCCGTCGTTCTCTCTTGCGCTTTCAATTTCTCTGCAAGAACTTTCTTCCCTCCAAACAGTTCTACGCTTGATCGTTTTGTTTGTTGAATTCTTGTAGGTACAATGGCTGTGTCAGTTGCAGTTCTAGCCGCCATGAAGTTCGATGCTGGATTCGACATTGATCTAGAATCGTTCAACACTACTGATCAAATATTCCAAGACATTCTGAGTTTATTCAAGGATCAGAACTTGTCTGCCCTCATGACCACCAGGATAAAGCTGGCCTCAGATGAAATCAAGGAATGGGTTTACACTGCTCATAATCTGGACAACTCTACTATAGTTGGCTCCATTGCTGGAAACCAGGTACCCTTAACCCCCACAGTTTTAACAGAGGTTTTTGGATTGAGAAATGGAGAAGAAACTGCTGAGTTATCTGGGGAGGAGTCTTCTGACATGCTTGCCAGGATGGGTCATCCAGAGGGAAACCCTAGCAAGTTATTCAAAAGGAACTTGTCTGTTGAGTACAGGTTCCTAGCAGATGTGGTAGGAAAAGTGCTGCTGGCAAAGCACTCAGCTCATGATACTATCTCCAGACATCAGCTCTGTCTCATGGGAGCTCTGGTAGATAAGAAAAGTTTGAACTGGGGAGAGGTCTTCTTTGACCTAATCAAGAAGAAAATCAACAAAAGCTTTGTTAATTTTGGAAGGATTCTTGGAGTCTTCCTGCAGAAAAGGTGCCCTGCCTTGCTGGTCTCCTCTGGAGTTCACATTAATGCCTCCAAGAGACTTACCTGTGCCCTCTTTGGCAAGTGGGACAGGCAAATAAGCAAGCCCAGGCAGGCCCTCCTCTAGTGCTCCTTCAGGCACCAGGACTCACAGAGTCACTCTCCTACAGGTCTCTGCTCCTGCAGAAGACCTGGCTGCTGCTATTGCTGCCTCTTCTCCTCCTCCAATTCCAACCCTACCTCTTCCATCCACCATTCCAGCTTCATCCCCCATTACCATATCCAGCCCATCTCCAACCTCAACTCCATCTCCAGACCCAATTCTACCTCCACCAGCAGACCACTTCCACCCATTGTTTTCATACCCCCCCACCAGATATCACATCATCACCATCCATACCATCTTTCACCCTTCTGGATGACTCCTACATGGATGATTCCCCCTCATCTCCTCCTGAGTTACCCTCCTCCTCCACATCTTTTCAAGATCTCCTCCTCCACATCATTGACCAACCAACATTCACTCCATCCATATCCATCCCCTTGTCCTCCATATCCACCATCCCCACACCTCAGCCATCCATCCCTCCACTCTCCAGCCCTCGACTTCCAGCATCCTCAGCTATCCCTATTCCATCTACCTCTGCTCCTGTGGTTGAGCAAGTAGACCTCTCAGCCCTAGCTGACAGGTTGTATGAGCTAATTGCCCCCAGGCTCTCTCTATTATTAAAGACCTCCTTAGCTCCTCTACAACAGTCAGTGGCAGCTCTCTCTGCCAGGCTTTCCTCCCTCCTTCATCAGGTAGCACCTCCAGCAGTGTGCCTTGATACAGATCTATCTGCATCTAGGCAGGGGGAGATGCCATATGAAGCAAGCTTTCATGCTGTTGCTGTTGCTGTCTCTGCTCCTGCTGTTGATGATACTGCTGCTGCTGCTGATGTTTCTGTTTCTGCTACCTCTGCTCTTGCTGCTGTGCCTCCTACTCCAGTTCTGGCACTAGACCTAAAGTCCTTGCTCTCAGCCTTTGATACTGCCTTTTTCAGTTGTTTGCCTAAGAGTAATGCTGTCCAGCCCTCAGAAGACCTGTCCAAGGCACTGGTGCCTTTCTTGGCTGTGACCCCAGCCTTATATCTTCTTTTGTACTCTCAGTAATTGCTGCTACTGCTGTTGTTGAAGAAAGGACTGTTTTTGCAGCTGCTGAAAATATTCTTACTGCTGCTGAAATCCCAACTGCCTCTGATGAGCAGATATCCAAGGATTTTCTGATGACAGAGGCCACTGATTTTGAGCCTGCTGCAGATTTTGTTGATGTTACTGAAGTTGCTGCTGCCATCACTCCTGCTGTTGCTGTTGTTGGTTCTGCTTCTCCTCCTGAATCTGCTGCTGTATTTGCTGCTGTCTCTGCTGCTGTCCCTGCTGCTGCTATTTTAGCTTCTGTCTCTTCTGCCTCTGCTCAGCTGAAGAAAGACTTGATGAAAAGAATAGATGCTTTATATGATGATCAGATCTCTGAATCTGATGAATACAAAACAGACTCTGATGATTCATCTGCCACTATTGTCAGGAAGAGGAAGGCAAGGAGCAAGGCAATGAAAAGGGTTCCTCCTGCAAAAGTCAAGGATAATTATGATATCCCTTATTATATTCTGCATAACTGCCCCATCACAGAACATTGGATGCAATATTCTAAAAATCAGCTCAAGGCCATGAAGAAGAAGAGAAAGTATGAAAAGGGCTCATCCCAGTTCCAGCACCCTCATCCTCCTCCACCACCTCCTCCTGATGCAGGTCCAGGTGGCAGCTCTGCAAGTCAAGCCCCAGCTAGAAGCCAGGCTCCCTATCAACCCCATGCCAGATCCTACCAAAGGGAAAGCCAGTCTAGGGGTTCTTATTCTAGGAGAGGAGGATACAGGGGTAATCAAAGAGATTTTCAAGTTTATTCCAAAGGGTTTTCCAGGCAGCACCCATACTCCAGGGGAGGACATAGTCCTGCTGATACTACTTCTGGTCCCTTCCCCTACAAGCTCAAAGAGACAGTGTCTGTCAGGTCTCCTCAAGACAATTCTTCCAACAGGTATGAGCCACCTGTACCATTTGAGGACCCTGAAAAGAATCCATCTGCTTGGACTGCTAGGATGAAGGAGTTGGTTGCACTAGACCAGATCAAGAAGGCCAGAGAGCAAGGCTTAGATTCTTCAAATATTTCTACAATGTCAGAGCAGAGACAGAAGGAACTAGAGAAATATGCCTGCAGAAAATTCTTTGATGCAGACAGATATATGGAATTGCATCCTGCTGCTGTAGTTCCCAGGTCTTCAAAGCAAACCTATTTAGGTGCAGCAGACGACACCAGGTCCAACAAGGAAGCCCTAAACCCTAACAGAGAAATCAAGATGGTTAAAGGCAAAGAGAAGAAGTGACTTTGTAAGGTGACAATCTTTGGATTTTCTGACTGCTATCTGGATGCCATATATATATATATATATATATATATATATATATATATATATATATATATATATATATATATATATATATATCTGTGATGTTTCTGCTATGTCTAGCTGTTGTTTTTATGCTTTTCTGATTGTATGTTGTTATTTGAATTTTCCAAAGTCTGTAAATAGTTATCCTAACCCAAATAGGGGGAGATTGTTGGAACACCCTATTACTATTTTGGGTCAGGATCACTATGTCTCTAGGAATCCTTTGTTTGACCTCCTGTATAGCTTAATAGGTCAATTAGAATTGAGTCTAAGGGTTAGAAATCTAGGATTGGAAGCTGCCCTAAAGACCAAGTTTTTCTGTCTGGAGACCAAGTCTGATCGTCGAGCTCAGCACGACGATTCGTCGAACTCCGGTCGACGATCGTCTAGCTCAACTTCGACAGATCGTCGAACTCCATTCGACGATCGCTGAGCTCAACTTCTTAATATCGTCGAACTCAGTTCGACGATCGGTGAGCTCAGTTCGACGGTTTTGACTCTGCATTGGATCTTTATCTCTGAGCTCAGTTCGACGATTTTTGAGCTCAGATCGACGATTATTTTGCTGCTTGAGTTTTCCAGTTCGCTGAGCTCAGCTCGATGATAGTAGAGCTCAGTTCGACGATTTCAGATAACTTCCAGAATTCAAATTCAAATCAGTCAGGAGTTATTCTGTAATTAATTCAAAGATTTGCTAGTCGTTTTCATTTACTTCTGGACCAAGTTTCAAGTGACTTTTCAAGGAATAATTCTGTGGACTTTCCTCCAGAAGAGATTATGCAATTAAGGATGCAATCAATACAGACAAACGGCTATCCTTGACAGAGAATGATATTCTATTCAGGAACAGAGAATAAAAGACAGAATATTTTTTTGAATCAATAGAGATTAACAAGAAGAGAATATACAACACAGATTACAGAGACTCTTTCAAAATCTTCTGTCAAAAAGAATTCTGAAGAACACTCATCAAAGAGATCAAGCTTTCAAAAATCTTCAGATCTCTTCAGCTCTCAAAGTGTTCAAGGCCAACATCATTTCAAGACTCCAGACACTCAACATTTCAGCCATTGCTGAAACCATCTATTGCTGGAGTTCTACCTTTGAAGGCCTATCACCCTCAGCAAAGGTTTTCTTCCTGAAGATTTCAAGGATTCAGGGGGAGCTTTGACATCAATCCACATAGTCTTCTCAGTTGTTTGAGAAAGAGAAGACTGACATCACTCTCTCACCCCCAGTTTGTAAAGGGTTTCTCAAACTCCCTTCAAAAGTTTGAATCTGGTTTTTTGAGCACCTTGTCAAAAGCTCATTGGTGGCAAGACACCTGATCAAAAAATCTGCTTTGGTTTTTGAGCACCTTATCAAAAGCTCATTGGTGCCCAGGACACCTGATCAACTCATCCTGCAGTGGATTCCTACCTAGGGTGGTAGAAGAGTGGATGTACCCAAGTTTGGGGAACCACTATATTTCCTTCTGTCCTCTGGCTCTGCTTGTTTACTTTTTGTTTTTTGGCCTTGATTTGTCTGTGCTTAGTTTTTGCATAGCTTAGTTCTGTGATTAGATTTATATTTGCTTCCCTGCTCACACTTATTACAACAATTATTGTAAAAGTTTTTAAAAGTACTAAAACACCATATACTCTATTCACCCCCCTCTAGATTATATCAGATCTAGTTGCACTTTCAAAGACACGTGGACCAATCACGTCAACGTTTAAGAATATGACCGTTAAGTCTGAACTTAAAGAATTTCTGAAAAGTCAAAGTAAATTACTCGAGTCAAGCAGAAATACTCGAGTATATACAGCACTACTCGAGTAGGTAGAAGATGACTACTCAAGCACATGAGAAAAATGACTCGAGAGACTATGAGATGATTACTCGAGTATATAGAGTCAACTACTCGAGTAAATAAGAATGAGAAAGACTCAGCTACTCGTGTAAGAAAAATGAATTACTCGAGTACTTAAGTACTTAAATGAGAGGAGGAGTAAATTACTCGGGTATAAGAAATACTACTCGAGTATATAAGAATGAACTACTCGAGTATATAAGAGACTACTCGAGATAAACACTTAGAAAATTTCTGGAACAGGAAAACTGAACAACTCAAGTTTGTAAGATAATCTACTAGAGACATAAGGAATTACTCGAGTATATAAGATGAATTACTCGAGACAATTAGAACTACTCGAGTATATAACATGAACTACTCGAGAAATTCACTTAGAGAAATTTTCTGGAGGGGGAATCTGGATTACACGAGTAAAAGCATTTGACTACTCGAGTAGTAGATGAACTACTCGAGTACAAGATTTAGACTACTCGAGTAAGTAGGAACTACACGAGAGTCAGAATTCAATTAACTCGAGACAGAAGATAGAACTACTCGAGTACTCTATAGTACTACTCGAGTATATAACTTAAAAAAACTTTAGAAGAGAATTCTGTAAACTCGAGACGTAAAAGGAAACTACTCGAGTATATAAGATGAACAACTCGAGAGAATTAGAACTACTCGAGTATACCTTTGTAACAACCCCATCCGTTCATATGGAATATTCTAGAAGGTCCGGCCGGGGCCCCACAGGATATATCACAAAACAGACGGTGAAGGTATATGATGATACCAGAGTAGCGCATCGCACCTATCACAAAGCATTCTAGCGAAAGCCGATCCTACAACTTGAACTCCTCATGAATGTCCAAACATAAAACTCCACATTTTATACGATATAAGAATGTCTTATAACAAGTACAAATAGTTGGCCTTATGGCCTTACATGGCTATCAAACAGTGGCCTAAATCAATTGGCACGCAGGCCGGCCACATGAAGAGAAAGTACACAAAAGCAACATATATAGCCTTCGAGGGCTAGCAGTAGTAGCAGCAACAGCAGCATGAATATCAGCCTTTACGCGTCCCGCTTGGCTCGCCAGCACATGTACAGGGACAATCCACCCAACGGTGGCAAACAAAAGCAACGGTCAGCGTTCAGCTGACCAAATTATAATGACCCTACCCCTTTTCTCGGGGCAGCGGTACTCTTCCCTGCAGGCATATCATATCACAGTATGGCAATATATGTCATCAAAATATTCTTTCACGCACACAAGCCATCACAACCATTCGCAACCCGGCCGAACGGTCCGTGCACTCAGGGCACATCCTTGGTGTTTTGGCAAAGCTCTTGCCCACCACTGTATCAGGGTCATCACCCAACGGTAACTCTCTTGAGCATTTACTCCATGGCGTGCAGCCGGAGTTAGTCTTCCTACACCGGGATGGCCCGTAGCCCCCCATTGTGTCATGGCGCGCAGGCTGAAGACTCTTGTTATGCGCTCCAACAGACCGCACCTTTTGGTCTCACGTCAGACGGACATAGCGCAGGTCGGATCCTCCACCCCCATTGCTCAAATCGCCTTGCCTTCTCTGAGTACAGCATACTCATGGCTATATCAAAGGCGCGCGTCGGTCTCACCAATCCTGTTCTTGGCATTCAAGCCTGGGTATTTCTCGATACCCACTTTCTTATCACAACAACGGGTCTTTCCTGGGCCTCCCAGTACTTCCTGTAACTCTCTTCACAGGTGGACACCGCACAATCACAAGTGTCAGGGGTCTTTCCTGGCTACCATGCCAGTACTTCCTGTTACTCGCTTCACAGGTGGACACCCTACGACATCAGACATCACAAAGGGCCTTTCCTGGTCACACCAGTACTTCCTGTACCTCATTCACAGGTTGGACCCAAAAACATACCACGGCTATTTTCCTGGGCTACCACCCCAGTACTTCCTGTAACGCCCCGGATTTTGATTGTGTATGCATGATGGGCGTTACGTTGGCTTTGAACGTTGTTCGAGCATGGTTTTTCCCCGCGGGCTTGCAAGTGGCTATTTTGGTTGCCGAGTTGCACGATTCCCCAGCAAACCGGAGTCCAAATTGGGGACTCGGTGAGGCCTCTTAGGAAATGTTTGCACTTTTTCGCGCCCGGGAAATGTTGCTGAAAGTGAGTTGCTGGTACAGGAAACAAAAAAGGGTAAAAAGTTCTTAAGGCAAAAATGGTCTAGGACGACACAGGAACATTTGTCAAAACAGGGAAAATTAGTCATTTTTGTGCGTGACACGCCCCCCAACACGGGCGTGTCGCGGCGTGACCCAGGGCGTGACCTGGGCATGACCTCCTTGACTCGACGATTTTCTGGTGTCGAGTTAAGCTCGACGAATGGGGTACACGCCCCGTGACACGGGCGTGTCACGGGCCGTGTCCCGCAGTGTCGAGTGTCGAGTGTTGAGTGTCGAGTGTTGAGTGTCGAGTGTCGGGTGTCGAGAGAGGGGACACGGCCTGTGACACGGGCGTGTCACAGGGCGTGTCCAGCTGTGTCGAGTGTCGACACTTTGTGTCGACATGGCGTCGAGACATGGGCTAAACGCCCTAGGTCACGGGCGTGACCGACCCATCACGGGCGTGTACCCGGCCGTGTACCGGGTAGATAAACTTGGATTTGCCGACTTTCTGCGCCGCTTATGGTACACGCCCCGCGTCACGGGCGTGACACAGGGAGTGACCGGCCCGAAAAATCGAGTTTTTCCAGTTTTTTTGTGCCGTTCATTTCCTTGATTCTGCATCTAACGGTCCAGCTCTGTTCTGGAGGAAATAAGGCCGAAACAGAGAATTGTTCTTCTCATTTCACCTTCTCTTCATCTTCTTCTTCATTCTCAAAGAGAAAGCAAGGGAGAAAGGCTCAAGCAAGGCAAGGAAAGAGAGGAGCAGTTGTCGCGGCATCGTCTCGGTTCAGGCAAGCGGTGTTCTTCACCCTTGTCAATCCTCTTTCTTGATTTTGATTGTGCCAACATAACTAGTGTTTACCTTTCAAATTCCCTAGCTTGTTCTTCTTGTGTTGAGTTCTTCCTCACTATCTTTATGATTATGCTTTTGAATTTCCTCTACTCCATGAATATGATTTCCATGCTTAGTTTTCTTTGGTTATCAAGTCTATGATAGGTTGCTTCATGTCGTTTGTCTTGTTCATGTGACTCATGTAGCTCTATTTATTCATGTTCATGTAGCCTTTTTTCTTGCCTAATCATGTGATTTGTTCTTGTTCCTCATCATGTAATTCATGTAGATTATAGCTTAATTACTTTTCTAGCAACTTGTCGTCATGCGTGAGAACGATGAAAGGAACGTGTTTAGCTTGGGTTATGGGGCGTTTTGCGAGGCGAATTGTGAACCATGGCAGGAGTGTTTGTGTGAGAATTCTGCAAGGGGTGGTGTGGTTTCAGCCTTGGTGGCCACCGGTTTTGTTTTATGGTATGAGAGACCATTTTAGCCCCGATTTGGGCTGGTTTGAATTGGTGTGTTCCACTTTAGGGCCGCCACCGAAAGACTCTTGCGGAATTGAACTTAACCGCTGCCTATGTTTCACTAGTTTGGTTGTTTCTTGTTCGAACGATGCTGAATTTGGGCATGTGTATTGCCCTTTTGCTCCTGCGGGTGGAGCAGGACTTGTTGAACTTGTACGCACTTGGTGCGTTTGGCATGTGTTTTGGTGCATTTTCCACTTGTTTTATTCACTTATTTTACCTATATGAAACATTGATACGGGGTCGGTAAGCCCCTTCATGATACTGCTCTTCTTTTTATTGTATCTTCAAGGATTGCTGAGGTATTCTTTCTTGAATGCCTCAGGTGCAGGTTGTAGCCAGTTGAGCGGCTAGGTTTGGTGGACAGAGTTTCTTTGGAGCTAGCCGAGCTTACGTAGCGAGGTAGTTCTTTTCTTTGTTGTACAGACATACATGTGCCACAATGGGTTCGTGTCAGTTTGTTGGCGCCCATTGGTGGTTTTCTTTACTTGCGATGTATGAATAATAGACTGCTATGTGACTCATTTGGATAATGTCTTTTTGCTCTTGGGAAGGATTTATGGTAGGTTGCATTAGGTATTTTCTAAGCTACACCAAACCTATTATTGTATATCATGCATACATGTTTTGATCAACTAAGACGTATTTTCCAAATGACGTAAACAAAGAGGATTTCTTATAGTAGTATCACTATAGACTACATATAAGAGATCGTCATAAATAAACAAAGTATTTCCGCCGCGTACGAATACAGTTTTTGATACCTAAGGCCGAGGGATACGGCCATTCAATCCAAAGGTTTTCTTACATTTTACTGTTGAATTTCAACGCATAAAGTGAGCGTCAAAGGTTGCCTGAGCGTGTGCAGTTATCCCCTGCACGACGTGGCATCATAACCCGTAGTTCCTCTTGCTCTGATACGAGGCACTCGTTGAGGAAATGCGGGTTGTGACAGTTGGTATCAGAGGAGGTTTGCTTGACAATTGGTCGGGCAAACTTTCTTTTTGGTTGTCAGCATCATATCATACACACCCCGAGGTGCCATCAGTATGTCTTGGACGACGCACGCACACTACACTCATGACATGACAAGAAGTATACGGGGCATATTATGTAGTATGGGATGCATAATATGTGGTTGTATATGGATCCACCATAGGGGCAACATGTGTGGGTTATGTAGTATGAGATGCATAACCTTACCACATGGATGCGACTAGCACGTTTTCTTTTCTTCGTTGCATGCAATGCTATGTAGTATGGGATGCATAGCATTGTGATGCGTACGACCGCTCATGGCATGCATTAAGGTTTTTTTTCTAGATTGCATCGCACAACACGCATAACATAACATTGCATGAGCACAACGGCCAAGCTAAAGATTTACATGATGACACCTGTACACTCATGGTTTTGGGTCAAATAAAGTCATGCATTCATTGGTTAGGCACAAAGTTAGTGGGATGACGGTGAGTCATCTTTAGGTTAGGCATACCATCATTCTCAAACTCCCAGAGCAAGTTAACAGTTGATATTCATATGTATATATATGTATGGTCTGTACGTAACTGTTGTGTGTTTTGTTGGGTTTGAGCTTGATAAGAGTGAACGTGTGTATAGGATGTCGAAGCGTCCAGTGACAAGGCAAACTCCCCAATTCGAGGGCGAGTCTTCGGGCGCGCAGAATAATGCCCTGATGGATAGTCTTCGCCAAAGTAATGAGGCTTTGACGAGGCAGGTGCAGGAAGTGCAGTCCCAGCTCCAAGCTATGTCATCAGCAATGTCGGGGCTGGCACAAAGAGGAAAAGAGACGGTTTAGAGGCCCCACTAGTTCGACTCCTTCAGTGGCAAGTAACACCCCCAGTTGTGGTTCCTCCGGCGATGACCTTCATCTCACAGTTTCAGCGACTTGGACCACCGACTTATGATGGAAAAGCAGACTTTGTGATCTTGGATGATTGGGTAATTGATGTGCCCGCGAACAGACTCTTACTGTGGTTGGTTCGGTGAGTCGATCGCCGCGGGCTCGCTCGGGTAGGCAAGTGCACCTATCGCAAGTAGTACTCGATATTCGGGGGAATACCGAGGTCGTATTGTTCTCGGGGTCACGTTGACTATTCTTACTCCTCCGGGAGGACTATTATTTTACTGAAAGTAAGGTGGATTTTTTTTACTTAATAAAAGACGGAAAAGCAAAGGAGCGAAAAAAAAACGATTTAGGAAATATTCGATGAAGGGTTAACGCTCGGCATCGAATCGGATTAAGACTAAAACAATTTTTAATAATAAAAAGACTTTGTTTTCAAATTAATAATAAGGCAACTTGGCCGTGGAGGTTCCACAAAATGTGAGCTCACCTAGCTATAGGGATATCGCTCACCTAAACGTTAAGTCTATTTCGACCGAACGTTAGTCCGACGAAGGATTCCTCTTAACGCTGCTTTACGCTAAGAATCCCGCTATTGGGTGGGGAACCCAATCCGGTAGAATTACGCTTGTCCTCTCTCGAGGGTATGCACGCAACTCTATTTACCCAGGGGTGATCGGTCCATATGCACGGCCTCTCGGCTAGCTAGCATATGGACTACGGAAATAGGGCCCACACATCGATATGTGGTCCTACGCGTCGTAAATCCGGGGTAAACCCTAAGTGCTTAAATTAAAATGAAAATAAAGAGCTTCAATTATTATAAATCATTTTAAATGTCCCAATGCTCTTCGATGCCGAGGCTAATAGCGATTAGCCACACATCGGTATGGGACGACTTATAATTTAGTGAGGCGCGAGTTCGAAATTAAACGCTAAATTATTATAAGAAGGGGACACAAGAAAATAACAACATTTAGAAAACTGAAAAACTAGCTAAAATAAGAACTCACGCACACTCCAAATTATAAATTAAAAAGAAACTAAGTTACACATAAAAGAAATTTGCATATTCATAATTTGCGAGTCACACTCAAACGAGTGGGGGCGGTAAATAAAAGCTGAAAATTGCAAGTCCTACTCAAACGAGTAGGACTGAAATGAAAGCGAGTCCTACTCAAATGAGTAGGAGAAAATAAATGCGATTACAGGGCTAAAAAGTCCGGCCATTTAACTCAAGTGAGTAGGCGGAAAAATAAAGAAAGAAAAATTACAAATCCTACTCAAACGAGTAGGCGGGAAATAATATCCGGCCATTTAAACTCAAGTGAGTAGGCAGGAAAAATAAAGAAAGAAAATTACAAGTCCTACTCAAACGAGTAGGACTGAAAATGAAAACGATGCGTCATTTAACTCTTACGAGTAGGCGGAAATAAATGCACACAAACACACACACTCCATAAGAAATTCAAGAAAGCAATAAAATTATACACCTACACTCACACACTCTACATAATTTGAATAAAGCATTAAAAGAAAGCAATTAAAAAGAAAGCATTAAAATTATACACCTACACTCACACACTCTACACAATTTAAATCAAAGCATAAAAGTTATACACCTACACTCACACACACTTCATGAAGATTAAGAAGAACAAAAGGAAATTTAGGCTCATACACTCACACACACAAATAACAAAGAAAAATCAAAGTTCCCTAAAAGTTAAAACTTTAACTTTTTCATGCTTAGGTTTTTGCCAAAAACAAATAAAAAGAGAAAATTTCAATTTTTAGAAGACAAAAGTTTTTCAAAACAAATTAAAAACCAAAGTTTTTGGAAAATTAAAATACCAACATTTTCATTCTTATGATGTTATGAAAGTGTTAAAAAAAGGTGAAAAAGAAGATGAAAAGAACAAAAGAGGTTTTACAATTCTAAAAGAAAACTAAGTAAAAAGAACAAAATCACTTTTTAAAAACTCTTTTATAAAATCATAAGAATGAAATCAAAATCCTAAGCATGAAGACAAGTTAAGGGAAAAAAGACATGGAAAGTAAATACATTACACTCATACACACACACACACCTTTCATAAATGAAGAACTAAGTGAAGAATAAAGATAAAACCAAGGATAAAAAGGGAAAGAGGTGAGCCATCCAAATGAATTTTTCATGCTAAATAGAGAGAGAAAAATCTAACATTTTTATTAAAATTTTCAAACTATTACAAAGCTAAAAGATAAAGCAAAACAAAACATGAAATAAGAAGGGAGAAATCTCCTTACATAGCACTATTATCCACGGATTAAGCCCACAAAAAGACACTAACTTGGCCCAAAAATCTTAACCCTTGGACCTTACAGAACTGGGCTATTTATAGGAAAAAATTTCTAAGTACACGCCCTCGGTCACGGGCGTGTAGGGGGGGCGTGACAGTACTATTCATGAAGGCGGCCGGCGATTGGACAGCAAAGTTGACTTCGGGCTGAGTTCGCAGCAGTCACGCCCCAGGTCACGGGCCTGACTCTGGGCGTGTCGGGGAGGTAGAACCGGGCGCGGGTTGCGTCAAAAGTCCTCTGCAGCATCTTGTCGGGCCAGCTGGAAAGGTCACGCCCCAGGTCACGGGCGTGACTATGGGCGTGACAGTTGGGGTCGACACTCGACGAATGTCGAGTGGAAAGTGTCGAGTCGAAATCATCGAGCGGAAATTGAGTCACGCCCCAGGTCACGGCGTGACGCTGGGCGTGACTGTTTGTGTCGACACTCGACGATCGTCGAGATGAATTCGTCGAGAGGAGAGGACACGGGCTTGGGTCACGCCCCGTGTCGGGTGACACGGGCGTGACCCCAGGCGTGTCAAGCTTTTTCTTCAGAAATTTTCCGATTTCACGGGTAAATGCACAGTCACGGCCCGGTCACGGGCGTGACCAATGTGTCACGGGCGTTGTACTTCCCAATTTTGGCAGATTTTGGAATTTTTCTGCAAAATAAAATAAAACAAGTTAGAAGCAAATTTACAAGAATAGGAACATTTTATTTGAACAAAAATAAGTAAAAACGACGAAATAATGAAAATGACTAAATTAATGTGCAAAAAAATAATGTAATAAAAATACGTATATTTACAGTTCATCAAATACCCCCATACTTAGGCTTTTGCTATTCTAGAGCAAAAGTTTGAGGTGAATCTATAAGGAATAAAAAAAACTCTAAGTTTTGGCTATCGCTTAATCAATTATAGAGAGATCGAAATAATATACGGGGTGTAAGAGTTAAGTCCTAAAATTATGTAGATGATTTAAATAGCGCAAACGTTTTGGCCAAAAGACTTCTTGATGTAATCAAATAAAGGCAACATTTGTAATGGTTAGATTAACGAAAATAGTTTGGAATTATAAGAACTCTAGCTTATACGAGTGCTACGGAAATAATACAATTTACTAATTTATGCTCTCAAAAAGATTTTTGAATTAATTCTAGAATTGTGTAATTGGCTAAGGGGGTAGTGTGGTTTATGAAGTAAGGTTGTGATATTTGAGGTGAGGTAATTTTTTCTCTCGAACCTCCATGTTTTTTTCTTTTGATTATTAGGAAACGAATCTATTTTTCCTAATATGATTTTTGTTTTAAAACTTCATAAGAAAAATTAACCCAATGTATATTTTGTAGGAGTAAGGACTTTTATCCTCTTACTCCCTATATATATTTTAAAATTATTGGGTGCCTATGTTTCGGAACGAAATCTTGTTCCATTGACATAGATCTTTAAGGATAAAATTTTTTTTCATGCCAAGTAGGTCATGAAAAGTGAGGGAGGGAGAAAGGAAAACTAGATTGTAATCCTAAAAATTTTTGAGAGCAACCTTAATAATTGGTACGTCCTAATTTTTTTCAGAAAGCTAAAAGTAAGTATAATTGAATTCTATAGTCGTTATTTCGTAACATAATATACGTGCTCCTATTAATGAAAAATTAGAAGTAGTGCCTAAAACGAGTTCGCTAGTTTTAACAAAGCATAAAGAATTCTTTAAAACTTAACCCCGGCTATTTAAATGTTTCAATCAATAATTAACAAACGGGTAGTAAACAGAGAATTAATAGTATTCACATATAAATAACTCAGAACAGAATTTTTGATAGCAGAAAAGTTAAGTATGGAATATTTAATTATTTGTTGCAAACATTTTTTTTGTTTGATTTTTATAGTTTTATTATCATTTTTTTTTTGTGTTTTTCATTTATTATCTTTTTTTTTGTATTGTTGTTTTTTCGCAATTTTTTTGAACAATTTTTTTTAAGAGAATTTTCAAAATATGTACAAAAATAAGGGAATAAAAGGTTTGTACAAGAATGAGGAAGGGGGAGAGAGAAAAGAGGAAGTACAAAGAAATATTTACAAAGTGAAACTAAATATATTTTTTTTTGTTTTCTCTTTTTTGTTTTAATTGTTTTTAAGTTTTTTGGAAAAAAGAAAGAAAGAGAACAAAAAAATCAAAAAAAAAATTTTTTTTGGATTTTTTCATTTAAAATTTTTTTTTGTATTTTTTTTTTGAAATGCAGAAAAAAAAAGAAGTGCAGAAAGTAAAGCACGAAAATACCCCCATACTTAAGTCCAACATTGTCCCCAATGTTGTATCGTAAGTATGCGGAACAGAAAGGAAAGACAATATGTACAAAGAAAAGAAAGGGAAGGGGGTAGAAGCTTCCCTGAAACGCGTAGGGGGAGGCCGATCAGAAACCTGCGTTTATTAGAAAAAGCAGCAAAGGTAATAAGGAAAGGGCGAAAAAGATAAGCGAGGGGTGCCTCCCAGGAGCGCTTTGTTTATAGTCGTGTAGCTTGACTATTTTGGCGGGTTTATAAGGTGGAGGAAAGTTATGGTTTCGCTAAAACCGATCACTGGGTCGCCCGCGATATAAGACTTTAAACCGATGACCGTTTACTTTAAAAGAGCCTTGTTCCGGGTGGGAGACGAGTACGGTTCCATAAGGAAAAACTTCTTCAACTAAGAAGGGACCGGACCATCTAGATTTTAATTTACCTGGAAAAAGTCTAAGGCGTGAATTGTAAAGAAGGACAAGATCGCCCGGAGAAAATAATTTTTGGGACTTGATTTTTCGATCGTGATATAACTTAGAGCGCTCCTTATAGAATTTATTGCTCTCGTAAGCGTTCGCACGCCATTCATCGAGCTCGTTTAGTTGCAGTTTTCTATTCTGAGCGGCTAAGTTGGAGTCGAGGTTTAAGAGTTTTAAAGCCAAAGTGCGCGATGTTCTAATTCTACGGGTAAATGGCACGCTTTGCCGTAGACTAACCGGAACGGCGTACATCCAATAGCGGTTTTGTATGCCGTCCGATACGCCCACAACGCATCGTCGAGTTTAACGGACCATCTTTCCTATTTAGCGAAACGGTTTTTTCTAAAATTCGCTTAATCTCTCGATTTACTACCTCGACTTGGCCACTTGTTTGCGGGTGGTAGGGGTGGCAAGCTTGTGCGTGACTCCGTATTTAGCTAACGTCTTAGCCATAAGAGCGTTACAGAAATGCGTTCCCCTATCACTAACAATTGCGCGAGGCGTGCCGAAGCGAGAAAATAATTTTTTAAGAAATGTAACGACGACTCGCGCATCGTTGGTGGGGAGAGCTTGCGCTTCCGCCCACCTCGATACGTAGTCGACCGCCACTAAAATATACATATTTTTGAAAGACGGAGGTAGGGGGCCAACAAAATCTATGCCCCACAAATCGAAGACTTCGCACTCTAAAAACATGTTTTGGGGCATCTCGTCGCGACGAGAGATGTTACCCGACCGCTGACAGCTATCGCATGCGCGCAACAAAATTATGCGCGTCTTTGAAGAGAGTGGGCCAAAAAGTAGCCCGCCTCTAGCGCCTTCCGAGCGGTCCGGTTGGCTTGATAATGCCCACCGGCTGGACCCTCGTGGCATGCTTAAGAATTTGCAAGCACTCCACACCCGCAACGCATCGTCGAACCGCTTGGTCCGCGCAGATACGAAAAAGAAATGGGTCCTCCCAAAAGAAATTTTTCAAGTCAGAAAAGAATTTCTTCTTTTGATGACTGGAAAACTCTTTTGGAAGGACCCGCGCTACTAAAAAATTTGCAAAATCTGCGAACCAAGGCGAAGATGACGAAGATTTATTAATGGCAAGAAGGCGTTCCTCGGGGAATCTGTCATTTATTTCAGATTCGACGAGCGCTTCCGCACTGGATTTTCTAAACGGGAGAGGTGGTCTGCCGCTAGATTTTCCGCTCCCCGCTTATCTCGGATCTCCAAATCAAACTCTTGTAGGAGGAGAATCCATCGAAGAAGGCGGGGCTTCGCATCATTTTTAGCTAATAAATATTTAAGCGCGGAGTGATCGGTAAAAAACGATAACTTTAGATAGCGTTATATACGAGCGAAACTTATCGAAAGCGAAACGACGGCTAAGAGTTCCTTTTCCGTTGTCGTGTAATTTACTTGTGCGGAAGTGAGCGTCTTGCTAGCGTAATAAATAGGATGAAAATGTTTTTCTACGCGTTGGCCAAGAACGCACCTAAGGCAATATCACTAGCGTCGCACATTATTTCGAACGGAAGGGACCAATTAGGGGCCACTAAAATTGGTGAAGAGATAAGTTTTTGTTTTATCAAATTAAAGGCGGACTCGCATTCGCTACTAAAGATGAAGCGTGATTCCTTTTCCAAGAGGTGAGTTAGCGGCTTTGTTATTTTTGAAAAGTCTTGAATGAAGCGTCGATAAAAGCCCGCATGGCCTAAGAAACTCCTAATAGATTTTACGTTTGTTGGATGCGGAAGTTTTTCTATAATTTCTATCTTGGCCTTATCCACCTCTATCCCCTTAGACGAAATCATATGGCCGAGGACCAAACCTCCTCGAACCATAAAGTTGCATTTTTCCCAATTTAAAACAAGGCTTGTGTCCTCGCACCGTTGAAGGACACGATCTAAATTGTTAAGGCAATCGGGAAAAGAGCGTCCGAAAACAGAAAAGTCATCCATAAAGACTTCCATAATGTCTTCTACTAGCTCGCCAAAGATCGCTAGCATACATCTTTGGAATGTAGCTGGCGCGTTGCAGAGTCCAAATGGCATTCTTCGATAGCGAAGGTGCCGAACGGGCAAGTAAAAGTTGTTTTCTCTCTGATCATCGGGGGAAATGGGGATTTGGAAAAACCCGATAAACCATCAAAAAACAATAATACGGATGACCGGATAAACGCTCTAAAATCTGGTCTAGAAATGGCAGAGGGAAATGGTCCTTGCGGGTGGCGTCGTTAAGTTTCCTATAGTCGATGCACACTCGCCAACCCGTAACAGTACGAGTTGGGACAAGCTCGTTATGCTCATTCGCCACTACGGTAAGACCGCCCTTCTTGGGCACGACATGCACGGGACTAACCCATGCACTGTCCGAAATAGGGTAGATAATCCCCGCATCTAATAACTTAATGATTTCGGCTTTAACGACGTCTTTCATGTTTGGGTTAAGACGACGCTGCGGCTGTATCGTTTTGCGGCAATTATCGTTAAGGAAATCTTATGGGTGCAAAAGGAGGGGCTAATCCCCTTTAGGTCAGAGATTTGCCACGCAATTGCGTGGCGATGTTTAAATAAAACTTCCAATAAATCGGAAGTCTCCGAATCACTCAAGTCCGAAGAAATGATAACGGGGAGCGTATCACCTTTTCCCAAAAAAGCGTACTTGAGCGAGGCGGGTAAGGGTTTGAGGTCTAGGATGGGCGGTTCTTCTAGGGAGGTTTTAATGCCTATGTCTTTCTTACCAATTGGTTCGAAAGGCAAGTCTATAGACGTATCCTCATCGCAGTTAAAATTTTCGAGCGCATAAATATCGTCATTTAAAATACGGACTCGAAAATGGGAGAAGAACGATCTCCGAAAAAAGGTATCTAAAGAATAGCAGAAATCGTCGCTCGATGACAAATTGTCCATCGAGGGATTAATAGAGAAAGTAACTTGGTCATCGCCTACTCGGAGGAGAAGGCTACCATTACTAACATCTATTAGTGCGCGGGAGGTGGCGAGAAAAGGGCGACCGAGTATTATTGGTACCTCGGCGTCCTCCTCGATATCTAAGATGACGAAGTCTACCGGGAAGGTAAACTTGTCGACTCGGACAAGGACGTCCTCCACTACCCCGATAGGGAACTTAACCGAGCGATCCGCTAATTGGATGCGCATATTCGTAGGACTAGGAGTACCCAAACCTAAACGCGAAAAGAGCGAGAACGGCATCAGATTAATGCTAGCCCCTAAATCAGCTAAGGCGTACTTTACTAATATATCGCCAAAAAGGCACGGGATGGAAAACCGTCCCGGGTCGTTTTGTTTTGTGGGCAATTTATTAGTAAGGGCCGCCGAGCAGACAGCGTTGAGAGATACATGCGAAATATCCTCTAATTTGCGTTTATTAGAAAGTAGTTCTTTTAAAAATTTCGCATATTTGGGCATTTTGCGAGATAGCCTCGCAAAAAGGAACATTAATGTGAATTTGTTTTAATAATAAAATAAATTTTTCATATTGCGCGTCCTTACGCTCGTTTTCTAACTTATGCGGATACGGAAGAGCCTTGTTTAAAATAATTTTTTTCTTTTATAATAGGTAAAGGCGGCGTGAGCGAAGAAAGAAAGGGGGTCGGAGGTGAAATATGTACCTGAGGGTCGGTCCGTTTTGGATCGACCACCTCCTTTCCGCTACGGAGGGTTATAGCGTTGGCGTTTCCCCGCGGATTGGGCTCCGTGTTTCCCGGCAGTGCCCCGAGCGCGCGCTCGGACATCATCCTCGCCAGCTGTCCAACCTGTTGTTCGAGTGTTTTTAGCGATCCGGTGATGTTCCGGATATTTGACTCGTTGGACGCAATATACTTCGAAAAATTTTCCTCCATCGGGGAGGGTTTCGGAAGAGGAGGAGGAGGAAGAAATCCGCGCAAAAGAAATAGGGGGACGCTGAGCATTATTCGGGTTGCTCCACGAGAAGTTGGGGTGATTCCTCCAACCCGGATTATAGTTATTACTATAAGGGTTGTTGTTGGGGGTGAAGGGAGGACGACCCGAATTTCCCATGAAGTCCACGAACTCTTCAGCTACGCAGACGTTAGGGGGAATAAAAACAAGGCGGAGTGGAGGAGGCAGCAGACATCTCCGCCACCTGCTTTGTTAACCTTTCAACTTGAAGGGTCAAGAGAGCAGTGTCATCCACTTCAAAAAGACCAGCCGCCGGCTTTGGCCGTCCCCGCGGGACGTTCCATTGATAGGCGTTCATAGCCATCTCTTCGAATAAAGCCTGGGCGGCCCCTCGGGGGTTTTGTTGTTAAGCGTACCCCCGGCAGCCGCGTCAATCATTTGACGCGTCTGAAAATTCAGCCCATTATAAAAAATTTGAACTTGCAACCACGTTGGCAGCGCGTGGTGCGGGCAACGGCGGAGGAATTCCTTAAATCGTTCCCAAGTCTCGTATAGAGACTCAGGATCGTTCTGCACAAACGAAGAAATGTCCGCCCGCAACTTTGCAGTTTTTGCGGGCGGAAAGTACTTCGTTAGGAACCGTTCCGTCAACTCAGCCCACGTGGTGATACATCCTCGCGGGAGGGCATTCAACCACGCCTTGGCTTTGGACTTAAGGGAAAAAGGAAATAAGCGCAAACGAATGGCGTCATCAGTGACGCCATTGATCTTGAAGGTGTCGCATATCTCCAAGAAATTGGACAAGTGGACATTCGGGTCCTCATCCGGCAGTCCATCGAACTGCACGGCGTTTTGGACCATTTGAATGACACTTGACTTTATTTCAAAATTATTATTGGCCACCGCAGGGCGAACAATACTCGACCCAGAATCATCCAGGTTAGGCGGGCGTAATAAGACATAGTACGCTCGGCCGCCGGGGAAGGTTAGGGGCGGCCATAACTACAACAGTGGGTTCTCCGATAGATTCCTCGGGATCTAAAGAAGGATTTCGGCGATGAGATCGGATACGCGCAAGAGAGCGTTCGATCTCAGGGTCGAAGTCTAAATCTTCAGACTCTGAGGGTTGTCCTCGGGTCATACACCCAACAAAAATAAAACAAAAATAAACTTTTTTTTTGTTTTTAAATAAAA
>CM077163.1:150570825-150640750 GCA_039583875.1 Platanthera guangdongensis | reverse complement strand
AAACAAACTAAAAAGAAAGAAAATATCAATTTTTTAGAAGACAAAATTTTTCAAAACAAAATGAAAAACCAAAGTTTTTGGAAAATGAAAAATTCACAACATTTTTTCTTTCATTATGATGTTATGAAAGTGATAAAAAAAGTGAAAAGAAGATGAAAAGAACAAAGAGTTTTTACAATTCTAAAAGAAAACTAAGTAAAAAAGAACAAAATCACTTTTTAAAAACTCTTTTTATAAAATCATAAGAATGAAATCAAAATCTAAGCATGAAGACAATTAAGGGAAAAAAGACATGAAAGTAAATACATTACACTCATACACACACACACACCTTTCATAAATGAAGAACTAAGTGAAGAATAAAGATAAAACCAAGATAAAAAGGGAAAGAGAGCCATCCAAATGAATTTTTCATGCTAAATAGAGAGAGAAAATCTAACATTTTTATTAAAATTTTCAAACTATTACAAAGCTAAAAGATAAAGCAAAACAAAACATGAAATAAGAAGGAGAAATCTCCTTACATAGCACTAGTATCCACGGATTAAGCCACAAGCCCAAAAGAGACTAACTTGGCCCAAAAATCTGAACCCTTGGACCTTACAGAACTGGGCTATTTATAGGAAAAAATTTCTAAGTACACGCCCTCGGTCACGGGCGTGTAAGGGGGGGCGGGACAATACTATTCATGAAGGCGGCCGGCGATTGGACAGCAAAGTTGACTTCGGGCTGAGTTCGCAGCAGTCACGCCCCAGGTCACGGGCCTGACTCTGGGCGTGTCGGGGAGGTAGACCGGGCGCGGGTTGCGTCAAAAGTCCTCGGCAGCATCTTGTCGGGCCAGCTGGAAAGGTCACGCCCCAGGTCACGGGCGTGACTATGGGCGTGACAGTTGGGGTCGACACTCGACGAATGTCGAGTGGAAAGTGTCGAGTCGAAATCATCGAGCGAATTGAGTCACGCCCCAGGTCACGGGCGTGACGCTGGGCGTGACTGTTTGTGTCGACACTCGACGATCGTCGAGATGAATTCGTCGAGAGGAGAGACACGGGCTTGGGTCACGCCCCGTGTCGGGTGGAACACGGGCGTGACCCCAGGCGTGTCAAGCTTTTTTCTTCAGAAATTTTCCGATTTCACGGGAAATGCACAGTCACGGCCCGGTCACGGGCGTGACCAATGTGTCACGGGCGTGTACTTCCCAAATTTTGGCAGATTTTGGAATTTTTCTGCAAAATAAAATAAAACAAGTTAGAAGCAAATTTACAAGAATAGGAACATTTTATTGAACAAAAATAAGTAAAAACGACGAAAATAAATGAAAATGACTAAATTAATGTGCATAAAAATACGTATATTTACAGTTCATCAAATACCCCCATACTTAGGCTTTTGCTATTCCAGAGCAAAAGTTTGAGGTGAATCTATAAGGAATAAAAAAACTCTAAGTTTTGGCTATCGCTTAATCAATTATAAGAGAGATCGAAATAAATATACGGGGTGTAAGAGTTAAGTCCTAAAATTATGTAGATGATTTAAATAGCGCAAACGTTTTGGCCAAAAGACTTCTTGATGTAATCAAATAGAAGGCAACATTTGTAATGGTTAGATTAACGAAAATAGTTTGGAATTATAAGAACTCTAGCTTATACGAGTGCTACCGGAAATAATACAATTTACTAATTATGCTCTCAAAAAGATTTTTGAATTAATTCTAGAATCGTGTAATTGGCTAAGGGGGTAGTGTGGTTTATGAAGAGGGTTTTGATATTTGAGGTGAGGTAATTTTTTCTCGAACCTCCATGTTTTTTCTTTTGAATTATTAGGAAAACGAAATCTTATTTTCCTAATATGATTTTTGTTTTTCAACTTCATAAGAAAAATTAACCCAATGTATATTTGTAGGAGTAATGAATTTTATCCTCTTACTCCCTATATAATATTTTAAAATTATTGGGTGCCTATGTTTACGGAACGAAATCTTGTTCCCATTGACATAAGATCTTTTAAGGATAAAATTTTTTTTCATGCCAAGTAGGTCATGAAAAGTGAGGGGAGAAAGGAAAACTAGATTGTAATCCTAAAAATTTTTGAGAGCAACCTTAATAATTTGTACGTCCTAATTTTTTTCAGAAAGCTAAAAGTAAGTATAATTGAATTCTATAGTCGTTATTTCGTAACATAATATACGTGCTCCTATTAATGAAAAATTAGAAGTAGTGCCTAAAACGAGTTCGCTAGTTTTAACAAAGCATAAAGAATTCTTTAAAACTTAACCCCGGCTATTTAAATGTTTCAATCAATAATTAACAAACGGGTAGTAAACAGAGAATTAATAGTATTCACATATAAATAAACTCAGAACAGAATTTTTGGATAGCAGAAAAGTTAAGTATGGAATATTTAATTTATTTGTTGCAAAACATTTTTTTGTTTGATTTTTATAGTTTTTATTATCATTTTTTTTTGTGTTTTTCATTTATTATCTTTTTTTTTGTATTGTTGTTTTTCGCAATTTTTTTGAAAATTTTGTTTTAAGAGAATTTTCAAAATATGTACAAAAATAAGGGAATAAAAAGGTTTGTACAAGAATGAGGAAGGGGGAGAGAGAAAAGAGGAAGTACAAGAAATATTTACAAAGTGAAACTAAATATATTTTTTTGTTTTCTCTTTTTTGTTTTTTAATTGTTTTTAAGTTTTTTGGAAAAAAGAAAGAAAGAGAACAAAAAAATCAAAAAAAAAATTTTTTTTGGATTTTTTCATTTAAAATTTTTTTTTGTATTTTTTTTTTGAATGCAGAAAAAAAAAGAAGTGCAGAAAGTAAAGCACGAAAATACCCCCATACTTAAGTCCAACATTGTCCCCAATGTTGTATTGTAAGTATGCGGAACAGAAAGGAAAGACAATATATACAAAGAAAAGAAAGGGAAGGGGGTGAAGCTTCCCTGAAACGCGTAGGGGGAGGCCGATCAGAAACCCTGCGTTTATTAGAAAAAAAACAGCAAAGGTAATAAGGAAAGAGCAAAAAGATAAGCGAGGGTGCCTCCCAGGAGCGCTTTGTTTATAGTCGTGTAGCTTGACTATTTTGGCGGGTTTATAAGGTGGAGGAAAGTTATGGTTTCGCTAAAACCGATCACTGGGTCGCCTGCGATACAAGACTTTAACCGATGACCGTTTACTTTAAAGAGCCTTTGTCCGGGTGGGAGACGAGTACGGTTCCATAAGGAAAAACTTCTTCAACTAGGAAGGGACCGGACCATCTAGATTTTAATTTACCTGGAAAAAGTCTAAGACGTGAATTGTAAAGAAGGACAAGATCGCCCGGAGAAAATAATTTTTGGGACTTGATTTTTCGATCGTGATATAACTTAGAGCGCTCCTTATAGAATTTATTGCTCTCGTAAGCGTTCGCACGCCATTCATCGAGCTCGTTTAGTTGCAGTTTTCTATTCTGAGCGGCTAAGTTGGAGTCGAGGTTTAAGAGTTTTAAAGCCCAAAGTGCGCGATGTTCTAATTCTACGGGTAAATGGCACGCTTTGCCGTAGACTAACCGGAACGACGTACATCCAATAGCGGTTTTGTAAGCCGTCCGATACGCCCACAACGCATCGTCGAGTTTAACGGACCAATCTTTCCTATTTAGCGAAACGGTTTTTTCTAAAATTCGCTTAATCTCTCGATTTACTACCTCGACTTGGCCACTTGTTTGCGGGTGGTAGGGGGTGGCAAGCTTGTGCGTGACTCCGTATTTAGCTAACGTCTTAGCCATAAGAGCGTTACAGAAATGCGTTCCCCTATCACTAACAATTGCGCGAGGCGTGCCGAAGCGAGAAAATAATTTTTTAAGAAATGTAACGACGACTCGCGCATCGTTGGTGGGGAGAGCTTGCGCTTCCGCCCACCTCGATACGTAGTCGACCGCCACTAAAATATACATATTTTTGAAAGACGGAGGTAGGGGGCCAACAAAATCTATGCCCCACAAATCGAAGACTTCGCACTATAAAAACATGTTTTGGGGCATCTCGTCGCGACGAGAGATGTTACCCGACCGCTGACAGCTATCGCATGCGCGCACAAAATTATGCGCGTCTTTGAAGAGAGTGGGCCAAAAGTAGCCCGCCTCGAGCGCCTTCCGAGCGGTCCGGTTGGCTTGATAATGCCCCCCGGCTGGACCCTCGTGGCAGTGCTTAAGAATTTGCAAGCACTCCACACCCGCAACGCATCGTCGAACCGCTTGGTCCGCGCAGATACGAAAAAGAAATGGGTCCTCCCAAAAGAAATTTTTCAAGTCAGAAAAGAATTTCTTCTTTTGATGACTGGAAAACTCTTTTGGAAGGACCCGCGCTACTAAGAAATTTGCAAAATCTGCGAACCAAGGCGAAGATGACGAAGATTTATTAATGGCAAGAAGGCGTTCCTCGGGGAATCTGTCATTTATTTCAGATTCGACGAGCGCTTCCGCACTTGGATTTTCTAAACGGGAGAGGTGGTCTGCCGCTAGATTTTCCGCTCCCCGCTTATCTCGGATCTCCAAATCAAACTCTTGTAGGAGGAGAATCCATCGAAGAAGGCGGGGCTTCGCATCATTTTTAGCTAATAAATACTTAAGCGCGGAGTGATCGGTAAAAACGATAACTTTAGATAGCGTTATATACGAGCGAAACTTATCGAAAGCGAAAACGACGGCTAAGAGTTCCTTTTCCGTTGTCGTGTAATTTACTTGTGCGGAAGTGAGCGTCTTGCTAGCGTAATAAATAGGATGAAAATGTTTTTCTACGCGTTGGCCAAGAACGGCACCTAAGGCAATATCACTAGCGTCGCACATTATTTCGAACGGAAGGGACCAATTAGGGGCCACTAAAATTGGTGAAGAGATAAGTTTTTGTTTTATCAAATTAAAGGCGGACTCGCATTCGCTACTAAAGATGAAACGTGATTCCTTTTCCAAGAGGTGAGTTAGCGGCTTTGTTATTTTTGAAAAGTCTTGAATGAAGCGTCGATAAAAGCCCGCATGGCCTAAGAAACTCCTAATAGATTTTACGTTTGTTGGATGCGGAAGTTTTTCTATAATTTCTATCTTGGCCTTATCCACCTCTATCCCCTTAGACGAAATCATATGGCCGAGGACCAAACCTCCTCGAACCATAAAGTTGCATTTTTCCCAATTTAAAACAAGGCTCGTGTCCTCGCACCGTTGAAGGACACGATCTAAATTGTTAAGGCAATCGGGAAAAGAGCGTCCGAAAACAGAAAAGTCATCCATAAAGACTTCCATAATGTCTTCTACTAGCTCGCCAAAGATCGCTAGCATACATCTTTGGAATGTAGCTAGCGCGTTGCAGAGTCCAAATGGCATTCTTCGATATGCGAAGGTGCCGAACGGGCAAGTAAAAGTTGTTTTCTCTTGATCATCGGGGGAAATGGGGATTTGGAAAACCCCGATAAACCATCAAAAAAACAATAATACGGATGACCGAATAAACGCTCTAAAATCTGGTCTAGAAATGGCAGAGGGAAATGGTCCTTGCGGGTGGCGTCGTTAAGTTTCCTATAGTCGATGCACACTCGCCAACCCGTAACAGTACGAGTTGGGACAAGCTCGTTATGCTCATTCGCCACTACGGTAAGACCGCCCTTCTTGGGCACGACATGCACGGGACTAACCCATGCACTGTCCGAAATAGGGTAGATAATCCCCGCATCTAATAACTTAATGATTTCGACTTTAACGACGTCTTTCATGTTTGGGTTAAGACGACGTTGCGGCTGTATCGTTTTGCGGCAATTATCGTTAAGGAAAATCTTATGGGTGCAAAAGGAGGGGCTAATCCCCTTTAGGTCAGAGATTTGCCACGCAATTGCGTGGCGATGTTTAAATAAAACTTCCAATAGATCGGAAGTCTCCGAATCACTCAAGTCCGAAGAAATGATAACGGGGAGCGTATCACCTTTTCCCAAAAAAGCGTACTTGAGCGAGGCGGGTAAGGGTTTGAGGTCTAGGATGGGCGGTTCTTCTAGGGAGGTTTTAATTCCTATGTCTTTCTTACCAATTGGTTCGAAAGGCAAGTCGATAGACGTATCCTCATCGCAGTTGAAATTTTCGAGCGCATAAATATCGTCATTTAAAAATACGGACTCGAAAATGGGAGAAGAACGATCTCCGAAAAAGGTATCTAAAGAATAGCAGAAATCGTCGCTCGATGACAAATTGTCCATCGAGGGATTAATAGAGAAAGTAACTTGGTCATCGCCTACTCGGAGGAGAAGGCTACCATTACTAACATCTATTAGTGCGCGGGAGGTGGCGAGAAAAGGGCGACCGAGTATTATTGGTACCTCGACGTCCTCCTCGATATCTAAGATGACGAAGTCTACCGGGAAGGTAAACTTGTCGACTCGGACAAGGACGTCCTCCACTACCCCGATAGGGAACTTAACCGAGCGATCCGCTAATTGGATGCGCATATTCGTAGGACTAGGAGTACCCAAACCTAAACGTGAAAAGAGCGAGAACGGCATCAGATTAATGCTAGCCCCTAAATCAGCTAAGGCGTACTTTACTAATATATCGCCAAAAAGGCACGGGATGGAAAACCGTCCCGGGTCGTTTTGTTTTGTGGGCAATTTATTAGTAAGGGCCGCCGAGCAGACAGCGTTGAGAGATACATGCGAAATATCCTCTAATTTGTGTTTATTAGAAAGTAGTTCTTTTAAAAAGTTCGCATATTTGGGCATTTGCGAGATAGCCTCGCAAAAAGGAACATTAATGTGAATTTGTTTTAGTAATAAAATAAATTTTTCATATTGCGCGTCCTTACGCTCGTTTTCTAACTTATGCGGATACGGAAGAGCCTTGTTTAAAATAATTTTTTCTTTTATAATAGGTAAAGGCGGCGTAAGCGAAGAAAGGGGAAGAGGGGTCGGAGGTGAAATATGTACCTGAGGGTCGGTCCGTTTTGGATCGACCACCTCCTTTCCGCTACGGAGGGTTATAGCGTTGGCGTTTTCCCGCGGATTGGGCTCCGTGTTTCCCGGCAGTGCCCCGAGCGCGCGCTCGGACATCATCCTCGCCAGCTGTCCAACCTGTTGTTCGAGTGTTTTTAGCGATCCGGTGATGTTCCGGATATTTGACTCGTTGGACGCAATATACTTCGAAAAATTTTCCTCCATCGGGGAGGGTTTCGGAAGAGGAGGAGGAGGAAGAAATACGGGCGCAAAAGAAATAGGGGGACGCTGAGCATTATTCGGGTTGCTCCACGAGAAGTTGGGGTGATTCCTCCAACCCGGATTATAGTTATTACTATAAGGGTTGTTGTTGGGGTTGAAGGGAGGACGACCCGAATTTCCCATGAAGTCCACGAACTCTTCAGCTACGCAGACATTAGGGGGAATAAAACAAGGCGGAGTGGAGGAGGCAGCAGACATCTCCGCCACCTGCTTTGTTAACCTTTCAACTTGAAGGGTCAAGAGAGCAGTGGCATCCACTTCAAAAAGACCAGCCGCCGGCTTTGGCCGTCCCCGCGGGACGTTCCATTGATAGGCGTTCATAGCCATCTCTTCGAATAAAGCCTGGGCGGCCTCGGGGGTTTTGTTGTTAAGCGTACCCCCGGCAGCCGCGTCAATCATTTGACGCGTCTGAAAATTCAGCCCATTATAAAAAATTTGAACTTGCAACCACGTTGGCAGCGCGTGGTGCGGGCAACGGCGGAGGAATTCCTTAAACCGTTCCCAAGTCTCGTACAGAGACTCAGGATCGTTCTGCACAAACGAAGAAATGTCCGCCCGCAACTTTGCAGTTTTTGCGGGCGGAAAGTACTTCGTTAGGAACCGTTCCGTCAACTCAGCCCACGTGGTGATACATCCTCGCGGGAGGGCATTCAACCACGCCTTGGCTTTGGACGTAAGGGAAAAAGGAAATAAGCGCAAACGAATGGCGTCATTAGTGACACCATTGATCTTGAAGGTGTCGCATATCTCCAAGAAATTGGACAAGTGGACATTCGGGTCCTCATCCGGCAGTCCATCGAACTGCACGGCGTTTTGGACCATTTGAATGACACTTGACTTTATTTCAAAATTATTATTGGCCACCGCAGGGCGAACAATACTCGACCCAGAATCATCCAGGTTAGGCCGGGCGTAATAAGACATAGTACGCTCGGCCGCCGGGGGAAGGTTAGGCGCGGCCATAACTACAACAGTGGGTTCCCCGATAGATTCCTCGGGATCTAAAGAAGGATTTCGGCGATAAGATCGGATACGCGCAAGAGAGCGTTCGATCTCAGGGTCGAAGTCTAAATCTTCAGACTCTGAGGGTTGTCCTCGGGTCATACACCCAAACAAAAATAAAACAAAAATAAACTTTTTTTTTGTTTTTAAAATAAAGTTTTTAGTTTTTTTTTATTTTATAGAAAATAAGTAAAATTAATAGACTCCGGAATTCGAAATAGCAACTCGAAAAGAGAGTCCACGGCAACGGCGCCAAAAACTTGATGTGCCCGCGAACAGACTCTTACTGTGGTTGGTTCGGTGAGTCGATCGCCGCGGGCTCGCTCGGGTAGGCAAGTGCACCTATCGCAAGTAGTACTCGATATTCGGGGGAATACCGATGTCGTATTGTTCTCGGGGTCGCGTTGACTATTCTTACTCCTCCGGGAGGACTATTATTTTACTGAAAGTAAGGTGGATTTTTTTTACTTAATAAAAGACGGAAAAGCAAAGGAGCGAAAAAACGATTTAGGAAATATTCGATGAAGGGTTAACGCTCAACATCGAATCGGATTAAGACTAAAACAATTTTTAATAATAAAAAGACTTTGTTTTCAAATTAATAATAAGGCAACTTGGCCGTGGGGGTTCGACAAATGTGAGCTCACCTAGCTATAGGGATATCGCTCACCTAAACGTTAAGACTATTCGACCGAACGTTAGTCCGACGAAGGATTCCTCTTAACGCCCGCTTTACGCTAAGAACCCCGCTATTGGGTGGGGAACCCAATCCGGTAGAATTACGCTTGTCCTCTCTCGAGGGTATGCACGCAACTCTATTTACCCAGGAGTGATCGGTCCATATGCACGGCCTCTCGGCTAGCTAGCATATGGACTACGGAAATAGGGCCCACACATCGATATGTGGTCCTACGCGTCGTAAATCCGGGGTAAACCCTAAGTGCTTAAATTAAAATGAAAATAAAGAGCTTCAATTATTATAAATCATTTTAAATGTCCCAATGCTCTTCGATGCCGAGGCTAATAGCGATTAGCCACACATCGGTATGGGGACGGCTTATAATTTAGTGAGGCGCAAGTTCGAAATTAAACGCTAAATTATTATAAGAAGGGGACACAAGAAAAATAACAACATTTAGAAAACTGAAAAACTAGCTAAAATAAGAACTCACGCACACTCCAAATTATAAATTAAAAAGAAACTAAGTTACACATAAAAGAAATTTGCATATTCATAATTTGCGAGTCCCACTCAAATGAGTGGGGGCGGTAAATAAAAGCTGAAAATTGCAAGTCCTACTCAAACGAGTAGGACTGAAATGAAAGCGAGTCCTACTCAAATGAGTAGGAGAAAATAAATGCGATTACAGGGCTAAAAAGTCCGGCCATTTAACTCAAGTGAGTAGGCGGAAAAATAAAGAAAGAAAAATTACAAATCCTACTCAAACGAGTAGGCGGGAAATAAAATCCGGCCATTTAAACTCAAGTGAGTAGGCGGAAAAATAAAGAAAGAAAAATTACAAGTCCTACTCAAACGAGTAGGACTGAAAATGAAAACGATGCGCCATTTAACTCTTAACGAGTAGGCGGAAATAAATGCACACAAACACACACACTCCATAAGAAATTCAAGAAAGCAATAAAATTATACACCTACACTCACACACTCTACATAATTTGAATAAAGCATTAAAAGAAAGCAATTAAAAAGAAAGCATTAAAATTATACACCTACACTCACACACTATACACAATTTAAATCAAAGCATAAAAGTTATACACCTACACTCACACACACTTCATGAAGATTAAGAAGAACAAAAGGAAATTTAGGCTCATACACTCACACACACAAATAACAAAGAAAAATCAAAGTTCCCTAAAAGTTAAAACTTTAACTTTTTCATGCTTACGTTTTGCCAAAAACAAATAAAAAGAGAAAATTTCAATTTTTAGAAGACAAAATTTTTTCAAAACAAATTAAAAACCAAAGTTTTTGGAAAATTAAAATACCAACATTTTCATTCTTATGATGTTATGAAAGTGATAAAAAAAGGTGAAAAAGAAGATGAAAAGAACAAAAGAGGTTTTACAATTCTAAAAGAAAAATAAGTAAAAAAGAACAAAATCACTTTTTAAATCTCTTTTATAAAATCATAAGAATGAAATCAAAATCCTAAGCATGAAGACAAGTTAAGGGAAAAAAGACATGGAAAGTAAATACATTACACTCATACACACACACACACCTTTCATAAATGAAGAACTAAGTGAAGAATAAAGATAAAACCAAGGATAAAAAGGGAAAGAGGTGAGCCATCCAAATGAATTTTTCATGCTAAATAGAGAGAGAAAATCTAACATTTTTATTAAAATTTTCAAACTATTACAAAGCTAAAAGATAAAGCAAAACAAAACATGAAATAAGAAGGGAGAAATCTCCTTACATAGCACTAGTATCCACGGATTAAGCCCACAAAAAGACACTAACTTGGCCCAAAAATCTGAACCCTTGGACCTTACAGAACTGGGCTATTTATCGGAAAAAATTTCTAAGTACACGCCCTCGGTCACGGGCGTGTAGGGGGGGCGTGACAGTACTATTCATGAAGGCGGCCGGCGATTGGACAGCAAAGTTGACTTCGGGCTGAGTTCGCAGCAGTCACGCCCCAGGTCACGG
Organism: Platanthera guangdongensis; assembly: GCA_039583875.1. Taxonomy (NCBI): domain Eukaryota; kingdom Viridiplantae; phylum Streptophyta; class Magnoliopsida; order Asparagales; family Orchidaceae; genus Platanthera; species Platanthera guangdongensis. The sequence continues at coordinate 150,629,844 of CM077163.1, read as the reverse complement.
GCGTGACTCTGGGCTTGTTGGGGAGGTAGAACCGGGCGCGAGTTGCGTCAAAAGTCCTCGGCAGCATCTTGTCGGGCCAGCTGGAAAGGTCACGCCCCAGGTCACGGGCGTGACTATGGGCGTGACAGTTGGGGTCGACACTCGACGAATGTCGAGTGGAAAGTGTCGAGTCGAAATCGTCGAGCGGAAATTGAATCACGCCCCAGGTCACGGGCGTGACGCTGGGCGTGATTGTTGGTGTCGACACTCGACGATCGTCGAGATGAATTCGTCGAGAGGAGAGGACACGGGCTTGGGTCACGCCCCGTGTCGGGTGACATGGGCGTGACCCCAGGCGTGTCAAGATTTTTCTTCAGAAATTTTCCGATTTCACGGGAAATGCACAGTCACGGCCCGGTCACGGGCGTGACCAATGTGTCACGGGCGTGTACTTCCCAAATTTTGGCAGATTTTGGAATTTTTCTGCAAAATAAAATAAAACAAGTTAGAAGCAAATTTACAAGAATAGGAACATTTTATTGAACAAAAATAAGTAAAAACGACGAAAATAAATGAAAATGACTAAATTAATGTGCATAAAAATACGTATATTTACAGTTCATCAGTAATCACATTGGAAGAGATGTTTGTGTATTCTGGCGTTACCGAGGACCAGAAGGTGATGCTTGCCGCCTATCAACTCAAAGGGTTGGCGAAAGGTTGGTGGTTGCGAGAAAAGGAAGGCCTAGGGGCGGGCTGTTCGTGGGAAGCGTTCAAAGAACTGTTACAGTGCAAGTTTCTACCGGCAGTGGAAAGGGACCGCCTGATGAATGACTTCTTGTACTTGAAGCAGAGGAAACTCACAGTGAGTGAGTATGAAATTGAGTTTAGCAAGTTAAGTCGGTTCGCTCCGAGCTTGGTGACTACGGAAGCTGACCGAGTAAAGAGATTTCTTGGCGGACTCCGCTGCGACGTGCAGCAGTTCGCAAGTGCTTATGGAGCGACGAGTTACACTACTGTGGTTGAGGCTGCATTGAAGGTGGAAGCCATCGAAAATGCCAAACAAAGAGGTTAGCAGATGAGGCAGGGCAAGAGACAGCTGGTGGGAGAGAAAATGTCCCACGAGGCAGACGTAAAGAAGAAGAAGGAACTATGTAGCTTCTGTGGCCGAGCCGGTCACCCGTTTGAGAAATGTTTCAAGCAGTTGGGGATGCAAAATAAGGAGCAGGTGCACGCCATTCAGGGTGCGCCAACCAGAGACTTGGAGTGTACATTTTGTGGGAGAAGAGGTCATGATGTGGGCCGCTGCTGGGCCAAAGATAAGGTGTGCTTCCAGTGTGGCAGACCAGGACATCTTCGTGCAAGGTGCCCGCAGATCCAACCTGTTTTGCAACCCGTACCACTCCAGGCTTTGCCTCCGCCTCCGCGTTTAGACAAAGGCAAAGGGAAGTTGAATGTGGTCTCTTCAGAGGAAGCTCAGACGTCACCTCAGGTTATCTCAGGTTCGATTCATTCCTCTGGTTCCTGTTTTGTTTCTGCCTCTTATGCGTAGTTTTTAGCTACATATGTACCCTTATAGGAAACTTTAAGGTAAAGAACCGTTGGGCGCGTGTTCTATTTGATTCTGGCGTAACCCATTCATTTGTGGCACAAACCTTTCTGGATCGGTATCATTTGACACCAGATCGAGTGGGGAATGCGTTTTTGGTGAAATTTCCTTCCGGTGCTTCGGTGGTGGCAGACTGGGGTCTTCTTGATTGTCCCATTTTCTTGGGCGATTTCGTAGAAAAGGCTAATTTCAAGTTGATCGATTTGGAGGATTTTGACGTCATTCTGGGCATGGACTGGTTATCCCGCTATGACGCCGTCATCCAGTGCAGAGGAAAGCGCTTGGATTTTCTCAAAGACAATGGTCAGCCGGGAAGTGTTTATGGTGATTCATGCCAGGATACTCCAGGGATTTCGGCGGTATGTGTTCGGACGTTGTTTGTTTCCGACTGTTTTGCTTGTCTAGTCTCAGTTGTGGGGACTAGTGCTGTTTTGCCGCGTTTGGAGGAGATTCCTGTTGTGCGTGAATTTCCAGATGTTTTTCCTACGGATCTTCCTGGTCTTCCCCCTGATCGTGATGTCGAGTTCGTTATTGATTTGGAACCGGGTACGCGGCCTATTGCGAAAGCTCCGTACAGAATGGCCCCGCGTGAGCTATCAGAGTTGCGTACTCAGTTGGATGACTTATTGGCAAAAGGGTTTATCAGGCCGAGTTCATCACCTTGGGGGGCACCGGTGTTATTTGTAAAGAAGAAAGATGGGTCGATGCGACTTTGCATCGATTACCGGGAGTTGAACAAGGTGACGGTTAAAAACAAGTACCCACTGCCAAGAATCAATGATTTGTTTGATCAACTGCGTGGCAGTTCCGTATTTTCGAAGATTGATCTCCGCTCGGGCTATCATCAGCTCAAAGTCCGGGAGTCTGATATTCCGCGGACTGCATTTCGATCAAGGCATGGCCATTTTGAATTTCTGGTGATGTCGCTTGGTTTGACCAACGCACCATCAGCCTTCATGGATATGGTGAACCGGGTGTTCAAGGACTACTTGGATAAGTTTGTGGTGGTTTTTATTGATGACGTACTTGTCTACTCTCGCAGTGCTGAGGAACATGAACAGCATCTGCGCTTAGTATTGGCCACTTTGCGAGACCAAAAGTTATTTTCCAAGCTAAGCAAATGCGAGTTTTGGTTGTCTCAAGTTGCCTTTCTAGGTCATGTCATTAATCACCATGGAATTTCAGTGGATCCCGAAAAGTTTTCTGCGGTCATGGAGTGGAAAAGACCGGAGACACCCAAGGAGATTCGAAGCTTCTTGGAACTGGCCGGCTATTATCGCAGATTTGTCGAAGGGTTTGCGACGTTGGCCGCACCTTTGACTCGCTTAACCTAGAATAATGTGGCGTTTGAGTGGAATGACAAGTGTGAGGCGTCATTCCTTGAACTCAAGAACAGGTTATGTACCTCTCCTGTGTTGATCTTGCCGACATAAGGGATAGATTATGACGTTTTTGTGGATGCGTCGCACGTTGGACTTGGATGTGTATTAATGCAAGACAAAAAGGTCATTGCGTATGGGTCTCGGCAGTTGAAAAGTCATGAAAAGAACTACCCAACGCATGATTTGGAGTTCGCAGCGGTGATATTTGCATTGAAGTTGTGGAGACACATACTGTATGGTGCACAGTGTAAAATCTTTACAGATCATAAAAGTTTAAAGTATGTCTTCACACAAAAGGAACTGAATTTGCGCCAACGGCGATGGCTGGAATATGTAGCTGATTATGATGTGGACATTCAGTATCACCCGGGGAAAGCGAATGTTGTGGCCGATGCTTTGAGTCGGAAGACGGGGAAATTATTTCATCTTTCAGTCGACCGTCTTGTGGAGGAATTTCTATTGATGAATAATTCTGTGGGAAAATATGACCCGCAGAGTCATTCGATGGTCGAAGAACCTTCATGGCTGGTGCTTGCAAGACAACATCAAAAGGATGATCCTGATCTATTATATCTCTTGCTTCGGACTGAAAAAGGGGAATTACCGGATTTTTCTTTTGATGCGGAGGGCACGTTAAAGTATCGTGGTCGATTTTGTATTCCCGTAGTTAGAGATATTCGCGAGATGGTGTGTAGGGAAGCACATGGCTCAAGTATGGCCTACCATCCAGGCTCAACAAAAATGTACCGTGATCTGAAACAAATTGTCTGGTTGTATGGAATGAAAAGAGATATAGCGCAATTTGTCTCTACATGTCATACCTACAAGCGGGTGAAAGCTGATCATGGGAGGCCTGGTGGCAAGTTGACACCATTAGAGATTCCAACATGGAAGTGGAAAAGCATCTCAATGGATTTTATTACAGGTTTACCAAGATCTCCACGAGGACATGACTCTGTGTGGGTAGTCGTGGATAGATTGACCAAGTGTGCTCATTTCATACCATTTAAGGTCAACTACCCGATGAAGACAATAGCGGAGCTCTTTTGGAACGAAATCATCCGACTGCATGGTGTGCCAGTCAATATCATATCAGACATGGATTCCCGATTTACTTCTCATTTCTGGAAGAGTCTACAAGAGGGTTTGGGGACGGATTTACGGTATTCCACTGCTTACCACCCTCAGACGAATGGCCAAACAGAACGAGTAAATAAAATTTTAGAAGATATGATTCGATGTTATATTCTTGAGTATGGCGGAGCATGGGATGAACGTTTGCGGCTTATGGAATTCGCATATAATAACAGCTATCAAGAAAGCTTGCAAATGGCTCCGTTCGGAGCTTTATATGGGCTTCGATGTCGGACTCCCCTCTTTTGGACTGAGGTTGGCGAGCGGCTTTTGTTGGGCCCAGAGGCGCTCGAGGACATGGAAGTTGCTGTACGATGGTTCCGCAAGAAGCTCCGAATCGCCCAAGAGCGATATGAAAAGTATGCCAATCGACGAAGGTCAGAATTAGAGTTTGCGGTGGGAGATTCCGTTTTCTTGAAAGTCTCCCCAATGGTTGGGATTAAAAGGTTTGGTAAAGAGCGCAAATTAGACCCAAGATTTGGGGGTCCCTTCAAGATTCTTGCGCGAGTTGGTGCATCCGCTTACAAGGTAGAATTACCCGTGAACTTTCCTGGTGTTCACGATGTGTTTCATGTTAGCCAACTTCGCAAGTGTGTGCGACATGACACGCAAGTGTTGGACGTGGTGCCGCCATTGGCGCCAAACCTTTCTTATGTGGAGATGCCCATCCGAATATTGGACTCCCAAGATCGCGTGTTGCGGAAAAAGAAGATTCCCATGGTCAAGGTGCTATGGCAAAATCAGGAGGTGGAAAGCGCGACGTGGGAGCTCGAGTCAATGATGCGGGCGGCTCACCCTTATTTGTTCCCATAGATAAGCTGGTATGTGACTTGGTGTTTGGTTGCATTCATGTTTTGGTTTGCTTCTATATTTAATTTCGTGAAAAGTTTCGAGGCGAAACGTTTTGTTAGGGGGAGTGATTGTAACGCCCCGGATTTTGATTGCGTATGCATGATGGGCGTTACGTTGGCTTTGAACGTTGTTCGAGCATGGTTTTTCCCCGCGGGCTTGCAAGTGGCTGTTTTGGTTGCCGAGTTGCACGATTCCCCAGCAAACCGGAGTCCAAATTGGGGACTCGGTGAGGCCTCGTAGGGAATGTTTGCACTTTTTCGCGCCCGGGAAATGTTGCTGAAAGTGAGTTGCTGGTACAGGAAACAAAAAAAAAGGGTAAAAAGTTCTTAAGGCAAAAATGGTCTAGGACGACAAAGGAACATTTGTCAAAACAGGGAAAATTAGTCATTTTTGTGTGTGACACGCCCCCCGACACGGGCGTGTCGGGGCGTGACCCAGGGCGTGACCTGGGCGTAACCTCCTTGACTCGACGATTTTCTGGTATCGAGTTAAGCTCGATGAATGGGGTACACGCCCCGTGACACGGGCTTGTCACGGGCCGTGTCCCGCAGTGTCGAGTGTCGAGTGTTCAGTGTCGAGTGTTCAGTGTCGAGTGTTGGGTGTCGAGAGAGGGGACACGACCTGTGACACGGGCGTGTCACAGGGCGTGTCCAGCTGTGTCAAGTGTCGACACTTTGTGTCGACAAGGTGTCGAGACACAGGCTACACGCCCTAGGTCACGGGCGTGACCGACCCGTCACGGGCGTGTACCCGGCCGTGTACCAGGTTGATAAACTTGGATTTGCTGACTTTCTGCGCCGCTTATGGTACACGCCCTGCATCACGGGCGTGACACAGGGCGTGACCGGCCCGAAAAATCGAGTTTTTCCAGTTTTTTGTGCCGTTCATTTCCTTGATTCTGCATCTAACGGTCCAGCTCTGTTCTGGAGGAAATAAGGCCGAAACAGAGAATTGTTCTTCTCATTTCACCTTCTCTTCATCTTCTTCTTCATTCTCAAAGAGAAAGCAAGGGAGAAAGGCTCAAGCAAGGCAAGGAAAGAGAGGAGCAGCTGTCGCGGCATCGTCTCGGTTCAGGCTAGCGGTGTTCTTCACCTTGCCAATCCTCTTTCTTGATTTTTTATTGTGCCAACATAGCTAGTGTTTACCTTTCAAATTCCCTAGCTTGTTCTTCTTGTGTTGAGTTCTTCCTCACTAGCTTTATGATTATGCTTTTGAATTTCCTATACTCCATGAATATGATTTCCATGCTTAGTTTTCTTTGGTTATCAAGTCTATGATAGGTTGCTTCATGTCGTTTGTCTTGTTCATGTGACTCATGTAGCTCTATTTATTCATGTTCATGTAGCCTTTTTTCTTGCCTAATCATGTGATTTGTTCTTGTTCCTCATCATGTAATTCATGTAGATTATAGCTTAATTACTTTTCTAGCAACTTGTTGTCATGCTTGAGAACGATGAAAGGAACGTGTTTAGCTTGGGTTATGGGCGTTTTGCGAAGTGAATTGTGAACCATGGCAGGAGCGTTTGTGTGAGAATTCTGCAAGGGGTGGTGTGGTTTCAGCCTTGGTGGCCACCGGGTTTTGTTTTATGGTATGAAAGACCATTTTAGCCCCGATTTGGGCTGGTTTGAATTGGTGTAATCCACTTTAGGGCCGCCACCGAAAGACTCTTGCGGAATTGAACTTAACCGCTGCCTATGTTTCACTAGTTTGGTTGTTTCTTGTTCGAACGATGCTAAATTTGGGCATGTGTATTGCCCTTTTGCTCCTGCGGGTGGAGCGGGACTTGTTGCACTTGTACGCACTTGGTGCGTTTGGCATGTGTTTTGGTGCGTTTTCCACTTGTTTTATTCACTTATTTTACCTATATGAAACATTGCTACGGGGTCGGTAAGCCCCTTCATGATACTGCTCTTCTTTTTATTGTATCTTCAAGGATTGCTGAGGTATTCTTTCTTGAATGCCTCAGGTGCAGGTTGTAGCCGGTTGAGCGGCTAGGTTTGGTGGACAGAGTTTCTTTGGAGCTAGCCGAGCTTACGTAGCGAGGTAGTTCTTTTCTTTGTTGTACAGACATACATTTGCCCCAATGTGTTTGTGTCAGTTTGTTGGCGCCCATTGGTGGTTTTCTTTACTTGCGATGTATGAATAATAGACTGCTATGTGACTCATTTGGATGATGTCTTTTTTCTCTTGGGAAGGATTTATGGTAGGTTGTATTAGGTATTTTCTAATCTACACCAAACCTATTATTGTATATCATGCATACATGTTTTGATCAACTAAGACGTATTTTCCAAATGACGTAAACAAAGAGGATTTCTTATAGTAGTATCACTATAGACTGCATATAGGAGATCGTCATAAATAAACAAAGTATTTCCGCCGCGTACGAATACAGTTTTCGATACCTAAGGCCGAGGGATACGGCCATTCAATCCAAAGGTTTTCTTACATTTCACTGTTGAATTTCAACGCATAAAGTGAGCGTCAAGGGTTGCCTGAGCGTGTGCAGTTATCCCCTGCACGACGTGACATCATAACCCGTAGTTCCTCTTGCTCTGATACGATGTACTCGTTGAGGAAATGCGGGTTGTGACACTTCCTGCTACTCCTTTTCGCAGGCATAACCCGTTGACTCCTTAAACTACACATTTCGCACGGAGTCTTCTCTGGTTCGTATGCAACATCACCAATCCAGACCAACCTATCCAGATGGGCTTCACACAACATGCCTATTCCGTACTCCATTTCCGGATCTATATGCCAACAAAAGGGGATTTCATGAATCACCCAAATGACTCCCAAAATCAGCCACCTCTTGGTGGGGGAATCACAAAGATATGCTAAAAGAAAGCCTTCACATGGCTAGGAAGAAAAGTCGTTACCCTTGACGACCGCCTCGGTGCCATGAACACAAAGCTTGCTTGAAAGACTCGCAAGAGCATTTCCTCCGCAACGCCGGCTTCGGATTTCTTGTCGGTAAACCGCAGCACCACCAACTGCAGCCCCCTTTCCTCCTCCTCCTTCTTCTTCCTCTCCTTTCTCTCTTAACTTGAAGAAAACTCAAGGCCAAGTAAAATGAGAATAACTTCTCAGATTTCAGCCTTTAGGAAAGAGGAAAGAAGCTCAGCCTTTGGATCCAGACTGAAGGAATGGACGACCACGATTTTTCCAAAAACACTGATTTTGACCTGACACGGCCTGTGACACGCCCGTGTGCCAGGCCGTGTGCCTCAACCGGTGGTCAACCGACCTATCCAGACTAGTGACACGCCCATGGAACACGCCCGTGTCATGGGCCATGTCCCCAACACGCCTTCGAACACGCCCGTGTCTGAGGCCGTGTGCCTGGGCGAAAAAAATCCCAAAACACCCCGAGACTTCACACGTCCTGTGACACGCCTGTGTCCCAGGCCGTGTGCCCAGACACGGCACGAAGACATGCCCTATCGAAATCCTTCATTCGGGCTGAGTTCGTCGACCTGATTTGACACGCCCTGTGACACGCCCGTGTCACAGGCCGTGTTAAACCTCTCGACACTCAACACTCGACACTCGACACGCGACGATCGTCGAGCAAAAATCGTCGAGCACATGACACGGCCTTGGACACGCCCTTGTCCTGGGCCGTGTGCCCCCTCTCGATACATCGTCGAGCGAAAAATCGTCGACACTAAAGCCGATAGTCGACACGGCCTTGACACACCCTGCGACATGCCCGTGTAGCAAGCTGTGTCCGCTACTCAACGACCGTCGACTCCAAATTTCGTCGACTACACGGCCAAATCGTCGACCCCAGCTTGACACGCCCTGGGACACGCCCGTGTCCCAGGCCCTGTCACCCAAAAATTTCCTGTTTGAGAACTTTGGGCTGTTACAATTCTCCCCTCCTACAAGAAATTTCTTCCTCGAAATTCAGATACAGGAAGGCAACAGTAACCAGCAAGAAAAATGTTACAACATGCAAAATGTTATGTTACAACATCCTCTCTATAGATTACAAAAACAGCTCAGGGAAATCTTCTCGCATGGTTTGCTCTCGCTCCTATGTCAGTTCTTCACGGCCGTAATTGTCCCATCAGACTTTCACCATGCCGACCGTCTTGTTCCGCAACTGTTTCTCGGCTCGATCTTCGATTTGAATGGGTCTAACTCTCATTGTTAGCCCATACTCCACCGGCACATGATCATTCGCGATCACTTGAGCTGGATCTTTCACGGCCTTCCGAAGCACCGAGATGTGAAATACATCATGTAATCCACCCAAGTCTGCCGACAGAGCTAGCCGATAAGCCGCATCCCCAACTCGCTCAACCACTTCAAAAGGCCCCAAATATCTTGGACTCAACTTTTTCAATCGTCGAATCCTGGAGACACCTTTGAATGGCTTGATCTTCAAGTAGACCCAATCGCCAACCGCAAATTCTACATTCCGGTGCTTGGCGTTGTAGTACTTCGCTTGTCGATCTTGAGTAATAAGCAATCTCTCTCGAATCGTCCGTATGGTTAAGTTTGCTTCATCAACCTCATTTGGTTTAAAAATCCGAGCTTCGCCCGCTTCTACCCAAGCCAAGGGAGTACGACACTTCCTTCCATATACCGCTTCATATGGTGCCATCCCAATGCTTGCCTTGTAGCTGTTATTATATGCAAACTCTACCATATAGAGATGATCTTCCCATCTCTTTCCGAAGTCAAGGGCGCACATTCGGAGCATGTCCTCCATTGTTATATTGGTACGTTCAATTTGGCCATCCGTTTGGGGATGAAAGGTCGTACTGAAAGTCAATTTCGTGCCCAACAGTCGGTGAACTAGCCTCCAATCATTTGACGTAAAAGCGCCCATCTCGATCACTTACGATGCTCCGAGGAACACCGTGAAGCCGTACAATCTGGTCAACATATAACTTTGCCAAACTTTCAACTGAATCATCCCGCCTGTTCGGGATAAAATGTGCCACTTTCGTTAGCCGGTCAACAATCACCCAAATGGAATCATTTCCTCGCTGCGATCTTGGCAACCCGTGCACAAAATCCATGGAAATATCATCAAATTTCCACTCTGGGATCGGCAGTGACTTCAAATAACCTCCCGGCTTTTGGCATTCCGCCTTCACCATCGCACATGTTTGGCATTTAGAAACATAAATGGCAACATCTTTCTTGAGCCCTGGCCACCAGAATAGCTTCTTCATATCGGTGAACATCTTCGTGATACCGGGGTGAATGGAATATTTTGTATAATGTGCTTCATACATCAGTTCTTCCCTCAATTTCCCCACATTTGGGACGCACAAACGGCCTTCTTTACACAAAGGACCGTCACTCCAGGTGAATTTTCCCTCTGGCCCTTCAGTCACATAGCGTAAGAGATCTTCATCCAACTCCGTTGCCCGTCGAACTCGGTCTGCAAGGTCACATTGCACCTCAGTCCAGTTCAACCATGCAATGGCAGTGGAATTCTTGTCAACACAATAACTCTCCAACGCCTCCAGCTCCTGGATAAGACGTTCATCATGCCTTTGTAACCAATTTGCTCTAGCCAGAACCCGCCGACTCAACGCATCCGCGACAACATTCCCCTTCTCGGGCATATAGTGAATCTCGAAAGTGTAGTCCCCAAGGAACTCCAACCACCTTCGTTATCGCATATTCAAATCTTTCTGCTCCAAGAGGTACTTTAGGCTCTTGTGATCTGTATAAATCTCCACCTTCACTCCATAAAGGTAGTGTCGCCACAACTTGAGTGCAAAAATCACCGCCGCTAGTTCCAAATCATGGACGAGATAGTTTCGCTCGTGCACCTTCAGCTGGCGTGAGCCATAAGCAATAACCTTTCCATTCTGCAGAAGAACGTAGCCTAAGCCGCTACCTGAGGCATCACTATAAATCACAAAACCGTCGGTTCCACGTGGCGAAGACAACACCGGCGCTGTGGTCAACCGAACCTTCAGCTCTTCAAAAGCTCGTGCGCACTCTGGCGTCCAAACGAACTTCTGATCTTTTCGTGTCAATGTGGTGAGCGGCAAAGCGATCTGCGAGAAGTTTTCCACAAATCGTCTATAGTAGCCCGCAAGTCCAAGAAAACTCCTGACTTCGGCCACGAAAGACAAGATTGGCCACTCCTGTATGGCCCTTATCTTCGCTGGATCCACGGCAATGCCCGCTCCACTCACCACATGGCCGAGAAATGCCACCTACGATAGCCAAAACTCATACTTTGAGAACTTAGCATAGAGCTGATTTTGCCTCAACGTGTTCAACACTAACCGCAAATGAATCTCATGCTCAGCTTTCGACTTCGAGTACACCAGGATGTCATCAATGAACACGATCACAAACAGATCCAGGTACTCACGAAAAATACGGTGCATCAGATCCATAAACACCGAGGGCGCATTGCACAGTCCAAATGGCATGACTGTGAACTCATAATGCCCGTAACGCGTTCCAAATGCGGTTTTGGGAATGTCACCTTCCCGAATTCTCAACTGGTAATAACCAGACTTCAGGTCCAACTTCGAATAGACGGTTGAGCCCACCAGCTGATCGAATAACTCATCAATCCGGGGTATCAGATACTTATTCTTCTCGGTCAGCTTATTCAGTTCACGGTAATCGATACACAACCGCAACCCACCATCTTTCTTCTTTACAAAAAGCACAAGCGCGCTCCAAGGTGACATACTTGGGCGTATATAACCTTGCTCCAACATTTCTTGCAGTTGAACCTTCAATTCAGCCATCTCTTTTGGCGCAATGCGATATGGCGAGCGGGCCACAGGTTTTGCACCTGGCACCAACTCGATCGTGAAGTCAATCTCCCGCTGGGGTGGTAGCCCAGGGAGAGCCATGGGAAACACATCTGTAAAGTCCGCCACAATCGGAACCTCGCACGCACTGGACTTAGGCTCAACAGCCTGAATTAGTGCAAAGTAACACTCCGCACCCTTCCAAACAGCCTTGATGTAACGCCCCGAAACTCAAAGGAGCGAAGGGGGGCGTTTTGGGCCAGTTTGGGTTCTGGCTGCAGGCACACGGCCTGGGACACGGGCGTGTCCCAGGGCGTGTCAAGCCTGCGTCGAAACTGAGCCGGGAAGTCAACACTTTGGTCTCAACATTGTGTCGAGATTGGGCACACGGCCTGCGACACGGGCGTGTCACAGGGCGTGTCGACCCGTGTCGACACTTAGCCGCGAAGTCGACATTCTGCTTCGACGAAGTGTCGAGACAAGGCACACGGCCGGAGACACAGGCGTGTCGCAGGGCGTGTCAACCCGTGTCGACACTCGTCCCGGGAAGTCAACACTTTGGTCTCGACATTGTGTTGGGACAAGGCACGCGGCCTAGGACACGGGCGTGTCTAAGGCTGTGTCATCAGGTCGACGATCTTCGCTCGACGAAGTGTCGAGTGTCGAGACCGTGTACACGGCCTGGGGTCCAGGTGTGTTGAGGTGACACGGGAAAGGACACGGGCGTGTCCTAGAACCCGTGCAGTGCTCAGGTTGATTTCGAGGAAAAATGATGGGGGTACACGGCCGGCCACACGGCCGTGTCAGGTGGAACACGGGCGTGTCAACTCGAACACGGGTGTGTTCAATACCCGTGTGTTGTTCCAGGTGATTCGATTTTGACGGTGAATGAGTCACACGGCCCTGGACACGGGCGTGTGCCAGGCCGTGTTCGGTCCAGATTGGGCATTTCACTCCCGAATCAAAGCCGTTCGTTTCCTTATTTTGAGATCCAACGGCTGGGGGTTGTTCCTGAATGGATATACCCGGGATTGGACTTAGAAATCCTCACTTTTCATGAGTGGTTAGCTTTATAAAACCTTAGAGAAAGTAGAGATCCAAGGAAGGAAGAAGGAGCTAGATCCGGCCATTGGAGGAGCTTCGGAGCTCCGAATCGCGAGACGACTCCGGATCCACGGAGGCAAGGCTAGTGCGGTGCTTTTCATCCGTTTACTTTTCAATGGCGCCAAAGAGGAACGCTAGGGTAACGATCCTCACCTTGAGCATGAGTAGCTCTCTTTCTTTGCATAGGAAGCCCGCTCTCGCGAGTTTGCGGAGAGTTGGAGGCGTTCCTTCGGGTAGATATGTGAAGTCCCTGTTGTTTAGAGTCCGTAAGCGAGAACGGACATAGGCATGATGTGTGAAGCCTACCCAGACATGTTTGTCTGGATCGGTGATGTTGCATTGCATAAATGCCGGAGAAGACTCCGTGCTATGGATTGTTTTTCGGGTTTTCTATGCAGTAGATTGCAGCAGGGAGCCTTGGGGACTAACCCAAAGGTGAACCCGTAAAACTGGGAGGATACAAGATCTTGCCAACTTGATGGCCTGAGAGCCAACTTGAACATAACTGGGTTATGTGACTTGTGATGGAAATGGGACTCGGTGGAAGTTTGACCAGCGCAAATGGATTAAATTATCGTTGCGATGTGAGCACGGGTTAGATGGAATCGTACCCGCTCTATGTCGTTTGGTTAAAGAGACCTAAAGGCACGTGGCACTTGCCGTTGGCATAGATTAGGGTCTTCGGCGGTCAATGGCTTAAATTGTCGTGACCCAGGCCAAGAAGACAAATTGCTCATAGGTTTGGCCGTCAAAGTGGCGGTGGTGAGTCCGGAATGTCTATGGCTTTAATTGACGTGACATCGACCGGTTCACCGAGAATGTGCCCTGAGAGCACGGGGCGTGTGGCCGTGCGAGCCAACGCCTGTGATGAAATGGCTATATGTTTATATTTCTCGCTTATGCTAATGAAATGCAGGGAAGGAGCATCGCCGCCCCGAGTTGGGGGCGGGATCGTTATAATTTGGTCAGCATTGCTGACCGTTGCCTTGTTTTGCCACCGTGTGGTGGTTTGTTTCTTGCAGGTGTAGCTGGACCAAGCGGTCAATACCGGGCTAAAGCCCGAATGCGAAGCCGGCCCTTGAAGGCCTAATTGGAAGTGTTTACTGCTTTATTCATGTGTGACCGGCCTGCATGCCGTGATTTGTAAAACATGTAATTTGAAGTGAAACATTTTGTAAGGCCTTAAGGCTTATTTTGGGTATTTTGTATAACATTCCTATTTTGTATTAGTGGACATTCGTGCTTTAATGTTGGGTTCTTTGTTACAACTTTTATAAACTACTTCCGCTAGAATGCTCTGTGTAAGACGTTGAGATTGGTTGGATGGTTTCCATAGGTAACCACTCGGTCTGTCTGTAGTATATGTCGTCGGGCCCCGGCCGGACCTACTGCTATATGCTATGCGATGGATAAGGGGTGTTACAATTTGGTATCAGACTACTGGTTTTGGTCGGGCTTACACTGAATTCGTGGGCGAATTCTTTTTAAGGTGTGGTGAGCACATCGTGTGCGTCATCGTTATAATGGTAAAAGAACCCATGAATGTCCATTTAGGAATGAAAATACTCGTGTTTGAGGAACCTGCGTGTTCCTATAATTGCTGTTTGCAATTTTATTTGGTCGCTTAACGGTGTTCTGTACCACTATAGGTGACCAGAAGTGGTGTTGGGCCGTCAGAACACCGAGTTTCTGAGGCTAGTAGTGCACCGGATGTTGCTCCTGCAACACCTCTGTCGGCTGAGAACATACGATTGGTGGCTGAAGCGGTGTTGGCCGTGATAAATGTGCAGCCTGCAAGGCAAACGCAGCAGCCCACTCCTGCGATGGAGCAAGAACCTCTTCAAGAGGCTGAGCCGAGGAGAGTGGAACAAGTGGTTGTGGAACCGGTAGTGACAAGGAGGGCGACTGAGAGGCAGCTCAAGAATGTAATGAGCTTTAACCCTCTGTTATTCTCGGGGTTGGGAACCCCATCTCAGGCTGAAGACTGGCTCTCCAGGGTGAAGAGAGTCATGACAGCAACGGAGACGGAGGAGTGGCAAATGATCACCATCGCTATGTTCCTTCTAGACGGTGAAGCGAGAATATGGTGGGAAGGATTGGAGCTGAACTTATTGAGAGGTAGGCAACTTGGTGATGTCTCGATGGAAGAGTTCTCGAGATTATTCTTGGCCAGATATCTCCCTTCGACGCAGAAGATAGCGTTGGAGAATGAATTTCTGAAGTTGGTTCAGGGTGAGAAGAGCGTGGATGAATATCTCCACGAGTTTACTCGTTTGCGTCGATATGCTAGCTCCACCATCGTGGATGAGGAGCGCAAAACTAATCGCTTCTATGAAGGCTTGAGGGATGAGTTGAGACTACTACTTTCGGGGCCGATGACGCAGGGTTTCTTAACCTTGGTCAACACTGCCCGGTCCTTGGAGAAGGACATGAAGAATGTGCAAGCAAAGAAAAGATTGGGTGATAGGAAATATGAATTTAAAGTGCCGACTACTTCAAAGTCCGGCTATCAGAGGTCTTTCAAGAAGCATAGGACTTCGGGTCCAGCTCCTTCTGGCGCTTCTGGGGCGATTACAGGTCGGACCCCGGTTGCGTGTTTTACTTGTGGCAAGACGGGGCATTTTGCCGTGACTATTGGAGAGGACGTCCTAAGTCCGAGAGAAGGCCAGGAGCTACTTATGAAGAGAAGGGAAAGGCGGTGGAGTCGACCGCATCACATTATGCTCCGACCCAACCAAGGGTCTACAATCTTGGCCAACAGGAGGCCATCAAACAGGCAGATGTGGTGACAGGTACAGTTTAATATAAGTCAATTTCTTTAAATACTTGTTATGCACATGTTACCTTACCACTGCTTGTTTAGGATTTGTATTGATTTGTGAAAATCCGGCACGAGCACTCTTCGATACGGGAGCTTCACACTCTTTCTTGTCTGAAGGATTTATATCACGCATCGGAGTCCCTTCTTCGATGGCGAAGGATAAGTTGGATGTGTTGTTGCCCAATGGGTGTTCGATGCGAGCGGATAGGATCTGCGATGTTAAGATTCGTATTGGGGAGCAGGAGTTCGACCTGCGGGCGTCTTTACTTCCGTTAGTGGAGTTCGACGTCATATTTGGCATGGACTGGCTCTCGGAGCAGAAGGCCCATATAGATTGCGGTAGCAAGGAAGTGAAGCTGGGAGCAAGTCGTGAGATGACTTTTACGGGCTTAAAGGGGTCGAGCAAGACGTTCATGTCTGCTCTTCAGGTGGTGAAGGCGGTTCGTGCCGGAGCAGAACTGTTCTTTACACTAGTGGAGGTTGCAAAGCCGAAGCCCACGTTGGATTGTATTTCAGTGGTATCGGAATACCCTGATGTGTTCCCTGCAGATCTTTCTAGAGCCCCGCCTCAGTGGGAGATAGATTTTACGATCGAGCTAGTGCCAGGTGCAAAGCCTGTGTCATGATCTCCTTATCGGCTAGCGCCTAAGGAAATGGCGGAGCTGAAAGTTCAACTGCAAGAGTTGTTGGAGCAAGGGTATGTGCGCTAGAGTTCTTCGCCTTGGAGCGCACCGGTCCTCTTTGTTAAGAAGAAGGACGGAAGCTCGTGGCTATGTATTGATTATCGAGAGCTCAACAAGCTGACGGAGAAAAACAAGTA
Organism: Platanthera guangdongensis; assembly: GCA_039583875.1. NCBI lineage: Eukaryota > Viridiplantae > Streptophyta > Magnoliopsida > Asparagales > Orchidaceae > Platanthera > Platanthera guangdongensis. Next base: position 150,613,393 of record CM077163.1, on the reverse strand, counting down.
CCCGATCCCCCGGATTGATGATCTTTTTGATCAGTTAGTCGGGTCGACGGTGTACTCGAAGTTGGATCTCAAGGCTGGGTACTATCAGCTGCGAATAAGGGAGAGTGATATCCCGAAGACAGCGTTTATTACGAGATACGGGCATTATGAGTTTACGGTCATGCCGTTTGGGCTGACTAATGCGCCGTCAGTGTTCATGGATTTGATGAACAAGACTTTCAGGGAGTATTTGGATCATTTCGTGATCGTCTTCATCGACGATATTTTGGTGTACTCGCAAAGTGAGCAAGATCACTTCAAGCATCTTCATTTGGTGTTGGAAACGCTAAGGAGAAATTAGTTGTATGCCAAGTTCTCGAAGTGCGAGTTTTGGCTATCCTCAGTGGCGTTCCTCGGGCATATAGTGAGTGGAGAGGGTATTGCTGTGGATCCGGCGAAGATTGTTGCGATACTGGAGTGGCCTGAGCTTGTTCCGGTAGCGGAAGTCCGGAGTTTTCTGGGGCTTGCCGGCTATTATAGGCACTTCGTAGAGAACGTCTCGCGGATAGCGTTAGCTCTCACTACTTTGACGAGGAAGGAGCATAAGTTCGTTTGGACGCCGGAGTGCGCACGAGCTTTTGAGCAGTTGAAGTGTCGGTTGACCACGGCGCCTGTGCTGAGTTCGCCATGTGGGACCGAAGACTACGAGATTTATAGTGATGCTTCGGGAAGCGGTTTGGGTTGCGTGCTAATGCAACATGGAAGTGTAATAGCTTATGGCTCAAGACAGCTAAAAGTGCATGAGAGGAATTATCCGGTCCATGACTTGGAGTTAGCGGCCGTGATTTTTGCCTTGAAGCTTTGGAGACACTATTTGTACGGTGTGAAGATTGATATCTACACCAATCACAAGAGCCTGAAGTATCTCATTGATCAGAAGGATCTGAATATGCGGCAGCGTAGATGGATGGAGTTCCTGGGGGACTATACATTCAAGATCCACTACGTGCCTGGCAAAGGGAATGCAGTTGCGGACGCGCTGAGTCGTCGAGCCCCAGCTCAAGGAAATTGGCTATCGGTGCATGATGAGTGGTTGGTGCGAGATTTGGAGGCGTTGGAGATTGTTTGTGTGGATAGACAATCAAGAACTGAAGCAGTTCTGAATTGGACTGAAGTCTAATATGACCTGGCTGATCGTATTCGGCAGGCTTTGGATATGGATGCTCATATGAAGCAGCTCATGGTAGAGGCTCTGGATGGGTCAAATTCCCAATTCGTCGTGGAGGATGGATTACTTTGGAAGGATGGTCGTCTGTGCGTCCTAAGTGTGGGCAATTTACGGGTGGAGTTGTTGTACGAGGCACACCATACCAAGTACTCGATTCACCCGGGGAGCACGAAGATGTACCGTGATGTGAAGAAACTGTTTTGGTGGCCGGGTTTGAAGAAGGATGTGGCGCTATACATAGCAAAGTGCCAAACCTGCGCCTTGGTAAAGGCAGAGTGACAAAAGCCGGGAGGATTTCTTAAGTCCTTGCCTATTCCGGAGTGGAAATTTGACGACATCTCTATGGACTTTGTGCACGGTTTTCCAAGGTCGCAAAAGGGGAACGACGCCATTTTGGTGATCGTGGATCGGTTAACGAAGGTGTCGCATTTTATTCCGCATAGGAAGGATGATCTGGTGGAGAAGTTGGCAAAACTTTATGTGGATAACATAGTACGGCTTCATGGTGTGCCCCGCAGCATCGTGAGTGACCGAGATGAGCGGTTCACGTCCAATGATTGGAGGCTAGTGCAGCAAATGTTGGGAACAAAGCTGAAATTTAGCACAGCCTTCCATCCGCAAATGGATGGGCAGACCGAGAGGGTCAATAGAACCATAGAAGACATGCTTCACATGTGTGTCTTGGATTTTGGAATGCAATGGGAAGACCACCTTTATTTGGCGGAGTTCACATACAACAACAGCTACCAAGCGAGTATTCAAATGGCGCCCTTCGAGGCCCTATATGGTAGAAAATGTCGCATGCCATTGTCTTGGTTAGAGACGGGTGAGTCAAAGTTGTATAAGCGATCAGAAGTGGAGGATGCTACTTCTTTGGTGAGAACCATTCGGGAGAGGTTGCTTACCTCTCAGGACCGGCAAGCAAAGTATTATAATGCCAAGCACAGGAACATGGAGTTCGCTGTGGGCGATTATGTATACTTAAAGATCAAGCCGTTCAAGGGTGTCTTGCGGGTGCGGCGATTGAAAAAGCTAAGCCCGAGGTACCTTGGACCGTTTGAGGTTCTGGAGCGAGTTGGGGAAGCGACCTATCGGTTGAAGCTTTCAGTGGAGCTAGGTGGATTACATGATGTATTCCATATTTCGGTGCTTCGCAAGGCGGTGCAAGAGCCTACGCAAGTGATCGCGGTTGATCAAGTGCCGGTGGATAGTGGGCTAACAACAAAGGTCAAGCCCGTGCGGATCGAGGACTCGGAGGTCAAGCGGCTATGCAATAAAGAGATCAGGATGGTCAAGGTCCGGTGGGACAATTGCGGTCGTGAGGAGCTCTCTTGGGAGCGAGAGCAGACTATGCTTGACGAATATCCGGAGTTGTTCCGCTCAGGTACAAATTTTGGTTTTGGACATGTCTTTCCTTTATGTAATTTCGTGGACTAAATTCTTTTAAGAGGGGGAGAGTTGTAATGCCCCGAAACTCAAAGGAGCAAAGGGGGACGTTTTGGGCCAGTTTGGGTTCTAGCTGCAGGCACACGGCCTGGGACACGGGCGTGTCCCAGGGCGTGTCAAGCATGTGTCGACACTGAGCCGGGAGGTCGACACTTTGGTCTCGACATTGTGTCGAGACTAGGCACACGGCCTGCGACACGGGCGTGTCGCAGGGCGTGTCGACCCATGTCGACACTTAGCCGCGAAGTCGACATTCTGCTTCGACGAAGTGTCGAGACATGGCACACGGCCTGCGACACGGGCGTGTCGCAGGGCATGTTAACCCGTGTCGACACTCATCCCGGGAAGTCGACACTTTGGTCTCGACATTGTGTCGAGATAAGGCACACGGCCTAGGACACGGGCGTGTACAAGGCCATGTCATCAGGTCGACGATCTTCGCTCGACGAAGTGTCGAGTTTCGAGACTGTGTACATGGCCTGGGTTCCAGGCATGTTGAGGTGACACGGGTAAGGACACGGGCGTGTCCTAGAACCCATGCAGTGCTCGGGTTGATTTCGGGGAAAAATGATGGGGGTACACGGCCGGCCATACGGCCGTGTGAGGTGGAACACGGGCGTGTCAGCTCGAACACGGGCGTATTCAATACCCGTGTGTTGTTCCAGGTGATTCGATTTTACAGCGAATGAGGCACACGGCCCTGGACACGGGCGTGTGCCAGGCCGTGTTCGGTCCAGATTGGGCAATTCAGTCCCGAATCAAAGCCGTTCGTTTCCTTATTTTGAGATCCAACGGCTGGGGGTTGTTCCTGAAGGGATATACCCGGGATTGGACTTAGAAACCCTCACTTTTCATGAGTGGTTAGCTTTCTAAAATCTTAGAGAAAGTAGAGAGCCAAGGAAGGAAGAAGGAGCTAGATCCGGCAATTGGAGGAGCTTCGGAGCTCCGAATCGCGAGCCGACTCCGGATCCACGGAGGCAAAGCTAGTGCGGTGCTTTTCATCCGTTTACTTTTCAATGGCGCCAAAGAGGAATGCTAGGGTAACGATCCTCACCTTGAGCATGAGTAGTTCTCTTTCTTTGCATAGGAAGCCCGCTCTCGCGAGTTTGCGGAGAGTTGGAGGCGTTCCTTCGGGTAGATATGTGAAGTCCCCGTTGTGTAGAGTCCGTAAGCGAGAACGGACATAGGCATGATGTGTGAAGCCTACCCGGACATGTTCATCTGGATCGATGATGTTGCATTGCATAAATGCCGGAGAAGACTCCGTGCTATGGATTGTTTTTCGGGTTTTCTACGCGGTAGATTACAGCAGGGAGCCTTGGGGACTAACCCAAAGGTGCACCCGGAAAACTGGGCGGATACGTGATCTTGCCAACTTGATGGCCTGAGAGCCAACTTGAACATAACAGGGTTATGTGACTTGTGATGGAAATGGGACTCGGTGGAAGTTTGTCCCGCGCAAATGGCTTAAATTGTCGTTGCGATGTGAGCACGGGTTAGATGGAACCGTACCCGCTCTATGTCGTTCGGTTAAAGAGACCTAAAGGCACGTGGCACTTGCCGTTGGCATAGCTTAGGGTCTTCGGCGGTCAATGACCTAAATTGTCGTGACCCAGGCCAAGAAGACAAATTGCTCATAGGTTTGGCCGTCAAAGTGGCGGTCGTGAGTCCGAAATGTCTATGGCTTTACTTGACGTGACATCTACCGGTTCACCAAGAATGTGCCCTGAGAGCACGGGGCGTGTGGTCGTGCGAGCCAACGTCTGTGATGAAATTGCTATATGTTTATATTGCTCGCTTATGCTAATGAAATGCAGGGAAGGAGCATCGCCGCCCCGAGTTGGGGGCGGGATCGTTATAATTTGGTCAGCATTGCTGACCGTTTCCTTGTTTTGCTACCATGCGGTGGTTTGTTGCTTGCAGGTGCAGCTGGACCAAGCGTTCAATAGCGGGCTAAAGCCCGAATGCGAAGCCGGCCCTTGAAGGCCTAATTGGAAGTGTTTACTGCTTTATTCATGTGTGACCGGCCTGCGTGCCGTGGTTTGTAAAACATGTAATTTGAAGTGAAACATTTTGTAAGGCCTTAAGGCTTATTTTGGGTATTTTGTATAACATTCCTATTTTGTATTAGTGGACATTCGTGCTTTAATGCTGGGTTCTTTGTTACAACTTTTATAAACTGCTTCCGCTAGAATGCTTTGTGTAGGACGTTGAGATTGGTTGGATTGTTTCCATAGGTAACCACCAGGTCTGTTTGTAGTATATGGCGTCGGGCCCCGGCCGGACCTACTGCTATATGCTATGCAACGGATAGGGGGTGTTACACTTGACGACCTGGAGTGCAGACATCAACGTCCCGCCTACTCCTCGCATACCCGCGAACTTTATCTCATGTTCGGTATTTTGGCCCAACGTGATTTCTTTGGACTGGCAATCAATCATGGCATGCCGCTCTGCAAGCCAATCCATCCAAAAAATCACATCGAATTCCGATATTGGCAAAACAAATGCAGTCAAACTGAAATCCCGACTTCCTATTTGAACCGTCACATCGTAAGCTTGATCCGCAAGCATCCAACAGCCATTCGGCAACACCACTCTGACGATATCTGTCTTTGCACGACTGGGTATCCCAAGCCGCGTTAAAAAGTCACTAGACAGAAAAGAATGCAATGCACCCGTATCAAACAGTGCTCGCACCAGCGTGACCCGAATCAGCACAAAGCCTGTGACAAACATGTCACACACAAACCGCAAACATAGATAGACTAAGCAAAGCATACAAACAGTAGCATATGCAAAACTAAACTCATACATGTGACCACGTCACTCTGCTTGATGGCCTCCTGTAGGCCAAGATTGTAGACCCGGGGTTACGCCTGCGAGGCAGAGGAATCCACCACCGCCTTTCCTTTGTCAGCATAAGATGCGCCCGCCTTCTTTTCACTCTTTGGCGGCATCCTACAATCTCGCGCAATATGCCCCATCCGGCCACAATTGAAGCAGATACGAGTGTCTGACTTGGAGGAAGCCCCTGATGTTCCTCTCGTTGCAACTGATGAAGGAACTTGTCCACTAGGCGTGGACTTCTTGCCCCATCTCTTCTTATAAAATGGTTTTCCCGATCGGGGCGCCTTCCACTTCGGTTGCATCACAGCCAAAGCTCTCTTCCCTTGTACCCTTTTCATATCCTTTTCCAATGCGATCGCAATGTCAACCAACGCTTGAAAACGTTGGTTCATCGAACTTGACACAAGGAACCTCAGCTCATCCCTCAGTCCTTCATAGAACCGATTGGTCTTCCTCTGTTCATCAGCAAATATAGAACCCGCATACCTCCCCAAGTGAGTAAATTCATGCAGGTATGCGTCAACACTGCCATCACCTTGTGTTAACCTTTGGAATTCATTTTCCATGGCTATCCGTTGAGCCGCAGGAAGGTGCTTTGCTAGGAAGAGCCGGGAGAATTCTTCCATCGATACTTGGGTTAACGGACGACCCGCCAAGTGATGCAACTCCATCTCATCCCACCACAATCGAACTTCTCCTTCAAGCAAGAAGGTAACTAAAGTAACTTTCTGATGCTCCGCCATTCCAATCGCCATCATCACTCGCTTGACGCGGGATAGCCAATCCTCAACCTGCGTTGGAGTTCCCGCTCCCGAGAACGTAGGCGGATGGAAACTCATAAACCGCGTTTGCTGCTTCTCAGCTGCTCGAGGAGCCACATCCACTACAGGTTCCGGCCTTGCCGCCACCTGTTCTGGCCTCACAGCCGCTTGTTCCTACCTAATTGGCTGGCCTTGGATCATGGTAAATAAAGCCTCCGCAACTAAACACACATGTTCCGCAGACGGTGGAGGTGTAGGCACCGTGGCTGGTGCCGTACTTTCATCAGAAATCTTGAGGCTCAGATGGCCCAGCACCACTTCGTGTCACCTAAAGGTGGACAAGACACACACATTAGCGGTCGCACCCAAGCAAACAACACAAAATAAGAACACGCAGGTTCCTTAAACTCCTCATGAATGTCCAAACATAAAACTCCACATTTTATACGATATAGGAATGTCTTACAACAAGTACAAATAGTTGGCCTTATGGCCTTACATGGCTATCAAACAGTGGCCTAAATCAATTGGCGCGCAGGCCGGCCACATGAAGAGAAAGTACACAAAAGCAACACATATAGCCTTCGAGGGCTAGCAGTAGTAGCAGCAACAACAGCATGAATATCAGCCTTTACGCGTCCCGCTTGGCTCGCCAGCACCTGTACAGGGACAATCCACCCAACGGTGGCAAACAAAAGCAACGGTCAGTGTTCAGCTGACCAAATTATAACGACCCTACCCCATTTCTCGGGGCAGCGGTACTCTTCCCTGTAGGCATATCATATCACAGTATGGCAATATATATCATCAAAATATGCTTTCACGCACACAAGCTATCACAACCATTCGCCACCCGGCCCAACGGTCCGTGCACTCAGAGCACATTCTTGGTGTTCTGGCAAAGCTCTTGCCCACCACCGTATCAGGGTCATCACCCAACGGTAACTCCCTTGAGCATTTACTCTATGGCGTGCAGCCGGAGTTAGTCTTCCTACACCGGGATGGCCCGTAGCCCCCATTGTGTCATGGAGCGCAGGACGAAGACTCTTGCTATGCGCTCCAACAGACCGCACCTTTTGGTCTCACGTCGGACGGACATAGCGCAGGTCGGATCCTCCACCCCCCGTTGCTCAAATCACATTGCCTTCTCCGAGTACAGCGTACTCATGGCTATATCAAAGGCGCGGGTCGGTCTCACCAATCCTGTTCTTGGCATTCAAGCCTGGGTATTTCTCTATACCCACTTTCTTAGCACAACAGCGGGTCTTTCCTGGGCCTCCCAGTACTTCCTGTGACTCTCTTCACAGGTGGACACCGCACAATCCCAAGTGTCAAGGGTCTTTCCTGGCTACCATGCCAGTACTTCCTGTTACTCGCTTCACAGGTGGACACCCTACGACATCAGGCATCACAAAGGGCCTTTCATGGTCACACCAGTACTTCATGTACCTCATTCATAGGTTGGACCCAAAAACATACCACGGCTATTTTCCTGGGCTACCACCCCAGTACTTCCTGCTACTCCTTTTCGCAGGCATAACCCGTTGACTACTTAAACTACACGTTTCGCACAGAGTCTTCTCCGGTTCGTATGCAACATCACCAATCCAGACCAACCTGTCCAGATGGGCTTCACACAGCATGCCTATTCCGTACTCCATTTTCGGATCTATATGCCAACAAAAGGGGATTTCATGAATAACTCAAACGACTCCCAAAATCAACCACCTCTTGGTGGGGGAATCACAAAGATATGCTAAAAGAAAGCCTTCACATGGCTAGGAAGAAAATTCGTTACCCTTGACGACCGCTTCGGTGCCATGAACTCAAAGCTTGCTTGAAAGACTCGCAAGAGCGTTTCCTCCGCAACGCCGACTTCGGATTTCTTGTTGGTAAACCACAGCACCACCACCAGCAGCCCCCTTTCCTCCTCCTCCTTCTTCTTCCTCTCCTTTCTCTCTTAACTTGAAGAAAGCTCAAGGCCAAGTAAAATGAGAATAACTTCTCAGATTTCGGCCTTTAGGAAAGAGGAAAGAAGCTCAGCCTTTGGATCCAGACTGAAGGAATGGACGGCCACGATTTTGCCAAAAACACTGATTTTGACCTAACACGGCCTTTGACACGCCCGTATCCCAGGCTGTTTGCCTCAAGCGGTGGTCAACCGACCTATCCAGACCAATGAAACACCCACGGAACACGCCCGTGTCATGGGCCGTGTCCCTAACACGCCTTCGAACACGCCCGTGTCTAAGGCCGTGTGCCTGGGCGAAAAAAATCCCAAAACATCCCGAGACTTCACACGGCCTATGACATGCCCGTGTCCCAGGCCGTCTGCCCAGACACGGCACGAAGACATGCCCTGTCGAAATCCTTCGTCGGGCTGAGTTCGTCGACCTGATTTGACACGCCATGTGACACGCCCGTGTCACAGGCCGTGTTCAACCTCTCGACACTCAACACTCGACACTCGACACTCGACGATCGTCGAGCAAAAATCGTCGAGCACATGGCACGGCCTTGGACACGCCCGTGTCCTGGGCTGTGTTCCCCCTCTTGACACATCGTCGAGCGAAAAATCATCGACACTAAAGCCGATAGTCGACATGGCCTTGACACGCCCTGCGACACGCCCGTGTCGCAGGCCGTGTCCGCTACTCAACGACCGTCGACTCCAAATTTCGTCGACTATGCGGCCAAATCGTCGACCCCAGCTTGACACGCCCTGGGACACGCCCGTGTCCCAGGCCGTGTCACCCAAAAATTTCCTGTTTGAGAACTTTGGGTTGTTACAACCTTAACTACTCGGGTAAGTGAATTACTACTCGAGTATACACTCAGTAACTTACTCGAGTAAGTAAGGAACTACTCGAGTACTTTACTTCGGAAAATTTTGTTGACAGAGTTTTTCTTCTTATAAGGTGAAATCAGCATCAAGTCTTTTCGCATAGTCCTAGAGCTTGAATATGAAGTGTATCCCAATAGAGAGGCTACACATGAGTCAACACTTTGGAACACACAATGAGGGATTACATTTTATGGTCCTGTGTTTGGTGACCCATTGTAGACTGACATTGGTCTACACTTCCCATAAGGATCTTGCAAACAAATAACTCAAACAAAGCATCAAATACAACTTAATTCATCTTAGTTCAAGGGTAACTTCATCAAATCTGGGTTAGTGTGGATACAATACCCAAAAATCTCCCCCTATTTGTAGAAGTCAGAACCCTTTACACTAAGGTGAATTATGGACATAAAAAGAATGCTAAGTAATCAAGCATTATAAGCAATCAAGGAACTATGAAAAAGATAATAAGATCAAAAACTTTGAATTATATAAATATGATTATCCAAAAATATCATTAACAACAAAAGTCCATTTCCACAACTCATGAGTCCTTTGGGCTAGCTCTGATGATGTTGCTTGTCTTGTTTCTCTTGATGTATTCTTTGATAGCTGTAAGGTTTAAGATAATACTTGGGGGGTCTGGGAGGAGCAGCTGGATTATTTCTTTCATATTCTATGTTATATATCCTTCTCTTGGTCATGGACTTCTCATACAACTCCCATTCATGGGAACTGTAGTGAATATTTTTGCGCTCATGGAAGTCCAGAACTAATTTGAGAGTTTCCAGGATGAGGGACTTTGAAGTGGGAGACCAAACCTCAGGATGTTCAGGAGCTTTAGTAGGAACAGACTTATTGGCAGAAAGACCTTCACCATATTTTCCTTTCTTCTTATAAGTCAGTATCTCAGGAGGGGCTTTGAGAAAGATATCTGCAGGATCATCTTCTCAATCCTGAGCATATGACTCTGGAGGAGCAACTCAGTCTCCAGGACTTGGAGACTCAGGTAGGTTGCAGAGGAGGAGCAGGAGCAGGAGCATCAGCAGCAGCTAGAGGGTTCAGGTGATGAGGGATAATGGCAGGATCAACAGCAAATTCTGGAAGGATCTGGTTGTGCATCCAAACAGCAGTGTCATATGTGTGGAATTTGACACTCTGTATCTGAGCTAGTACATCATCATGGATATCTTTAACTTTGGCTTCCCATAGTTCTTTCTTGAGGGCATCAGATTTTTCTAAATATTCTTTTACCAACTTCTCCCCCTTTCTGACTTCAACAGATAGTTGGGAGATGGCATCATCTTTGAAAGTGCCAACTTCTTCACATATTTTCATCTTAGTGGCTTCAACTCTTTTGTCCAGTTCCATTTGATTGTTAGCAAGAGTTAGACCTTGCTACATAACTTGTCCAACACTGGTTATGGTGTGGTCTAAGGCTTTTCCACCCATTTGGAACAGATGCCTGAGCTGATCAGTATTATGCTGTATTTTGGCAAATCCTTTGCTCATCTCATGTTCTAGAGCAGTTACCTTATCAGTTACAGTTTTGATACAAGTATCAAACTATGTTTTCTGGTCTTGTAGAAGAAGTACAATCTGAGACATCAAGTCTGAGGAGGCAGGAGCTGTAGCAGCAGGAGGAGCAGAAGTTGATGGAGCAGAAGGAATAGGAGGTGCCACCCATGGATCTAGTTCAGAGAGGGTGACTGAGCTCTGAGCTCTTGTAGTGGGTAACATTTCATCCTCTTCATCCATTATTTGAGGGATAGTGAAATCCAAATTCCTGAGAGGAGCTTCAGCTGGCGTAGGTGAGAGCTCATTAGAAATGAGAATTGTTTCTAGCTGTTCTTTGGGTGCATCAGGAGATTTTGCTGGAGTTCTTGCTGGAGAGGTGTCTGGAGACCTTGTTGGAGACTGCACTGGATATTTTGCTGGAGACTGTAGAGGAGTTGTGTCCTTGGGAATGTCAGTGACTGGAGCATTTGTAAAGAGAGGAGGAGGTTATTCATCTGCAGTTAGTTCTTCTATCATTTCATTTATGGCAGCATCAATAGATACTAGTGCTTCTTGTACTTGTTGATCTGTGAGGATATCTTCTGGAGTGACTGGTGGAGCAGTAGGTGGAGGAGGAGGTGGCATCCTGGCTTAAATAAAAGGAGCAGGCTCCCCCTCAGTAGGTGAACCAAAGGAGCTCGGGACCTGAGATGGAGAAGGAGATGGAGTCCTGTCCTCTGTGTCTATAGCTTTAGTAACTTTGGCAGCTTGAGAGGGATTTTGCAACTTTAACTCCCATCTCTGTATGGAGGAGATGGAGACCTTCTTCATGTGGTGAATGATACTTCCCTTGGAGAAACTGAAAACCTCTTGATTGATCTCATGGAGAAGCAGGGAAATTATCCTTGCATAGTTGGGGGACTTTATACTCTCCTTATTCTTATTCAGAATCAACAAGCAAACTGAAAGGCTTTTCTACAGACTATAGCTTGCATCAATTCAAAGAAATAAAGGGGTATGGCCCTGATGGAGTTGGTTTTGCAAAGAAGAATTTTACCAATGATATCAACCAAGAACTTTCCTTCGGCATGCACATCAGACCTATTGATGTATTTAGCATCAGCAGAAAGTCCACAGAATAAGCAAGTTCTGGAATATTCTTCATCACCCAGGAAATCATCTGCATCTAGAGCTGGCAGTCGGAGAAGTCGAGAAATAGAGGTTGTAGTGAGTTTAATGTTGATACCTTTGACTGAATACTTCAAAACTGTGCCATGGTGCTTGACCTTGACATTCCTGAAAAACTCTGCAACTTCGGGGAAGAGGATACGACATGGTTTTTAGAGAAAGAATGTTAAGTCGGCGGTGTCGAGCAAAATCAGGAGATTATGGAAATCAGCAGATAGGTCTGCAATCCCGGCGGCGACTAATTCTGAACCAACACCGATCTTAGATAAGGCGGCCATGATTTAGAAGTCTTGGAGATGGCGAAACCCTAGAAAGCCTTGACGTGGAGACGAAAAGGGCGCGGCTCTGCAACTGATTGAGGAAGGAGAAGAGCCAGCCGGGTACTCGAGAGACGGAAATGATTTCTTGTAGATAAAATTTCCGAATTTTCTTATTTATATAACCCTAGGTTTAGGTCTAATTATTTGAAAAATACTGAAGTAAACCATAGAAGAGGCGGCATAAGCCTTTGGTTTCGAATAAGAAAATTTGAATAAAAAATGACTCGGCACAAACACGAGTAGATGAATCAGGAGTTACTCGAGTAGGTAAACAGAAGTACTCGAGTAGGTGTGAGAGGTACTCGAGTAGATGAGTGAGGTACTCGAGTATGTGAAGTTGACTACTCGAGTATGTCAGTCTGCTACTCAAGTAGGTCAAGTAGACTACTCGAGTATGTCAGTCTGCTACTCGAGTAGGTCAAGTAGACTACTCGAGTATGTCATTCTATTACTCGAGTAGGTCATATACTTACTCGAGTATGCTATTACTTACTCGAGTCAAAAACTTAAACTTTTTGTAAAACTCAAATTTTTGACTAACCTTTGAGCCTTGAGCCTTCTTGATAGTCCAGCTTCTTCTAGTCTTCTTTGTTGAGCATCCCAAGTTCTATTTTGAAGAACGAGAACTTGGTCTCATCCAGCGGCTTTGTGAAAATATCTGTAATTTGCCTATCTGTAGGGACATATTGAAGGTATATGTCCCCATGCTCCACATGCTCCCGGATGAAGTGATAGCTTAGCTCTATATGCTTTGTCCGGTTGTGCGAGACTGGGTTGTTGGCTATTACTATTGCGCTGGAGGAGTCGAAAAATAATAGAATCTTTTCAAACTTCATGTTGTAGTCTTCGAACTGATTCTTTATCCAAAGTAACTGTGCATAGCAACTGCCTGCAGAGATGTACTCTAACTCGGCCGTTGATATTTCTACACAGTTTTGCTTCTTTCTACTCCAGGAGATAAGCCTTCTTCCAAAGAGTTGGCAAGTCCTTGAAGTGCTTTTCCTGTCATCTTTGCTACCTGCAAAATCTGCATCTGAAAAACCTATTTGTTCGTTATCATTAATTCTTGGGTACCATAAGCCAAGATTTGGTGTACCTTTAAGGTATCTCAAAATCCGCTTCGCAGCAGCGTATTGAGATTCCTTAGAGTTCAACTGAAATCTAGCACAGACATATGTTGAGAACATTATGTCAAGTCTACTTACAGTAAGGTAGAGAAAGGATCCAATAATGCTTCTGTACTTGGTTTCATCAAAAGATTTCCCTTTTTCATCCTTGTCCAGAGACATTGTTGAACCCATTGGAGTCCTCATCGAGGTTGCATTCTCCATTTCGAATTTCTTAATTAGATCTTTGGTGAACTTGGTCTGTGAGATGAAAATTCCATCTTCAGACTGTTTCACTTGAAGCCCTAAGAAATACTTCAGCTCGCCCATACTGCTCATTTCAAACTTCCCTTGCATAAGTTTTGAAAACTTCTTGCAGAGGTTGTCATCAGTAAAGCCAAAAATAATGTCGTCGACATTGATTTGCACTAGTAAAATCTTGCCTTTAATTTCCCTAATAAATAATGTCTTGTCTATCTTTCCCCTTGTGAACTTGTTCTCAAGTAGAAAGCTAGACAGCGTTTCATACCAAGCTCGAGGAGCTTGTTTCAGACTATATAATACTTTATGCAGTAAATAAACGTAATCAGAAAAGTTAGAATCAACGAAACCTAGAGGTTGTTCCACATACACCTCTTCCTTTTTGTCACCATTAAGGAAGGCAGACTTCACATCCATCTGGTAGACAGTGAAGCCTTTGAGTGCAGCATATGCTAGGAATAACCTTATAGCCTCCCTCCTTGCCACTGGAGCATACGTCTGGTCGAAGTCGATTCCTTCTTCTTGATGATAACCTTTGACGACAAGTCTGGCCTTATTCTTTACTATCGTTCCATCCTCGTCCATCTTGCTCCTGTAGACCCATTTTGTCCCAATGACGTTCTTACCTTTTGATCTTGGAACAAGCTTCCATACTTTGCAGCGCTTGAACTAGTTAAGTTCTTCTTCCATCGCCATATCCACGATGCATCTGAGTTTGCTTCATCAAATTTATTTGGTTCAACCTACGAGAGAAAACTTAAATATGGATTCTCATTAGTTGTACCTCTACGAGTTCTGACACCATCTCAGGGATCTCCTATGATCTGGTCCATGGGATGATCCTTCAAATGTCTGAGCTGTAGAGTCCTTGCATCTGGATTGTCTTCTATCACCGGAGTGACTTCTTCATCTTGGATGAATTCATCTTAATCATCATCTTCTCCAATAGGGGTTGGAGTGGTGATCTTGATGAACTTTTCACCTTTGTCTTCGGACGGTTCATCCAAGCTAATTTCTTTCAGCTTTGCACCTGCATCTTCAACAAGCACACTAGAAGAGTTGCTTTGCACAAAACTCGTCTCATCAAATACAATATGTATCGATTCTTCTACCACCAGGGTTTTTCTATTAAAAATCCTATATGTCTTACTATGGCTACTATACACTACAAAAATACCTTCAAAACTCTTTTTGCTAAACTTAGTAGTATGATACTTGCCATTGTTTAGCATGAAGCATTTACAGCCAAAAATTCTAAAATATGAGACTGTTGGTTTCCTGCCCTTCAGAAGTTCGTAAGGTATCTTATCATGGTTTTTGTTTATGAGAGCTCGATTTTGCACGTCGCATGCAGTGTTGACGGCTTCAGCCGAAAAATATTCCGGAAGTGAAGCATCACTCAACATGGTCCTGCAGGCCTCTATGAGCGTTCTATTCCTTCTCTCGACCACTCCATTTTGTTGTGGAGTATGAGGAGAGGAAAACTCATGAAAGATACCAAAGCTTTCACAAAATTCTGTCATGGACCCAGACTTAAACTCTGTTCCATTGTCACTTCTGATTTTGACTATGGAGCAGTTGTACTCATTCTGGACTTGCCTGACAAAATTAGTAAAGATGTCGAAGGTATCTGACTTGTGTTTCAGAAAGAACACCCACGCAAAGCGCGAGTAATCATCAATAATTACAAACGTATAATCCTTACCTCCTAAACATCTAATTTGTAGTGGACCAAACAAGTCCATATGCAGTTGATGAAGGCATCTATTAGAATCCTTGCCAATAACGCTTTTAAATGTAGCCCTTGTTTGCTTGCCTTTTACACATGCATGACAAGGTCTATCTTTGACATACTTGACATTTGGGGAATCACGTACTAAGTTCATTGAAAATAATTTATTTACAGTTTTGGAATTAATATGTCTTAATCTCTTGTGTCATTGGTCAACAAGAGACGCACTATCTTTTGCTAAAAAGCACACTGGTGTCGTAGAATCTATACAAATGAAATTCAAACAGAAAATGTTTCTACTTCGAGTGCCGGATAGAATCATTTCCATATTGTCAACAGATTTTATCAAGCACTTGTCAGCGTGAAACTCAACTATGTATCCTTTATCGGAGAGTTGACTTATGCTTATAAGGTTATGTTCCAAACCTTCAACGTAAGCCACATCTGAGAAGTATACATTACCGTTAGTAATCATTCCATAGCCTATAGTAACTCGATGGTCTGAACATCCAAAGATGACCTTCGGTCCATTCACAACTGGAGTAATATTCTGAATAAGGCTTCTTGTCCTAGTCATATACCAAGAGCATCCACTGTCCAAATACCAGATTGGCATTTTGTTGGCCTTTGGACATTCTTGCAATCACAATCAGTT
Source organism: Platanthera guangdongensis (assembly GCA_039583875.1). Taxonomy (NCBI): domain Eukaryota; kingdom Viridiplantae; phylum Streptophyta; class Magnoliopsida; order Asparagales; family Orchidaceae; genus Platanthera; species Platanthera guangdongensis. The sequence continues at coordinate 150,597,525 of CM077163.1, read as the reverse complement.
AGCCTTAGGAACCCAAATACGTTTGGGTCATTGGTCTCGGGTTAGAGCACTCCCCCAACGAATATTAGCATTAGGAGTGGTCTTACTCATATTGCCAACATGTGGGATTGCAGCATTTCTAGGATTAAACAAATAATCAATGGCAAAGTGACCAATTCTGCCACAACACCAACAATCAAATCTGTTGTATCTTTGTCTTAAGTTCTCCTGCTTGAACTTTTGGAATTGAGGTCTAGCAGGGGCAGTATTCTTGGAGGAAGATGCCTCTTGATGATGGAAATCACATGACTTCTTCTCCTTCACTGGGTTTTCTACAACAGGTTTTGCCTTTGGTGCCTTCTTAAAGTTATGGTCATGATTGAAAGGGCCATAGCTCTGAAGAATGACTTCTTTATAAGGTGCCTTAAAGACACTTTCTCCAAAGTTTCTGGGTCGAGTCCATCCTTGATAACGAGACTTTGGCTCTACATAGGTCGGCCTACCAATGTGCCCATAGGATGAGTCAAAATCAAACTCATTTGAAGGAAATATAACCTTCTTGAACGTGGTCTGATCTTGAGGGGCTTTCCCCTTCTCTTTGGCTAATGGATTTTTGGCGGCCTTATTCTTTCGTTGAGCCTTATTTCTCCTAGAGGATTTACTAGGAGCTTCTTCATGGCCTAATCCAACACCCTTGGTCTTGGATGAGAATTCAGCAACGAATGGAAGAACTGTCTTGGACTTCGAGAAACTTTTAACAAGTTTCTTTTCATCAGCAAGTTGGGCTTCGAGTTCCTTGATGATTTTCACTTTGAGGTCAAGGTGCTCAAGAGCCTTTTTATATTCTTCAGTAGTATTATTGAAGTTCTCTTCAAGCGAGTCAGTCTTTGCAAGTTTCTCTCTCAAGACGCTCTCTTCAGCTTTGAGAGACTTTATCTCTTTAGCCTGAGTTTTCACAACTCGGCGACATTTGTTGTAAGCCATGATTAACTCCCTATATTGGGCTATGAGTTCTGACTCATGGTCAGAAGAACTATCCTCACAATCATGTTCAGAAACTTCAGAATCAGAGAGAGGAGTGTGAGAGTTTACCTTCCCAGTGAACTGGTGCTCTTGTTCATCATCAGTTTGAGCCATGAGTCCAAAATAGGCTTCTTCTTCTTCACTCGACTCAGATGAGTCAGAGTCACTGAGAGTTTTGCCCTTTTTGACCATCGAGCTCTTCTCTGTCCTCTTCTTATTTTACGAGGACTTCTTTTCCTCTCTTTTACCACCCACCTTCTTCTTCTGAGGGCAGTCAGCGATGACGTGTCCTGCCTTATTATAACAATAACAAATAATGTTAGTCGAAATATGTTTGTTCTGTTTAGAATTATACCTGTCATGGCTGCTTGAGCCTTTTCTTTGCCGATCACCATCGCGTAGTGATCTTGTATAAGAGGCATACTTGCCTTTCCATTGCTTCTTCTTGTTCAAGAATTTCTTGAACTGCCGAGAGAGTAGTGAGAACTCCCCTTCTGATAGATCAGAGCCTGAGATGCTTGGCTCTGAGGTTTCTTCTTCACTAACTTCTGGTGCTGGAGTAGGAGGAATAGCCTTGGACTTCTTAGTGGTGTCTGCCTTTAAAGAAACAGACTTCTCTTTCAATGCAGACCTGTTTTTTTCTTCTTCAGTCTTCCTGGTGTTGAGTTGGAGCTCGTAGGACATCAGCTTCCCGAAGAGATTCTGAGGATCTGTCTCGGCCAGTTTTCCAAACTCCCATATAGCACTGACCTTATTATCCCATTCCTTAGTCAGGGATCTCAAGAACTTATCATTTAGCTCTCCATTAGTGAAGACTCTGCCATAGACCCTTAGCCCATTCACTATCTTGAAGAAATTCTCAAAGGTGTCAGCAATGGTTTCTTTGTTTCCTTGTCGGAAGGCCTCATACTTCTGAATTAGAAGGGATTTTCTATCATCCCTTACTTCTTCTGTACATTCCATCAGGGTAACTAATGACTGCCACATCTCCTTTGCAGACTGACAGTGAATCAGATTTTGCAGCATTGAATCATCGACTGCACTTGCTATGATATTTTTCGCGTTTTTGTCCAATGAGACAAGTGCAATCTCATCCTTATCTTAATCCATAAGTTTCTTGGGGACTTTCTTACTTGGATCTATAGTGGAGATGATCATGGGAATATAAGGACCTTCTTCAACTATCATGAAGATCCTTGGATCCACAGCTTCCATGAAGAACTTGATTCTCTCTTTCCACATGGGGAAATTATTTTTGTTGCACAAAGGAAGCTTTGCAAAATCTTTAGCCTTGTCCATTTTGGTAGATCTCAAATGACAACTATTTAAGGATCTGATCAAGGCGTTAACCTTTTAATGATCAACCTGGCTCTGATACCAATTGAAAGATAATAGTTGCCAACCTAAATCACCTAGAGGGTGGGTGAATAGGTGAGTTTTTCTATCTTTTTGCGGAATAATAAAATAAATCTCAATCAATGCACAGATCTATCTACCAAACAAACAAATAGAGACGAGGCAAGATTTATAGTGGTTCCCCAACCTTGGGTACATTCACTTTCCCTCACTGATCTAGCAATACACAAACTCGGCTACTCCACTATCTCGGATTGGAAAACAATCCTACCCTTAGAACAATGTTCCTACCAACTCGATCAACAAAACGGATCTACACTCGGAAGGCAAAACTTCCTACAATCTCGGAGTTGAAAACTCCTACACTCGGAGAAAACTTCTCCTACAATAATGAAATAAAGTTGTACAAAAATACAAAGAGTAAATTCTCTTATTCAGATCTACAACATTAAATCAGAAATTCCTTCTTCTAGGCGTGCGGCTTTATCAGAATATTGAAGAAGAATCTCGGCAATATCAGATCTGGAACTTCTCGACTTTACACGATCGAATAAGAAGATGAAGTGTTGAGCGGAGATTGCGATCTGTAGAGTCTTCTTAAACTGAATCCTCTGAAAAGAAGAAAACCTAGCTGGTCGAAAATCAGAGATAGTGACGGCGGCGGATTTCCGTTTCTTGGAGAGAGAGAGAGAGAGGAGACGGAAATCTTCTCAGAGAGAGAGTACGTCTGCAAAACTTCTTAAAATAATTTTCTTTGAAAACTTAGGGTTTGTCGGTTTGACAAGACCTTTTATAGGAGAGGAGAAGATTAGACTTAAATTAGTCATTATGAGAAAGACACGTGGACCAATCACGTCAACGTTTAAGAATATGACCGTTAAGTCTGGACTTAAAGAATTTCTGAAAAGTCAAAGTAAATTACTCGAGTCAAGCAGAACTACTCGAGTATATGAAGCACTACTCGAGTATGTAGAAGATGACTACTCGAGTACATGAGAAAAATTACTCGAGAGAGTATGAGATGATTACTCGAGTATATGGAGTCAACTACTCTAGTAAATAAGAATGAAAAAGACTCAGCTACTCGAGTAACAAAAATGACTTACTCGATTACTTAAGTACGTACACGAGAGGTGGAGTAAATTACTCGAGTACAAGAAATACTACTCGAGTATATAAGAATGAACTACTCGAGTATATAAGAGACTACTCGAGACAAAGAATTAGAAAATTTCTGGAACAGGAAAACTGAACGACTCGAGTATGTAAGATAATCTACTCGAGACATAAGGAATTAATCGAGTATATAAGATGAATTACTCGATACAATTAGAACAACTCAAGTATATAACAGGAACTACTCGAGTAATTCACTTATAGAAATTTTCTAGAGGGGGAATCTGGATTACACGAGTAAAAGCATTTGACTACTCGAGTAGTAGATGAACTACTCGAGTATATGATTTAGACTACTCGAGTAAGTAGGAACTACACGAGAGTCAGAATTCAATTAACTCGAGATAGAAGATAGAACTACTCGAGTATATAACTTAGAAAAACTTTAGAAGAGAATTCTATAAACTCGAGAGGTAAAAGGAAACTACTCGAGTATATAAGATGAACTACTCGAGAGAATTAGAACTACTCGAGTATATCTTAACTACTCGAGTAAGTGAATTACTACTCGAGTATACGCTCAGTAACTTACTCGTGTAAGTAAGGAACTACTCGAGTACTTTTCTTAGGAAATTTTTCTGACAGAATTTTTCTTCTTCTAAGGTGAAATCAGCATCAAGTCTTTTCCCATAGTCCTAGAGCTTGAATATGAAGTGTATCCCAATAGAGAGCCTACACATGAGTCAACACTTTGGAATACACAATGAGGGATTACATTGTATGGTCCTGTGTTTGGTGACCCATTGTAGACTGACATTCGTCTACACTTCCCATAAGAATCCTACAAACACATAACTCAAACCAAGCATCAAATACAACTTAATTCATCTTAGTTCAAGGGTGATTTCATCAAATCTGGGTTAGTGTGGATATAATACCCAACAATAAGGATGGAAATTCAGTTTACCAAGAGAAGATAGTCACTTTTTTGGATTATAAAAGACCTACCACACCTAAGTGATAAGAAGTTTCCTAGGGTTAGAAGGCTGTTATAGAAGATTTGTGGAAGGATTATCTATGTTATCTGTGCCGCTAACTAAGCTTACACAGAAGAATGCAGCTTTTGTGTGGAGTGATAGGTGTGAAGAAGCCTTTTAGGAGTGGAAAAAGAGATTATGCACTACTCCAGTATTGTATTTACCTACCTAAGGAGGGGAGTATGATGTTTATGTGGATGTAACACACGTTGGGCTTGGTTGTGTATTAATTCAAGAAGGAAAAGTGATGGCATATGGATCGAGGCATTTAAAGATTCATGAAAGGAACTACCCTACTCATGATTTGGAGGTTACGACAGAGATTTATGCCTTGAAGCAGTGGAGACATTTGTTGTATGACGCGTTGTGCAAGATTTACACGGACCATAAAAGCTTGAAGTATGTCTTCACTCAGAAGGAGCTAAATTTATGCCATCATAAATGGTTGGAGTATATCGCGGATTATGGTATTGATATCTTATATCATCTGGGTAAAGATAATATGGTAGCTGACCTTGAGTAGGAAGATCGCATAGACCCTAACCTTTCTTTGGAATCCATGGTGGAAGAATTTTTCTTAATGGGTATTTCTATTTGGAGTAGCGATTCGCCAAGCAGCCTGGAAGTGGCAGAGCATTCTTGGATTGCGCTTACAAGGCTTCATCAGAAGGACGATCCTGATCTGCGGTAAATCAGAAGCAAAGCTAAAAAAGGGGAATTATCAGAAATTTCGATAGATGATGTGGGTACATTAAAGTACCGGGGTAGATATTGTATTCCCGCCGTTGAGGATGTTCAAGCAAAGATATGTAGTGAAACGCATGGTTCTAGTGTTGCCTACCATCTTGGTTCCACAAAGATGTATCGAGATCTAAAGCAAATTGTCTAGTGGTCAGGTATGAAGAATAATATATCCAAGTTTTTGTTTGAGTGTTTTACTTGCAAGAGAGTTAAGACAGATCATGGAAGGCCTAGTGTCAAGCTGACGCCTTTGAATATTCCAAGTTGGAAGTAGGAGAGTATTCTATGGACTTTATTACTAGTTTGCCGAGATCTCCCCGAGGACATGATTCTGTGTGGGTCATAGTTGATAGATTGATGAAGTGTGCTCACTTCATGCCATTCAAGATTGATTACTCCATGAAGAAGATAGTAGAGTTGTATTTAGAAGATATCATTTGATTGCATGGAGTACCTGTAAGACCGAGTCAGATCGAAATTCCAGGATTATGTCTCATTTTTAGAAAAGTTTGTAGGAAGGGTTGGGTACCGATCTCGGGCATTCCACTACTTATCATCCGTAGACCAATGGATAGACGAAGAGAGTTAATCAGATTTTGGAAGACTTTATCAAATATTACATCTTGAATAACGGAGGTGCGTGGGACAAGCGGCTTGGGCTGATGGAATTTTCCTATAACAACAGTTATCGTGATAGTTTATAGATGGCCCCCATTGATTGTTTGTATGAGAGGCATTGTAGAAATCCCTTATTTTGGGCAGAAGTTCGTCAAGCACTATTGTTGGGACCGGAAGCCTTGGAAGAGATGAGTATCTATGTGTTGCATATTCAAGAAAAGTTTCATATAGATCAGGAGCATTTTTAGAAGAATGCTAATCATCGAATGGTTGATCTGAGGTTCATAGTTGGGGACATGGTTTTTGTCAAGGTATCTCTGATGTTAGGCATTAAGAGGTTTGGAAGGAATCACAAGTTGGATCCCAGGTATGTGGGAAATTTCCAGGTTGTTGAACGCATCAGAGTTTCATGTGAGACAGTTGCGAAAATGTTTGCTTTGTGATCGGCATGTTCTTGACTCAGTTCCCCAGTTATAGCCTACTCTTTCTTATGTTGAAGTCCAATTTCGTATCATAGATACTCAGGATCGGGTTTAATGAAGGAAGAAAATACCCATGGTCAAGGTTCTTTCGTGAAACCAAGACATTGAAAGTGCGACTGGGGAGTTGAAGTCAACTATGAGAGAGGGTCATCCCCATCTGTTCTCCTAGTTTCTTTTGGAAAGTGTGGTTACAAGATAACCTTTAGTTATTTTCTTTCTATAGTAGATTCGATTTTTTATCATGTTTCAGGACAAAACTTTCTTTTAGGGGGAGTGGTTGTAACGCCCCAGATTTTTCAATATTTATTTTAAATTTCTATAGTGACATAATAATAATGTTAGGGCATTACGTTGTTGCGTAGTTATCGGGCGTCGTTGTTGGAACATAATTTTACTCATTGGAATCTGAGATTTCAACTCGGTGGATTTTAGTAGGTTTATGTTGGTTGTAACTTCGGGAAATTTTAACCAAAGTTTGGTTTGTAGAATCTTAATTTCAACTTCGTCGTTGGTTTTGTAGAATTGATATTTAGAATTGATGCGAATTTCATATAAATCTGATTCGAGCTTTTATTCGTTTGGACGTTTAATTATTAATAATAATATTACATTATATATATATAAATACTTATAACCGAAACACTATTCCCTATATTCTTCCCCAAGTCATCTGACCAAAAGTGCGGAAGAGCGGAGGCGATGGATATCACGAGGTCTTCGACCGTCGACTGTAGGAATTCTGGTGCTCGGAATCATCATCGAAGGGTAGAAATGGAAAGCTCTCGTTGATATCTATGCGTTGGTGGTTTGTAATTTTGTTTTCTTGTAATATTTGTGTTGGGGTGTGTGGCCCTAAACTTTAGTTTGTACAAATCTCTCCAGATTTCATTGACGCACTTCCTTTTTGGCCGATCTGTGTTGTGGAGTGTTTGGAAGGTTGAGATAAGGAAGTTTAAGGCAAGTGGTGGTTTGCTCCCTTGCCTAGCCTCTTGCAAATTCCTTATATATAATTCTCTAAATTTTTTTGTAGATCTCGCTGTTAGATTTTATACTTTCATGTCGCCTATTATATCTACAACTAGTTTACCTCATTCAAATAGCAGTAAATTGCTTTTTCTTCTTGTTGAGTTGTTGTGGGATTCTTTTACCTGTGTTTGGTCTCCTGCCTTGTCTACCCCTCTCTTTCACTTATTTTCTGGAACTTATTCAAGGTCTAGGTTAACTATTTTCAAAGATTCCTAAGTCCAATAACTTCTATTTAGATGGGAAAGTTTTTGGCAGGAATAGAACTAAGTCTTCGCATAGAGTTCTTTGAGTGTAGCTACCTTAGATTCTAGTGCGTTGAGTGGACTTAGATTGGCATCGAGTGCTTTGAGTGTAGCTGCCTTGGCATTGAGTGAATTGAGAGGACTCAGTCTTGGCATCTAGTGCATTGAGTGAACTCAGCTAGGCGTCGAGTGAAGTAAAAATCATTCAGTTAAGTCCAAGCATTGAGTGAACTCAGCTAGGCATCGAGCGTAATAAAATTCACTGAGTTATGTCCAGGCATTGAGTGAATCTGTCATGGTGTCGAGTGTGTTGAGTGAACTCAGGCTTGGCGTAGAGTGTTTTAAGTGAATATGTCTTTGGCGTCGAGTGCGTTGAGTGAACTCAACTAGAAGTCGAGTGCATTGAGTGAAGTTTAGTGTGTCCGTCGACTGACTTTGAGTTTGTTGGAACCCCAGTTATGATTTGGGCAAGGATCACTATTAGGTTTGATTAAACTGACCCAAAATGTATAATCATGTGTCATAGGTTTATTTCCAAATTTGACATAGAAGAATTCCAAGAAATGCAGTTCAGTCAGAAAATCAGTTCGACGATAGTCGAACTCAGTTCGACGAACGTCGAACTCAAGTTGACGAATTATGAATTTCTTCTCTGAACTCAGGTCGACGAACTCTAGTCTTGTAAGACCCCCTCCCCCTTACCAAGGAGGCTACCGGGTCTTATGACGAGAACCGCCATCTTACTGTGACACTAACGCACGGTTAGTCGACACCGCAACATGCCGATTCTGCCGGCTAATATAATCATATAACCTGTAGTCCAAGATGAGAAACAGAAGTATAGCGGTAAAAGAAAACCACAACTAATCCACAGTCACAGTACATATATATAAATATATGAAAGGAAAACATCAGTCCAAACGAGTACAGAAATAATATGAAGAGTAATAAGGGCTTATGCCCAGTACATCATATCAAAATCTCTCTCTCTCAACTCGAAATGGTGGAAGATATCTATCATCACAAAGTCATCCCACCTGAGGCAACTCTGCAGTAGTAATAATAGTAGGTGGTGGTATCATCTCCTCACGTCCTGTCATCTCGTCCTGCTGGTCGTGCTGTTGCTCCATCTCCTCGAGCTCCTAAAAATATTTTGGTCACCTACCATTATTCAAAAAGATTAAATTGTTTCCTCCGAACCTCGCCCCGCAACTCCTAGGCACTGTGCGGGAGGACGAAGAGGAGGACAACAAGGGGTAACAAGTGTAAACAGGTGGCAGTGGGACTATACTAATAAGTATATGAGGAGTAATAGTAGTTCTACTCTAGCAGTTCTATGTAATAAGTACAAGTGTAGTAAGTAAAGTGTAAAACTGAAGTAAATAGAATAAGTGAAGTAAAACGTAGTACGGTAAAGTAAGTAAAGAATTGAAAGTAAGAGCAGGAACGTAAAAATATGCTACCACTACTCTACCAGCACAAGTCGTACCTTAACTTATAAAAATGCCCATACAAATTTATAAGTTAAGGTTTCCAGGAAATTTAACTTATCATATAAAAGAGCCCATACTCATTTATATGATAAGGATCTATGAAGCGTATGACCTAATATGAATGAATGTTTATGATGTAATTTATGCACAGGCAAGTGCAACTCACACACAACGACTCTGTGATCACAGACCTTTAGTTCCCACTTGTTGAGAGCTAGCTTCACTCTTGGGTACCACCACTGTGGCTACGGCAGCAGCGGAGCGGGCATCTCCACTTCTAGGCCGGTATGCACACTACCAAGCCTTAGACCCCTCTCATACGCCTCTCTACATGCCTTAGGTGTAATCTAGAGTCCATGCGTACGTACTTTGCTGACAACCCGTCAGTCATGTTGGGTCGGGTGTGGATTATCGGGGATCGTCCTCCAGACCGCAGTGTAAAACAACCCGCTGACCCCTTAAACCCTCACACCCGCCTGGTTCACCGTACTGCCGTCGGTGTGACGATCGGCCAGTACCGCATGACCTGCCACTAAATTTATACACATGCAAGTATTTCATCCCAAGACTTCAGCTCGCAGGACCAACCTGTCCTGAATCCCTCAAACCCTACACGGGTGAGCATTTATCACAATCCCTTCAACCCTACACGTGTGAGAACGCATAATAGTGCCTTTATTCCAAATCCCTCAAACCCATCACGGGCGAGAATGAACCACAATGTTCTAACCTATTAGACTACTCTTATCTACGGATTATTATACTTGGTGATTTAAGGTTAATCCCAGGACTGCCTATGGTATACCCGATGAAGGGCTCTCGGGGGCACTAAGAACTACGATGGGATTATGCCGAAAGCTCCCTTTCTCAAGGATATTTACTTTAGTCGATGGCTACCCAAAATTCACCCCTAGCTCTCGTTATTACTCTTGAGTGATCCTAATGACTTAAGATGTTCTCAGCAGGGAGACGGTCTTACGCCGGCCTCCACTCCAGTTGCTATCCAAGGGCTTGCACTTTACTCTCGTCACTAAGACAACTCTACCCACTAGGGTCATATTCTAATTGAAGTCTCTAGCTCATTTATTGATATCCCCCGGTGGTCCTTATAACATGACCTACTTTCACTATGCGCAACTCATGACCTAATACCACCCCGAAATGTAACATCCAATTCCTTGGGCCACCTGCCCCTAATTATTTATCTTAGGATGGTATGGACTAATGAAGTGAGCCTATTGATTTTCGTAATTTTCTCAAGTCATTAAGGCCTCTAATTAAATCATTTAATTAATATCCTATGTCATTTAATACATGAAGTATCACAAATTATATTCCACTGACCTAATGAATTTTGCCTGAGTTATATCTTGGTAAAATATTGCTGTCTACCAAAATGTATAATTTTCCTTTGATTATTTCTACTTATTCCTTAATTAATACAAAATTCATACAATTATCATTTTCCCAATGAAGTATAAGGAATACATTACTAAAACTTCTAGGAACTTTATAGAGCATATATATCATGAATTTAAGGCTAATGGCAGAGTTTCATCAACCTCTATAATGAAATGGACGCCTAATTTCAATTTTTAATAATTTACCAAAATGCCATTATAAGGTTTTAAAATTAGCGAGTCTTCCAAAAATACTGAGAAAATTATATAAGGTTATTCATACTCAGATATAACATCAAGAAATTTTCCAAAATTTCTTGCTAAGTATTTTCACCAATTTGCTAATTAAGTAAAATGAGGGTAAAAAGGTAATTTCCACATAACTCCTATCAAAATTCTTCAAACAGAGACATAAAAATTTTTAGGAGTTAAATCTAACATAATATTGAGCTTGACAAAAATTGAGGATTTTATCTCAATGATAAGCCTATTTTTACATTTATTTTTCAAAAGTTCTATTATTCCAAAAATTCCAAATAATGGGATTTTTGCTTCCAAAAATCCCATTATTACAATGTGGGGTATAATTCACCCTAGTGAGCTTCTGAAATCAATACCCAACATGCACTGGTCTCAATGTGCTGAACTTATTACCATGCACATGAATAGTCCCCAAGGACATGCCACCAAAAGTTGGGGCCATTTGGAGGCATAACCCTCCAAATATTTCATTTATTTAATTTTGTGTATTATGAATAAAACTATAGAAAAGGTTTTCCCAAAAATTCTCAATTTTTGGCAGGGTCTAAATATGCCCTAAATAATCATGCACCCAAAATTTTGGGTCATGTTGATTATTGGTTTTCTTGGGCTTCAAATTGAATTTCTGCCCTTGCCTAGGACCAGTCCTAGTAAAACTGACCTACAGGGCAGTATACTGCTCCAAATTACAAGATTAAGGTGGCAAATTAATGTTAAGAGGCTAAGCTACAAATTTCATTTAAGATTTTTCTCCTGGAAATGCCTCTAAGAGGCCTAAAATAGCCATGCAATATGACTGAAATAGTGTGATAGATATACATAATACTGTAGTATTAAATTTGATTTAATTTCATGATTGAGCACGAATCTTAAAGCATAATAGACGGGATCGGGTCATCGTCCCCAATCAACCAGCGACCCAGATTAATTCTGGCTGGGCCACCTTGCCCGGCTATTTCCGGCCAGTTGAGCCACCACCACCGCCGGCGGATGTCGCCACCACCTTCACTGAGGTGGCGGCTAGCGATTTCCGGCGATGAGGCCACCGGAATTGGCTCCTCCGGCGAACCCGAGCAAGAAGTAAAACTCAGAAAATTCTCATTTTTCTCACATGGTATTGTGCTTGATTGAGCCCGATGTCTCTCCTAAAGGATCTAGAAATCTAGTACGAGTAGAGGGGAGGCGAAACGGACCCGAATGCTGCACGACGGCGAGGTTGGCGGCGGTTGGCCATGGTTCAGCTGCTCCGGCGATCTCCTTCTCAAATCCTTGATTATCCACCAAAAGCTTTGCTCCAGGACTTGTTCGACACTCGATTCCACCCTCTGAACCTGATGGTGTGGTCGGTTTGAGCTGGAAGTGGCGGTATAGGGAGATACAACCAAGGTGAGCTCAGTTTGGGGCATTGGAGGCTTCACACTTTGTGCCAAGTGGCCACCATGCTACCAAATTCTCTGGAATTTACTGAGGAGGCCAGCCAGCACCATTTTGGGCTGATGTAGCCAAGGCTAAGTGGCCTTTTCTTCTTAACTCACCTTCTCTCTCCTCCTTTGGGTAAATTCTCCAAAATGCCCCAATGCATGCACTCTCTCTCAAAAACCAGAGGGGTAGGGCTGGTCTTTGTCACCTTGGGCTGATAATGGGCCATGTTGGGTGGGCTTGGCACAAGGAGAGTGGGCTTAGCCCTCATTTTCTCCTTTAGGTCAATTAGGTTGACTAGGTGTACTTGAGTTGACTTGATCAACCATGATGAGTGGCCTGACCCCACTTGGTGGTCATGGGTCTAATGGCACCACCCAACTTATGTTCGGTTAATGTGATGCCCTACTTGGGCTAACTGGGCCTATGGGTATAAGTTTGTCAAAATTAGTGCCATGGTTGACTTTGGTCAACTAGGGTCAAAATGGGTGACCTAATGACATGCCCTAGGGTCCACTTAGATTACTTTAGGGTTAGGGAAATGTGATGGGGTCATGGTGTGGATAGGGTTACTATTTAGGTTTGTTTGATCTAGTTTGACTTTGGCCCCTTAGTGGGCCACACATGGCTACAACCTACTACCTAGGTTCAAACCTAGCTAAATTCCCTATCACCCACTCCATGCCTAACCCAATCTAAGTTGAGGGGTCTAAAAGTAACATGGGATGTTACAAGTCTCAAGCAATAAGTTTAGCTCGACGAATTCCAGCTGAGCTCGACGAACTCCGAGCTCAGGTCGACGATCGCTAAACTCAAAGATCAATAAAGGAACCAGACTGTGTCGACACACAGAAGAATTGTGTCGACACATAGAATTTCTGTCCACGCCAACTGTGTGGACACCTGAAGAAACTGTGTTGACACACAGGGCTTGTGTCGACACACTCAAGAAAGCTCGATGAAATCCAAGTTCAGGTCGACGAATTATGCGCAATCAATTACAGTTGGCAGAATTATTTGAGGATTAATTACAGTCAACATTCCAAGTGATAATAGTCGTTCAAACAGACAGTTACAGAAGTATTAAGTCAGGATTAATTCCCAAAGCATCTTCTACTCTCGGGAATGTTTCTTCCGCCATCAAGACTAAGGAATTCAAATGTCCAAATATATACAGAGATAACAAGAAACACAGTGACATGAAAGTGACAACCAGTGACAGGCAGTGATGAACAAGTAGAACACTCAGGCCAATATTATCAAAGCAACTAGGAGCCCTAGAGCAGAGAAGTGACATCAATCTGAAGAAGAAGAATAACATCCATTCATATCAAGAGACTTCTTCTTCCTTATACTCTCCAGGATACTTCAAGGATAACAAACACCTATCAGTCAAGAAGTTCCCGTATCTCTGCTAGTCAACGCTGCAAGCTTGAAGGCCTATCACCCTGAAGCAAAGCTCCTGTTTTTCCCTAAACAAATCAACATCTCAGGGGGAGCTTTTTTCTAACATTAAACTCCACAAGTCTTCTCTCTGATTGTTGACAGAGAAGACACATCAACTCTCTCCCCCCACTGTAAAAAAGAGTTATAACTCCATTCAAAAGTTAACCCCCTTGGTTGCAAGTCACCTGATCAAAAGACTTGAGGATTGGTTTTTGAGCACCTAATTAAAAGCTCATTGGTGTCAAGCACCTGATCAAAAATCTAAGTGGATTCCAACCAGGGTGGTAGAAGAGTGGATGTACCCAGGTTGGGGAACCACTATATATCCTTGTGTCTTCTGTGTTGCTTGATATTCTTGCTTCATTTTTGTGTTGTGATTTGCTTTACTTAGTATATAACTCTAATTAGTTTTAGTTAAGATCTATCCCCATAACTTTCAATTGGTATCAGAGCAGGTTACTTTGGTTGTACATGCTAACACCTGAACCAAAATGATCTGATAGATCTTAAATATCTTTAGAGTTTATCATGGCACAAATTGAAAACTTTTCAAGCACCAGACTACCTATATGCAATTTTGATAAGTTTACACTATGGAAAACAAGGATTAGATTTTATATGAACTCAATTGATGAAAACATCATTAAATCTATTTTGTCAGGACCAACTCAACATCAAGCAACAACAAATACAAATGTTGTTCCATCATCTCAATGGTCAGATTCCCAGAAAAAGATGAAGATTGCTGATGCACAAGCAATGAACACCCTGGCACAATCAATGTATGATGACATCTTTAAGGAACTTGCTGAATGTTCCTGGCAGTATCAGCTAAAGAAAGAAACCTTAAAGCTGCAACCTGGAGTGACTTAGATGCTTCATCATGCACAACTAAAGATGAAGAAGAAGCAAGAGCAAGAGAATTTTTCGTAATGGCAATAAATGCTTCTTGCAGCAACACTGATGCAGAAACAGACTCTGAAGAAGAATCAGATGGTGAATCAGAAGAATAGGATCAAGTAATCTCTTCCTTTAATTTTTCTTCAGATTATTTCAAAGAAGATTTTAAAATCCTATGTAAAAAATTAATTCAATCTGAAAAATAAATAAACATTCTTAAAGATAAAGTACATCATTTATCTTCTGAAAGTATGAAACTCAAAGAAGATTTAAAAAATACTTTTGAACAAATAGCCTCATTAGAATCAGTTAAAGAAAAAGAACAATTAATAGATTTAGACAAAATAAAGGAAGTTTTCCCAAAATCAAAGTAAAAATCTTCAAAAATTCTTTGTTCACAATAATTCGTCGAACCGAGCTCCACAAAATCAATACTATTCGTCGAACTCAGCTCGACGTACTATGAATAAAGATTTTGATTTCAACTGTTCAGGAATCTATGGTCGATGAAATAGATATAATTCGTCAAACAGAGATCGACGAAAATGGAATACAGAAAGTCATTCTGTGAACAGAGCTCGACGAACTCAATACCATTCGTCGAACTCAGCTCGACGGAAGTACTTTAATTCGTAGAAATCAAGATTTCAGAACAGAAACTTTTGTTATCTTCAAAATTATCGTCAAAGTCAGCATTCTAAAAATCTTTTCACTGAGTGGATAATCCCTCCTAGGAAATATCATCCACTTGGATACAAGGATCAACCTAAATGCTCTTTCATTTCTAATTATTATAAAAGGGATCCAGGGCCCAAGGTAATCTGGGTCCAGAACTTCTAACCTCTCTTTGCAGGACAAGTCATGCTTTACCACAATGAAGTAGTGAGATTTGACAGTACTCAAAATCAATAGTCTTAGCCTATATCAAGGATATATCAGTGGCTGTATACTGAGAAATTGTTTGAAAAAGGCTGCAACAGTAAAGAGACTAATTATTATAACAGATTATAAAGTCTACTCAGATTTGGGCCAGGAATTTAGGCAACGAAAAGTAATTAGGGGAGATTGTTTGCTTTATACAGAGGAAACTACTTTGGAGGATGCAGCATTAGAATAGCTTTCTTTTATTTTTTTCATTCTATTTATTGGCATTCATGTAAATCTGCTGAAAATCTTATAAATCAAGCAGATTATTTTTGCTTTGTACATTTATGTTTTTTTATGTAAATAGTGTCCTCACCCAAATAGGGGGAGATTGTTGGAACCCCAGTTATGATTTGGGTAAGGATCACTATTAGGTTTGCTTAAACTGACCCAAAATGTATATTCATGGGTCATAGGTTTATTTCCAGATTTACCTTAGAAGAATTCCAAGAAATGCAGTTCAGTCAGAAAATCAGTTCGACGATAGTCGAACTCAGTTCGACGAATGTCGAACTCATGTTGACGAATTATGAGTTGCTTCTCTGAACTTAGGTCGACGAACTCTAGTCTCAAGCAAGAAGTTCAGCTCGACGAATTCCAGCTGAGCTCAACGAACTCTGAGCTCAGGTCGACGATCGCTAATCTCAAAGATCAACAAAGGAACCAGACTGTGTCGACACACAGAAGAATTGTGTCGATACATAGAATGTCTGTCGACACCAAATGTGTTCACACCTGAAGCCAACTGTGTCGACACACAGGGCTTGTGTCGACACACTCAAGACAGCTCGATGAACTCCAAGTTCAGGTTGTCGAATTATGCGCAATCAATTATAGTTTGCAGAATTAATTGATGATTAATTATAGTCAACATTCCCAGTGATAATAGCCATTCAAACGGACATTTACAGAAGAATTAAGTCAGGATCAATTCCCAAAGCATATTCTACTCTCAGGAATGTTTCTTCAGCCATTAAGACTAAGGAATTCAAATGTCCAAATATATAAAGAGATAACAAGAAACACAGTGACAGGAAAGTGACAACCAGTGACAGGCAGTGACAACAAGTAGAACACTCAGGCCAATATCATCAAAGCAACTAGAAGCCCTAGAGCAGAGAAGTGACATCAATCTGAAGAAGAAGAACATCCATTCATATCAAGAGTCTTCTTCTTCCTTATACTCTCCAGGATACTTCAAGGACAACAAACACCTATCAGTCAAAAAGTTCCTGAATCTCTACTAGGCAAGGATGCAAGCTTGAAGGCCTATCACCCTGAAGCAATGCTCCTATTTTTCCCTGAACCATTCAACATCTCAGGGGGAGCTCTTTGCAAACATCAATATCCACAAGTCTTCTCTCTGATTGTTGACAGAGAAGACACCATCAACTCTTTCCCCCCAACTGTAAAAAGAGTTATAACTCCCTACAAAAGTTAACACCCTTGGTTGCAAGTCACCTGATCAAAAGACTTGCGGATTTATTTTTGAGCACCTGATCAAAAGCTCATTAGTGTCAGGCACCTGATTAAAAATCTGAGTGGATTCCTACCAGGGTGGTTGAAGAGTGGATGTACCCAGGTTGGTGAACCACTATATATCCTTGTGTCTTCTGTGTTGCTTGATCTTCTTGCTTCATTTTTATGCTATGATTTACTTTACTTAGTATATAACTCTAATTAGTTTTAGTTAAGATCTATCCCAATAACTTCTAGAGTTTGTCAAGTCATATTCGTCTGGTATACCTTAGTAACTTTTGGTTTTAATCCATTTGCATCGTCATGGAAATCTGATGCAAAGCCTTGGGTTTCCTTTTATTTATTAATATAATGTATGACAATTTATGGCCTTGTTTGGCAGTGGATAAAGGACCACCACCTCTGTGCCAGTTTGTGAATCATTACATCTAGTGGGTTTTTTCTCTCTTTTTATGGGCTGTTGGGTTGTGTTGGACAATGTGGCCACCAACACAGTGCCATTATTAGATGTTTGGTCTGAAGGATGGTGTTGGACAATGTGGCCCCCAACTTAGTACTGTTTTTACCGATGTTATTGATTCATGTATTTTAAGCTTATCATTCTCTGTTGTTTACATATATATACACAGATGTACCTAAGCATTCACTTGCAGATGTTAATCAAGCATGGCTTTATAACGCACTTGGTGCAACTTATCATACTTAAAACTCTGTAAATTCTTCATTTGCTTATAATTATTTTATGATTTATATATTGTGGTTTGGCAGCTATTCAATCTTGGGCTGGTAACCCTTTAGCTTCTCTTGTTTATATACCTTTGGTTTTCTTTTGCCAGTTGTTCATTCTTACTGAGGCGTTCCTTCTTTTGAATGGCTCAGGCTCGGAGTTGTAGTAGGTTAGGTGGCTAGAGTTGGTGGCCTCAGGTTTTCAGCAGTGGTTCTTACCTCACATTCCTATGGTAGTTTCGTTATTTTGCTTTTAGTTCAGACATATATGCTTTTTTGTGGGTTCGTGTCTGGTTGTTGACGCCCACTGGAGATTTTGTAGAATGTTAAGTTACCTGCTAGCTGCTAAGTCACTCTCTCTAGATGATTTGCTGGTTTTACTTAATCTTTGAGAAAGATTTATGATAGGATTGCATGTTAGTTATTTTCTTGCTATAAAAGTATCATTATGCTTATCTCATACTCATGACATATTTTAAATCAAATGTCATTATATTTTAAGGAACGTAAATGCCCTTTTCCAAATTATATTAAATCTAGAGGTATGCATATCATGAGTTGTCCTTTTGGAGGTCATTGCTTATATATGATAATAATCGAGCTAAGTTAAGTTTTTTCCGCAGCGTATATTTATATTTTCATCCGTGGACTAGTTGGTCCACTAAGCCAAGGGATTCAGACGTCAAACTTAAATATAATATGTTTTATTCAAGATAAACTTTAGAATTTCAGGAAAAGTGCTAGAAGTAGGTTCTTTCCTGAGCATTTGTAGTTATCCCCTGCACAACGTGTCATCACGACACATGTATTCTCTTACTCTTGTATAATGTTTTATGATGAGAAAATGCGGGTTGTGAAAGTTGGTACCAGAGGTGTAGTTTTAGTGGTCTTGTTCCATTTTATACACACACTGATGTGTCATTAGTACATCTTGGTCGAAGAATGAACACTACACTAATAAGAATGATAAGAATTATACGGGATATATTATGTAGTATGGGATGAATAATATGTGTTTGTATATGGATCCTCATAGCAAAATGTTATGTTATGTAGTTTGGGATGCATAACAATCATCACATGAATGCCCATTAGATTTTACCTTTTCATTACATGCAATATTATGTAGTATGGGATGCAAAATATTCGATGTGTATGCCACTCATAACATGCATTAAGGCCTTTATTATATTACATAGCACAACATGCATGACATAATATAGCATTAGCACAAATACCAAGCTAAGCATTACAGGATTACATATGTACACACATGGATTTAAACCAAAAATAATAAGAATTCATGTATTAATAGTATATGCACACGAGTCAATAGGATGAATGTATATCATCCTAAGTTTAAGCATAACATTATTTATGAAAATCCTAGAGTAAGATAGCAGTATGAGCAAGTATCAATACATGTATGATATAAACAAAGTTGAGTAGTTCTGCTGTGCACGATGAGTTTCATGTGAACCATTTGCAGAAATGTATGCTTAGTGACTGGCATGTTCTTGACTCGGTGCCCTAGTTGCAGCTTAATCCTTCTTATATTGAAGTGCATGTTCTTATCATAGATACTCAGGATCGGGTGTTGCGAAGGAAGACAGTATCCATGGTCATGTTTCTTTGGTGAAACCAAGACTTTGAAAGAGCAACATGGTAGTTGGAGTCAGCTATGACAGTTGCTCATCCTCATATGTTCTCCTAGTTTCTTTTGGTAAGTGTTTTTACTCGATAACCTTTGGTTATTTTCTTTCTGTAGTAGATTCGATTTTGTATCAAGTTTCGGGATGAAACTTACTTTTAGAGGGAGTGGTTGTAATTCCCCTGATTTTTCGATATTTATTTTAAATTTCTATAGTGACATAATAATGATGCTTGGGCGTTACGTTGATGTGTAGTTATGGGGCGTCATTGTTGGAGCGCGATTTGTTTATTGGAATCTAAGGTTTCGACTCTGTGGATTTTAGTAGGTTGATGGTTGTTGTAACTTCGGGGAACTTTAACCTGAGTTTAGTTTGTCGAATCTTAATTTTGACTTCGTCGTAGGTTTTGTAACATTGATATTTAGCCTCGGTATGAATTTCATAGAAATCCTGGCTGATTCAAATATTTGGTCGTTTGGACGTTTAATTATTAATAATAATATTATATTATATATATATATATATATATAAATACTTATTACTGAAACCTTATTCCCCATATTCTTACCCAAGCCGTCGACCGAAAGAGCGGAAGAGAGGAGGCGACGGATATCGCGAGGTCTTCGACTGCCGACTATAAGAGTTCCAGCACTTGGAAACGTCGTCGGAGGGTACATCCAAAAAGCTCTCATCGAGATCTATGCGTTGGTGGAAGGTAATTTTATTTTCTGGAATTTTGTCATTGGGATGTGTGGCCCGAAACATTAGTTTTATCCAAATCTCTACAAATTTCATTGTCGCACTTCTTTTTTGGTCGATCTGTGTCGTGGAGTGTTCAGAAGGTTGAGATAAGGAAGTTTAAGGCAAGTGGTTGTTTGTAAGTTGAGCAGATTTGCTCCTGATATGGTAGCTTTAGAGGCAAGAATAGTGAAGAGTTTCCTCTAAGGATTAAGAAACAATATCCAACAGTTGGCATGCGCTTATAGAGCTGAAGGCTATGCTAAGGCAGTGAAAGCTGCTCTGAAGGTTGAGGCAAATGAGAACGCCAAGAATTGAGGTGCCGCGGCGAGAAAAGAGAAGAGGAAAGGTGATGAGGATGGAAGCACTAGGGCATTTGGCCCTTCTTCGAAGAAGAAAAGTAGAGAAGTATGTAGCTTCTGTGGTTGATCTGGCCACGCTTACGAGAGATGTTTCGAAAGGACTTCCACCTTGAAGCAGCAGCAGGTGCTCGCCATCTAAGGTGCACCCAAAGAAGATCAAGTGCGCACGTACTATAAAAGGAAGTGACATGACGTGAGTCGTTGCTGGTTGAAGTATAGGTCTTGCTTACAGTGAGGGCAGAATGGCTACCTAAAGACTTCACGCCCCCAAGCTTATACTTCACTACAGTATGTTGATAGTATGTTTTGTAGTTTAAACTACTAGGGTAATTATTAGTTTTAATATATAAATCATGTCTGTAAAGTGTTATTTTGACCTCGTTTTGTATATATTTTAAATACCACTAATGTTTTTTCATTTTGAAGGTTTTCTAAAGATTTCGGCCAAAATGACCTTACACGCCCCCCTTACACTCCCTCACTTGGCATGTCACCGGGCGTGTAACCTGATCCCGAGGAAGGTTATTGCCTAAACCCAATTCACAAACAAAACTCCTGACATGCCCCCATTACACGCCCTCCTTGGGCGTGTCAATGGTCGTGTCGCCCTATTCCCGGAGTCTGCTGCCGCATTTAAATATTTCCCTTCGCTACACGTCAATAGTACTGACACGTCCCCCTACACGGGCGTGTCCCCGGCATGTTCCATAATTTTTGGCGTTTGATGGATTTTCAACCAATGATTGATGCTTGACATGCCTTACACACCGACACTACACGGGCGTGACCTTGGGCGTTTCCACCAACGGACAAAAGAAAGGATGGTTTCTGTAACGCCCCGAAACTCAAAGGAGCAAAGGGGGACGTTTTGGGCAAGTTTTGGTTTCTGGCTGAAGGCACACGGCCTGGGACACGGGCGTGTCCCAGGGCGGGTCAAGCGTGTGTCGACACTTAGCCGCGAAGTCGTCGAGTTATTCTCGACGATTCGTCGAGAATGGGCACACGGCCTGCGACACGGGCGTGTCGAAGGGCGTGTCGACCCGTGTCGACACTTAGCCGTGAAATCGTCGAGTTATTCTCGATGATTCGTCGAGAATGGGCACACGGCCTGCGACACGGGCGTGTCGCAGGGCGTGTCGACCCGTGTCGACGATCGTCAAGGTGAAATCGTCGAGATTCACTCGACGATCATCGAGACAAGGCACACGGCCTAGGACACGGGCGTGTCCAAGGCCGTGTCATCCAGTCGTCGTTCTCCCCTCGACGAATTGTCCCGTGTACACGGCCTGGGGGCCCAGGCGTGTCAATGTGACACGGGCAAGGACACGGGCGTGTCCTAGAACCCGTGTAGTGCTCGGGTTGAAAACGGGAGAAAATCATGGGGTACACGGCCGGCTACACGGCCGTGTCAGCTGGAACACGGGCGTGTCAGCTCGAACACGGGCGTGTTCGATACCCGTGTGCGGGTTCAGAAGATTCGATTTTGACGGCGAATGCGACACACGGCCCTGGACACGGGCGTGTGCCAGGCCGTGTTCGGCCCAGATTGGGCATTTCAGCCCCGAATCAAAGCCGTTCGTTTCCTTAGGTTGAGATCCGACGGCTGGGGGATGTTCCTGCAGGGATATACCCGTGAGTTGACTTGGAAAAATCCACTTTCATACCTTATCCTCTCTCCAAACCCTTGGAGAAAGAAGAGCTAAGGCAAGAGGAAGAGGAGCTAGATCCGCCATTGGAGGAGCTTCGGAGCTCCGAATCGCAAGCCGACTCCGGATCCACGGAGGCAACGCAAGTGCGGTGATTTCTATCCGATTACATTTCGATGGCGCCAAAGAGGAATCCAAGGGTAACGATCCTCACTTGTGAGCATGATAGCTCTCTTTCTTAGCATAGGAAGCCCTCTCTCGCGAGTTTGCGAAGAGTTGGAGGCGTTCCTTCGGGTAGATATGTAAAGTCCCCGTTGTTTAGAGTCCGTATGCGAGAACGGACGTAGGCATTTTGGTTGAAGCCTACCCGGACATGTTAGTCCGGATCGGCGATGTTGCATTGCATAAGGCCGGAGAAGACTCCGTGCTATTGGGTGTTTTTCGGTTTTCTACGCGGTAGATTGCAGCAGGGAGCCTTGGGGACTAACCCAAAGGTGCACCCGGAAAACTGGGCGGACACGAGGTCTTGCCAACTTGGTGGCCTGAGAGCCAACTTGAACATAACGGGGTTATGTGTATTGCGGTAGAATGGGACTCGGTGAAAGTTTGACCCGCGCATATGGCTTAAATTGCCGTTGCGATGTGAGCACGGGTTAGATGGAGCCGTACCCGCTTTATGTCGTTCGGGTTAGAGAGACCTAAAGTTACATGGCACTCGCCGTTGGCATAAATGGAGGTCTTCGGTGGTTGATGGCTTAAATTGACGTGACCAATACCATGAAGACGAATTGCTCATAGAATGGCCGTCTAAGTGGCGGTGGTGAGTCCGGAATGTTAATGGCTTTAATTGACGTAACATCGACCGGTTCACCGAGAATGTGCCCTGAGTGCACGGGACGTGTGGCCGTACGAGCCAACGTCTGTGTTGAAATGGCTATGGTTATATGCATTGCTCGCTTGTGCTAATGAAATGCAGGGAAGGAGCATCGTCGCCCCGAGTTGGGGGCGGGATCGTTATAATTTGGTCAGCATTGCTGACCGTTGCTTTGTTTGCCACCGTGCGGTGGTTTGTTGCTTGCAGGTGCAGCTGGACCAAGCGGTCAATAGCGGGCTAAAGCCCTTTTTGCGAAGCTGGCCCTCGAAGGCCCAAGTGGAAATGTTTTCTGTTTTACTCATGTATGACCGGCCTGCGTGCCGAGGTTTGTAAATCATGTATTAGTCAAGAGAAACAATCTGTAAGGCCTTAAGGCCGAATATTTAGGCATTTTTTTAATAACATTCCTATTATCATGTTAGTGGACATTCGTGCTCTTATGCTGGGTTCTTGTTTACAACTTTTACAAACTGCTTCCGCTAGAATGCTCTGTGTAGGACGTTGAGATTGGTTGGATGGTTTCCATAAGTAACCACCCGGTCTGTCTGTGGCATATGGCGTCGGGCCTCGGCCGGACCTACTGCTATATGCTATGCGACGGATAGGGGGTATTACAATTTGGTATCAAACTACTGGTTTTGGTCCGGCTTGAATTGAATTCGTGGGCGAATTCTTTTTAAGGGGTGGTGAGCACATTGTGTGCGTCATCGTTATAACAGTCAAAAAAACCCATGAATGTCCACTTAGGAATGAAAATACTCGTGTTTGAGGAACCTGCGTGTTCCTATAATTGTTGTTTGCAATTTGTTTTGGTCGCTTAACGGTGTTTTGTACCACTATAGGTGACCCGAAGTGGTGTTGGGCCGTCAGAACGCCGAGTTTCTGAGGCAAGTAGTGCACCGGATGTTGCTCCTGCAACACCTCTGTCGGCTGAAAATATACGATTGGTTGCTGAAGCGGTGTTGGCCGTGATAAATGCGCAGCCTGGGAGGCAAGCGCAGCACCCGCTCTGTGATGGAGCAAGTACCTCTTCAAGAGGCTGAGCCGAGGAGGATGGAGCAAGTGGTTGTAGAACCAATAGTGCCAAGGAGGGCGACTTAGAGGCAGTTGAAGCATGTAATGAGCTTTAACCCTCCGTTATTCTCGGGGTTGGGAACCCCATCGCAGGCTGAAGACTGGCTCTCTAGGGTGAAGAGAGTCATGACAGCGACAGAGACGGCGGAGTGGCAGATGACCACCATCGCTACGTTCCTGCTGGACGGTGAAGCGAGGATGTGGTGGGAAGGTTTGGAGCTGCATCACTGAGAGGTAGACAACTGATAGACATTCCGATGGAAGAGTTCTCGGAATTGTTCTTGGCAAGATACCTCCCTTCGACTCAGAGGATTTCAATGGAGAATGAATTCCTGAAGTTGGTGCAGGGTGAGAGGAGCGTGGATGAATATCTCCACGAGTTTACGCGGTTGAGTCGTTATGCGAGCTCTACCATCATGGATGAGGAGCGCAAGACTAATCGTTTTTATGAAGGCTTGAGGGATGAGCTGAGACTGTTACTGTCGGGGCCGATGACGCAAGGGTTTCTTAACCTTGGTCAATACTGCCCGGTCCTTGGAGAAGGACATGAAGAGTGTGCAAGCGAAGAAAAGCTTGAGTGAAAAGAAATCTGAGTTCAGAGTGCCGACTACTTCAAAGTCAGGCTATCAGAGGACTTTCAAGAAGCATAGGACTTCGGGTCCAGCTCCTTCTGGCGCTTCTGGGGCGACTACGGGTCGGACCCCGGGTGCGTGCTTTACGTGTGGCAAGACGGGGCATTTCGCCCGTGATTGTTGGAGTGGACGTCCTAAGTCCGAGAGGAGGCCAGGAGCTACTTATGAAGAGAAGGGTAAGGCGGTGGAGTCGACCGCATCC
Source organism: Platanthera guangdongensis (assembly GCA_039583875.1). Classification (NCBI taxonomy): domain Eukaryota; kingdom Viridiplantae; phylum Streptophyta; class Magnoliopsida; order Asparagales; family Orchidaceae; genus Platanthera; species Platanthera guangdongensis. The sequence goes on along the minus strand of CM077163.1, from coordinate 150,572,677 downwards.
CACTATGCTCCGGCCCAACCAAGGGTTTACAATCTTGGCCAACAGGAGGCCATTAAACAAGCTGACGTGGTGACAGGTACGGTTTAATTTATAGCAAGTCAATTCCTTTATATGCTTATTATGTATATGTTACCTTACCACTGCTTGTTTAGGATTTGTAATGATTTGTGAAAATCCCGCTCGAGCACTCTTCGATACGGGAGCTTCGCACTCCTTCTTGTCCGAAGGATTTATAGCACGCATCGGAGTCCCTTCTTCGATGGCGAAGGACAAGTTGGATGTGTTGTTGCCCAATGGGTGTTCGATGCGAGCGGTTAGGATCTGCGAGGTTAAGACTCGTATTGGAGAGCAGGAGTTCGACCTGCGGTTGTCTTTACTTCCGTTAGTGGAGTTCGACGTCATATTTGGAATGGACTGGCTCTCGGAGCAGCAGGCCCATATAGATTGTGGTAGCAAGGAAGTAAAGCTGGGAGCAAGTCGTGAGACGACTTTTACGGGCTTAAAGGGGTCGAGCAAGACGTTGATGTCTGCTCTTCAGGTGGTGAAGGCGGTTCGTGCCGGAGCAGAACTGTTCTTTACACTAGTGGAGGTTGCAAAGCCGAAGCCCGCTTTGGATTGTATTTCAGTGGTATCGGAATACCCCGATGTGTTCCCCGCAGATCTTCCTGGAGCCCCGCCTCAACGGGAGATAGATTTTACGATCGAGCTAGTTCCAGGTGCAAAGCCTGTGTCACGATCTCCGTATCGGCTAGCGCCTAAGGAAATGGCGGAGCTGAAAGTTCAACTGCAAGAGTTGTTGGAGCAAGGGTATGTGCGCCCGAGTTCTTCGCCTTGGAGCGCACCGGTCCTCTTTGTTAAGAAGAAGGACGGAAGCTTGAGATTATGTATTGATTATCGGGAGCTAAACAAGCTGACTGAGAAGAACAAGTACCCGATCCCTCGGATTGATGATCTCTTTGATCAGTTAGTCGGGTCGACGGTGTACTCGAAGTTAGATCTCAAGTCTGGGTACTATCAGCTGCGGATAAGGGAGAGTGATATCCCGAAGACAGCGTTTAGTACGAGATACGGGCATTATGAGTTTACGGTCATGCCGTTTGGGCTGACTAATGCGCCGTCAGTATTCATGGATTTGATGAACAGAACGTTCAGGGAGTACTTGGACCATTTCGTGATCGTCTTCATCGACGATATTTTGGTGTACTCGCAAAGTGAGGAAGATCACTTCAAGCATCTTCATTTGGTGTTGGAGACGCTAAGGAGAAACCAGTTGTATGCCAAGTTCTCGAAGTGCGAGTTTTGGCTATCCTCAGTGGCGTTCCTCGGGCATATAGTGAGTGGAGAGGGTATTGCTGTGGATCCGGCGAAGATTGTTGCGATACGGGAGTGGCCTGAGCTTGCTACGGTAGCAGAAGTCCGGAGCTTTTTGGGGCTTGCCGGCTATTATAGGCGCTTCGTAGAGAACTTCTCGCGGATAGCGTTACCTCTCACTACTTTGACGAGGAAGGAGCATAAGTTCGTTTGGACGCCGGAGTGCGCGCGAGCTTTTGAGGAATTGAAGTGTCGGTTGACCACGGCGCCTGGGTTGAGTTCGCCGGTTTGGGAACCGAAGGCTATGAGATATATAAGTGATGCTTCGGCAGCGGTTTGGGGTTGCGTGCTATGCAGCACGGAAGCGTGATAGCTTATGGCTCGAGACAGCTAAAAGTGCACGAGAGGAATTATCCGGTCCATGACTTGGAGTTAGCGGCCGTGATTTTTGCCTTGAAGCTGTGGAGACACTATTTGTACGGTGTGAAGATTGATATCTACACCGATCACAAGAGCATAAGATCCTGATTGATAGAAAGAT
>CM077163.1:150489138-150570325 GCA_039583875.1 Platanthera guangdongensis | reverse complement strand
GAGTTGAGTAAGTTATAAAATTTTCTATTTACTCTCAATTTAATTCTTCAAGATAAAATAGGTATAAACATCCGGTGAATAAAGAGTTAAATGCTTTCGTATATATATATCATTGATACCAGAGTTAAAATTTATAGCCATAAAAAGTTTTTGAAAACAAATAGTAAGCACATATTAAAATCAGATATAACAAGGATAGAGTGGCTTTATGACTACTATATCTTGTATGAGATATGTTGAAAAATTACAACCTATTAATTATGCTCTCTCAAAATTTTAAGCAAAATTAATTCAATTTTGTAGTGGTTTATGGGATATCAACTTGGTGGTTTTGCCCATGTAGGAGGTGATGAATTTTATCCTCTCACCTTTTTTCATATTCATGCATTGTTACAACTATTTTCGGAAAATATTTTCCAAAATAGCAAAAAAACTTTGCAGAATTGAACTTTGAATTAATCCAATGCATATGTTTGGGAGCACATACTCCATTTCATATGATCTTTTAATATTTATTGGATGCCTATGTTTACGGAATTTTTTTTTATTCCCATGGACATAAGATCTTTTCTTTTCTAGGAACACATACTCCTAGATGCTTGCGTGCGTAAAGAAACATGTCAAGCGAAATAGTAGGTAGGGGTTGTAAAAATAATTTTGATAAAAGATTTTGAGAGCAATGGTAATAGCTTGATATTTTCTATATTTTAACAAGATTGAAGTAATGATAATTACAGTCTAAAATTGTTTGGTGAACATAATATGATAGCTTCTATTGTATATATATGTATTTCTTTTGATATATTAAAGCAGGCTTGCTAAAAAACTAACTCCGATTGTAATGAAATTTTACAAGATAGGTTTAACAAATTTATTCCGGATATTTATATCTATCTAGTTATGAGAAGGAGTAGTAAATTTGAAAATTGAATAAGTTGCATTTTTATCAACTCAGATTTTTGGAATATATTTACAAAGTATGGTTTTGAAAATTTTGACTTATTTTGGATGAGTAATAAAATAAACAATGTTTTTATTTTAAAAGGAAAGATATAACATAAAAGTGCAAAAAAATTGCAGCTAAAAGCACCCCCATACTTATGTTAGGCATAGGTATGAAGTGAAAAATATGTACAGAATATACAAAAGCATAAAAGATGGAAATATACAGGTGAATTTATATTTCGAGGTTATGGAGTAGTGTTAGGGTTTCAGGTTCTTTTTGAAAAGGGTCCCCAGTAAAATATAGTTTTAAACGGTGCCCGTTTACTTTGAAAGTTCCTAGTTCAGGGTTAGAAATAAGAACAGTCCCATATGGCCAGATTTGTTTAACAGTATAGGGTCCGGTCCATCGGGATTTTAATTTTCCTGGAAATAATTTAAGGCGTGAGTTATATAGTAGGACAAGATCACCTGGTGAAAAAGATTTTGGAAATTTAATTTTCCTATCATGATAAAACTTAGATCGCTCTTTATAAAATTTATTATTTTCATAGGCGTTTGCACGCCATTCCTCAAGTTCATTGAGTTGAAATTTACGTTGTTCGGCGGCTAAGTTTGTATCTAAGTTAAGAAATTTTAGCGCCCAGTATGCGCGATGTTCTAATTCTACAGGTAGGTGGCATGCCTTTCCATATACTAAACGATAAGGTGTACAACCGATCGCAGTTTTGAATGCTGTACGGTAGGCCCAAAGTGCATCATCTAATTTGAGGGACCAATCTTTTCGATTGGTATCTACAGTCTTTTCTAATATGCGCTTTAGTTCTCTATTGACTACCTCCACTTGGCCGCTTGTTTGGGGGTGATAAGCGGTAGCGAGTTTATGAGTAACTCCATATTTGGCTAACACTTTAGCCATCTGGGTGTTACAAAAATGAGTACCTCGATCGCTAACTATAGCCCTAGGCGTGCCAAAACGTGAAAATAAGGTTTTCAGAAATTTAACGACGACTCTCGCGTCAGCGGTGGGAAAAGCTTGCGCTTCAGCCCATCGTGAAACGTAATCGACCGCTACTAAGATATAACGATTTTTAAAAGAAGGAGGTAAAGGGCCTACAAAATCTATGCCCCACAGATCAAAAATTTCACATTCTAAGTAAAAGTTTTGGGGCATTTCGTCCCGACGGGAAATGTTACCTGACCGTTGGCAGCGGTTGCAAACACTTACCAATTTTTGAGCGTCCTTGAATAAAGTAGGCCAAAAGAATCCTGCTTCAAGGGCTTTACGTGCAGTCCGGTTGGATTGATAATGTCCGCCGGTGGGTCCTTCATGGCAGTGCCGTAGTACTTTTAGTCCTTCCTCGTTCGAAATACATCTTCTAATTACTTGGTCGGCACAGACTCGGAATAAATACGGGTCTTCCCAAAAGTAGTTTTTCAAGTCAGAAAAGAATTTCCTCTTTTCTTGAAGTGAAAAAGCTTTTGGAAGGACTCGGGCTACTAAATAGTTAGCCAAGTCTGCGAACCAAGGAGTAGAAGAGTTTGTTACCTTTTCGAATGCGAGGAGACTTTCTTCAGGGAATTTATCTTCGATGTCGGCTTCCACGAGTGTATCTGTTGCAGCATTCTCTAGTCGAGAAAGATGATCGGCTGCCAAATTCTCTGCGCCTTTCTTATCTCGGATCTCTAAATCAAATTCTTGTAATAAGAGAATCCAACGTAATAAACGGGGTTTTGCATCTGCCTTAGTTAGTAAATATTTTAAAGCAGAATGATCCGTAAAAACTATAACTTTTGATAGTGTTATATAAGATCTAAACTTATCAAATGCAAATACAATTGCCAGTAGTTCCTTTTCCGTGGTCGTGTAATTGGTTTGTGTGGATGTGAGAGTTTTACTTGCATAATAGATAGGATGAAAATATTTGTCTACTCGTTGTCCTAAGACAGCTCCTACCGCATAATCACTCGCATCACACATGATCTCAAAAGGAAAGGACCAGTCTGGGGCTACTAAAATAGGAGAGTTGATAAGTTTGACTTTAATAATATTGAATGCTACTAAGCATTCATTATCGAATATAAATGGGGCTTCTTTTTCTAATAAATGAGTTAACGGTTTTGTTATTTTTGAGAAATTTTGAATAAACCGTCTATAGAAACCTGCATGGCCTAAGAAACTTCGAATAGATTTTACATTTGTTGGAGGAGGAAGTTTTTCAATTATTTCTATTTTGGCCTTATCGACCTCGATTCCCTGGGAAGAAATTTTATGACCGAGAACTAAACCTTCGCGGACCATAAAGTGGCATTTTTCCCAGTTCAACACTAAATTCGTGTCTTCACAGCGTTGAAGAACACGAGCGAGGTTATCTAAACACGTATGGAATGAGTCTCCAAATACGGAGAAATCATCCATAAATACTTCCATAACGTCCTCTACTAACTTGCCAAAAATAGCTAGCATACATCTTTGAAATGTAGCTGGCGCATTACAAAGTCCAAACGGCATTCGCCTATAGGCAAAAGTACCAAAGGGGCAAGTGAACGTAGTTTTCTCTTGGTCTTCAGGGGCTATAGGAATTTGTAAATACCCTGAATAACCATCGAGAAAACAATAATATGAGTGACCCGAGAGTCGCTCTAATATTTGATCTATAAACGGTAGTGGAAAGTGATCTTTACGGGTGGCATCATTTAATTTTCGATAGTCGATGCACATCCTCCAACCCGTAACAGTACGTGTTGGAATTAGTTCATTATTAGCGTTTGGCACTACCGTTATACCGCCCTTCTTAGGGACGACTTGTACGGGACTAACCCATGTGCTATCTGAGATTGGATAAATAATTCCTGCGTCTAATAATTTCATTACTTCAGCTTTTACGACATCTTTCATATTAGGATTTAAACGTCGTTGGGGCTGGATAGATTTACGAGGGTTATCTTCCAAAAATATTTTATGCGTACAAAAAGATGGGTTGAGTCCTTGGATATCAGAAATTTGCCATGCTAATGCATGACGATGTTGTTTTAACACTTCTATTAATTCAGACGTTTTTTTATCATTTAATTCGGCAGAAATGATAACAGGGAGTTTAGATTCGGCTTCAAGGAAAACGTATTTCAAATGTGCGGGAAGTGTTTTCAGCTCGAGGGTTGGTGGTTTTTCATATGAAGTTGGGGTTTTTAGAGTTGTAGAAGTTAAGGATATAAAAGGTTCTAAAGGGTCATCGGTAGGCATTTCTTGTGAAAGGGGTAAGTCTGCCAAGTCCGATTCTTCTACAGTTATTGAAAGTAAATCAGAATAGGGAAAACCATTTTTCTCAAAAGAGGCTTCCGCAAGATAGCAGGAATCGTCGTTTATTAAAGAATTTTTCATAGAGGGATCTATATCGATAGTAACCTCGTCATCTCCTACTCGTAAGAGAAGTCTACCGTTACTTACGTCTATTATCGCGCGAGAGGTTGCGAGAAAAGGACGACCGAGAATTATGGGAACATCGGCGTCTTCCTCTATGTCAAGTATAACAAAGTCTACCGGGAAGATAAACTTGTCTATTTTGACCAGAACATCCTCTACTATCCCTATTGGATATTTAATAGAACGATCCGCTAACTGGATGCTCATTTTTGTTGGGCTGGGGTTACCTAATCCTAGTTTTTGAAAGAGCGAGTAGGGCATTAAATTTATGCTAGCACCTAAATCTGCTAACGCATCTTTTATTAATAGATTACCGAAGAGACACGGGATGGAAAATCGTCCCGGATCGTTTAATTTTGGGGGTAATTTATGTAATAAAACGGCTGAACATTCGGCGTTAAGGAAAACTCTTGAAATATCTTCGAGTTTCTTTTTATTTGAAAGTAACGCTTTTAAATATTTTGCGTATTTAGGCATCTGTGCAATTGCCTCGCAGAAAGGTATATTGATTTGAATTTGTTTTAGCATTTTTAGAAAGTTTTTATATTGTTCATCTTCTCGTTCTTCTTTTAATTTAGATGGATAAGGTAAAACAACATGTGGGGAAGAAATTCGCGGGGGTTGAGGAGGCAGAGACGTAACGGGAAGTGGTGTAGGAAGGCTAACCTTAACTTCTTTTTCTACCCTAACGGGTGGTGGTAGCTCCCTGCCACTTCGTAGTTTAATGGCTTGTCAACTTGATGGGTTACTGGAATGGCCAGTATCCCGCGGATTTGGTTCCGTATTTCCTGGCAAATTACCAGGTTGGCGTTCCGATAACATTTTTGAAATTTGTCCAATTTGTGTTTCTAAGTTTTTAATTGATCCGGTCAGGTTCCGGATATTGGACTCATTAATACTGACATATTTCGTAAATATGTCTTCTATCGGGGTTGGCCTAAATTGGTGCGGCTGCGGTGGTGGTATTTGTGGTTGTGGGGGTTGCGGTGCAAATCTACTTGGATTTGCAATCGGAGGGCGTTGAGCATTATTGGGGTTGCTCCATGAAAAATTAGGATGGTTCCTATATCCTGGATTATAAGAATTATTATTATTATTATTATTTGGATTATAGGAATTTCCATATGAGTTCCCCATATAGTCGACTTCTTCATTATTATTAGTTGAATTAGGCGGATTCCAAGATGTAGAGGCGGAGGAAGCAGATATTCCTGCCAATTGTTTAGTTAAATTTTCTACTTGGAGTGCTAAAGTAGAAGAAGTGTCGAGCTCATAAATCCCAGCTTGTTTAGGGCGTGACCTTGGCACGTTCCACTGGTATGCATTCATGGCCATCTCCTCAAAGAGGGTTTGAGCGGCCTCGGGGGTTTTGTTATTGAGCGTGCCCCCGGCGGCAGCATCAATGGCTTGCCTGGTTTGAATATTCAAACCATTATAAAATATTTGTACCTGGAGCCAAGTTGGCAGTGCGTGATGTGGACACCGACGTAGATATTCCTTAAAACGTTCCCAAGTCTCATAAAGAGACTCGAACTCGCCTTGCACAAAGGAAGAAATATCCGCACGCAGACGTGCGGTTTTTGCAGGTGGAAAATACTTTGTAAGGAATTTTTCGGTCATTTCAGCCCAAGTGGTAATAGATCCTCTGGGGAGAGAACCTAGCCACTGTTTGGCTTTCGTTCGTAGCGAAAAAGGAAATAAGCGAAGACGGATGGCATCATCAGTGACGCCATTTATCTTAAATGTGTCGCATATTTCTAAGAAGTTGGACAAGTGTGTGTTTGGATCTTCGTCGGGCAATCCATCGAATTGAACGGAATTTTGAATCATTTGGATTATACTCGATTTAATCTCGAAGTTATTATTAGCAATTGTTGGACGAACGATACTAGACCCGGTGTCATCTAAATTGGGTCGTGCATAATAAGACATGGTCCTTTGGGGGACCACCTCTGGCATTTGTTGTTGTTCTGCTGCCATTTCTTGTACGTGTGCGGTGCCTACGGACTCTTCCAGATTTAATACAAGCTCTTGATTCAGAGATCGGAGGCGCCTGTGAAAGGTGCGATCGATTTCAGGATCAAGTTCAAGAGTTAAATCAGATGGAGTTCTGCGGGTCATACACTAAAAAAAAACTTTTTGAGAAAAACAAAAAAACTTTAAAAACAGGTTTTATATAAACACAGGTTTTACATCAACTAGTTTTTTATAAAATATATCTAAACACAAATACAAACACACGAAAAGACTTAAAACGGAAAATAACTAAAAACAGATTTTTTATATAAAACAGGTTTTCTATAAAAGAGGTTTTATAATAAAAATCAGTTTTTATTATAAACTAGTTTTTTTTAAGAAGAAAAGTTTTATATAAAATACGTTAAAATAGTAGGTTAGGTTTTTTTTTTGTTAGAATTCGTTAGTGGTTAATAAACTTGTTAATAAAAAGTTAGGTTTTATAAAAACAAAGTTTTAAATTCAGGGAATTTTATGTTTGTTTTATTTTTATAAAAACTAAGGTTTTTAAGTAACAAGAAAAAGAAAAGATAAAATTAATAGCGTTCTTTTATTTTCAAATATTAACACATATAAACTAATCCCCGGCAACGGCGCCAAAAAGCTTGATAAGTAAAGTTTGTTTTAAAGAAGATAGATTTGGTTTTATATAATCTTTTACGTATATAAGTCTATCTCTTTTTTTTTGTACTTATATCCTGTGGATTAAGGCAAGAGTACCTATCGCATAGGAGTATATTATTTTGTAGAAAATATCAAGGTCGTATTTTTCCTGGGATCGGTGTTAATTATTCTACTTTTTAGAACAGACTATTATTTTATCGAACGAACGGAGTGGAGTGTATATAAAAGAAAAAAAAATTATATATACGTGATTTTATTAAGATAGGGACTTAGAAGGTAGTCCTCGATTTCAGAATTACTTTGAGAGAATATTAATTCACATATTAAAGAACAACTTTATTCCTTAATTACCTAACTTAACGAGAGGGTCCCTTTGGTAGCATCACTGACTCGAAAGTATGACCGGGGAGGCTTGCGTTTAAAACGGGTTAACGTAAACGTAGTGTCTCTTCACCTGGTATATGATCAATTAACAGAAAACCCTAGTTAGGATAACTAGAAAGTAGAGTTGAAATAGTTGAAAATAATATCCAGCCCAGAGCTCATCTTGACCAAGTGCTAAGGGTTCTTAGCCTCTTCTCAGGATGGGGGCGGTATAAAGTGCAGAAAATAATATCTACCTATCTATTTTAATCCAGGACTTAAGCTTTCGCTTCGCCTTTCATTCGGGATAGGGTAGTAAAATCTAAAATTTTGCAGAGCTTTCGCACTATCTTAATCCAGGTCATAGGCTTTCGCCTCGCCTTTCATTCGGGATAGTATGAAATAATAAGGTTTTGAAAATAATTTTGAAAGCAGTTTCACGCTATCTTAATCCAGGACATAAGCAGAGCTTCGCCTTTCATTCGGGATAGTATGAAAAAAATAAAGGTGAGTAAAACTGAAAATAAAACAGTAAAATACTCAGAATTGAAATTGAAAGAGTCTATTTTATAAAGTCCAAAAATTATTACAACTTTCTAAAAAGCTGAAAAGAAAGCTAAAATATTACAACTTACAGAACTTTTGAATACTTGAAAGCTACTACCAGTTCTTTGTCAGAGAGCTGGGGAGTCCTAACAGTTCTTAAGGAAGCTGCTAGTGTTCGAATAATTGTACTCAGCCCTGCCCCTCTATTTATAGGAAAAAAATAAATGCTTTTGGAAAAGCACTTTTGGAAAAGTTGCCAAACAGCTTATGGAAAAGCTGCCAAACAGCTTTTGCAAAAGCTGCAAATCTGCTTATAGGACAGCTGGCTATTGGACAGCTTGACACGTGGCGGTTTGGATATGGATGGAGCTGACTTGGCTGGCTGGATAAGAACTGCATCTGCTGATGGAAAAACAGCTGATGGATAAGCTGGCAGCTGGCTGATTGAAAAGCTGCTGGTGGGCTGCTGATGAAAAAGCTGGCGGGTTGGCGGGTAGCAGGTTGAGCTGGCGGGTTGCAGGTTGACGGGTTGCGGGTTGCGGGTCCTGGAGAGTTGGCGGGCTGGAATAAATCCATTCAAAAAGTGCGCTGGCCTGGTCTCAATCCCAAGCATCCAGAGAGAACAACTAAACACCACTCCACTAGGCCAATTGATCTTTGTTGTTTGAAAGCTGCATATAATATATTTATAATATATAAAATACAGATTTTATTATACTATAATTTTGACAATCTTATATTATTTTAAAATATAATTATATTATTTACAAGATAATTAAAAATATTGTTTTAATAATATTTTATAAAAATTTTATTTAAAATATAATATACATAATATTACTAAATATTAATAATACTATACTTAACATATTATATTATAATTTATAAGTACAATGTAATTAATTTATATACATTATATTAACTTTTTTTTTTTTTTACATTATTATTATTATTATATGTATTATTATTGTATAGATTATTAGATCCTATATATATATATTTTTAAAATAACATGACGGTTCAGCTCCGTTCAGGCCGTCCAAACCGGTCGGATCGTGAACATTACCACAAAACATAATATAGTAGATTAAAGTGATGGTTAAAATTGACAAACAAACTAATTGAAGAATAAAACTAAAAACAAACCGTTTATTTAAGTTTTTACATGAAGTATTACAACCTTAAATTAGAATTGATATTAAAACATAGACCAAAACATGTATAAATAATCACTCATCACCTCACCTTCATGAGGTAGTTTTGTTATTTTGTTTTTTGTTCAGACATACATGCTTTTTGGTGGGTTCGTGCCAGGTTATTGATGCCCACTGGAGATTTTATAGAATGTTAAGTTACTTGCTAGCTACAAAGTCACTCTCTCTAGATAATTTGCTGGTTTTACTTGCTCTCTGCAAAGGATTTATGGTAGGATTGCATGTTAGTTATTTTCAAGCTATAAAAGTATCATTATGCTTATCTCATACTTATGAGATATTTTAAATAAAATGTCATTATATTTTGACGAACGTAAATGATCTATTCCTAATTATATTAAATCTAGAGGTATGCATATCATGAGTTGTCCTTTTGGAGGTCGTTGCTCATGTAGTATAATAATCGAGCTAAATAAAGTATTTTACACGGAGTGTATTTTTATTTTCATCCGTGGACTAGTTCATCCACTGAGTCGAGGGATAGTGTTGTCAGCTTAAATAAAATATGTTTTCTTCAAGATAAACTTGAGAATTTCATGATAAGTGCTAGGAGTACGTTCTTTCCTGAGTGTCTGGAGTTATCCCCTGCATGGCATGGCATCACGACACGTGTTTTCTCTTACTCTGGTATAATGTTTTATGATGAGAAAATGTGTGTTGTGACAGTTGGTATCAGAGGTGTAGTTTTAGTGGTCTTATTCCATTTCATACAAACACCGATGTGTCATCAGTACGTCTTGGCCGATGCATTAGCACTACACTCATAAGTATGATAAGAATTATACATGGCATTTTATGCATTATGGGATGCATAATATGTATTTGTATATGGATCCTCATAGTAACTTGTGATGTTATGTAGTATGGGATGCATAGCAATCATCACATGAATGACAATTAGATTTTACCTTTTCATTACATACAATATTATGTAGTATGGGATGCATAATATTTCATGTGTACGACATTCATAACATGCATTAAGGATTTTATAAGAATGCATAGCACAACATGCATGGCAAAACATAGCATTAACATACATGCCAAGCTAAGATTTACATGATGACATATGTACAGAAATGGTTTTAAACCAAAAATAATAATAATTCTTGAATTCATAGTTTATGCACATGAGTCAATAGGATGGCTGTATATCATCCTAAGTTTAAGCATATCATCATTTATGAAAATCCTAGAGCAAGTTAGCAGTGTGAGCAAGTATCTATACATGTATGATCTAATCTAAGTTGAGTAGTTCTAGCGGCTATGCTAGGTTTTGATTAATTGTTCGTTGTATTATTAGGATGCCTCCTAAGTGTGTTGCGACGAGGTCGACTCCCCAGTCTGAGGGAGAGTAATTAGGGGCCCAAAGTGATGCTGTGATTGAAGGGTTGCGACAAATAATTGAGGTTCTGTCAAGGCATTTGGTTGAGAAACTATCGTAAATTCAGGCGTTGTTGACTATCATTTCAGGACAGCAGCCTAGAGTGCAGGAACCTGCTATAGTGAAAGCCATTCATGTTCCCCCTGCTCCTTTGGTACCACCAGTTTTGCTTCCATAAGAGATGAATTTCATTTCACATTTTCAGCTATTAGGACATCCTACCTATGACGGTAGACCTGACTTCATGGCTTTGGATGAATGGAACATTGGAATAGAAAAAATGTTCTCATACTCAGGAATATCTGCAAACCAAAGAGTGATGGTCGCCAGATTCTAGCTGAAGGGTCTTTTGAAGAGCTGATAGTTAAGGGAAAAAGAGAACCTTACAGATAGATGTTCATGGGAATCTTTCAAGGAGTTGTTGTTGAGAAAATATCTGTCGTCAGTCGAGCAAGACAGTTTGATGAACAACTTTCTGCATCTAAAGCAGAGACAACTCTCAATCACTTAGTACAAGATAGAGTTCAGTATATTGAGCAGGTTTGCCCCAGATTTGGTAGCCTCTAAAGCGAACAGAGTAAAGCGCTTTCTGGGTGGCCTTAGGAGCGACATCCAATAATTGGCTAGTGCGTATGGATCTGAGAATTATATTGCGGCAGTAAAAGCTACTGTGATAGTCAAAGTGATCGATAATGCAATGAATCGAGGCATGCAAATGAGGAAGGATTAGAGAAAGTCTAAATATAGTAAAATCTCTCGAGATTCTGGTCCTGCTTCGAAGAAAGGAAGCAAGGAGGCGTGTAGTTTCAATGGCCGGCCAGGATATCCATTCGAAAAGTGTTTCAAGATGTTGAAAGTTCAGAAGTAGCAGCAGGTGCTTGCTATTCAGAGAGCCACCAAGGGATATCTAGTCTGTGCTTCATGTAAGTAGAAAGTATATAATGTTGCCCATTGTTGGAGTAAACATAAGGTGTACTTCTAGTGTGGACTGAAATGGCACTTGAAGTCTAGATGCTGGAATTCTCAATCCCCGCTACAGACAGTCCCACTTCAAGCCTTGCCGCTGACGTAGCTGTACAAAGGGAAGGGCAAGCTGAATGTGATGACTTTGGAAGAAGCGAAGACGTCCACCCAACTGATGTCGGGGTTATATTCTAATCTATATCTTACCTCATAGCTTTAGTTTAAATGTTGGTTGATTAGTTACGTATGCAATTTTATATGAATGTTTAAGGTGAAGAATTATTGTGCACACGTTCTTTTTGATCCTGGTGCTACCAACTCGTTCATGGCTAGGACTTTCGTGGAACATCATCGTCTGACTCTTGATCAATTTGGCAATCTGTTTCACGTTATGTTTCCCTCTGCTAACTCGATGGTGTCGGACCAGGGTATCCAGAGTTGTCCTATTCTTTTAGGCAATTTTCTAGCTTTTGACGATCAGAAGGTGCTAGACCTGGAGGATTTGACGTGATTCTGGGCATGGATTGGTTGTCCATATATGATGTAGTTATATGATGCAAGGTTAAGCATTTGGACTTCAAGATGAACAATGACCACCTCATGAGTGTGTATAGCCATTCGCTCCAGGATTTTTTGATTATTACTACGGTATGTGCTCGGAAGCATGTAGATTCCGGTTGTTGTGCTTATTTTGTTTCTATTTTGAAAGTCGTTGGTAGTTTGTCGTTTGTCGACGATATTACTGTGGTGTGAGAGTTTCATGATTTCTTCCCAGATAGTATTCCTGGTCTTCTGCCAGAGACAGATGTGGAGTTTGTTATAGAACTGTAGTCGGGCACTTGCCCTATTTATAAGGCATCGTACCATATGTCCCCGCATAATCTGTAAGAGTTGTGTACCCAACTAGATAGGTTGTTGCAGTTCGGATTCATTAGGCCAAGTTCTTCTCCTTGGGATGCTCCTGTCTTGTTTGTGAAGAAGAAGGATGGATATATGAGGCTATGAATTGATTATAGGGAATTGAATAAGGTAACTAACAAGAACAGGTATCCCTTATCGCGGATAGATAATTTGTTTGATCAGTTGCGTGGTAGCATGGTGTTTTCGAAGATTGACCTTCGTTCAGGCTAACAACAGTTGAGCATTCATAAGACAGATGTTCCCTGGACCGCCTTTCGTTCTCGGCATGGACATTTTGAGTTTTTGGTGATATCCTTTGGATTGATGAATGCACCCTCTGCCTTCATGTACACGATGAAAAGATTGTTTAAAGATTTCTTGGATCAGTTTGTGGTTATTTCTATTGACAACATTTTGGTATATTCCCGGAGCACTCAGGAGCATGCTCAGCACGTGTTCCAAGTTCTGTCTGCCTTAAGAGACCATAAGCTTTATGCGAAGTTGAGTAAGTGCGAGTTTTGGCTACCTCAGGCGTCCTTTTTGGGTCTTGTTGTGAATAAGGATGGAATTTCAGTTGGCACAGAGAAGATAGTTGTTGTTATGGATTGGAAAAATCCAACCACACCTAAAGAGATAAGAAGTATCCTAAGGTTGGCAGGCTATTATATAAGACTTATGGAAGGATTCTCTACGTTGTCTGCGTCGCTGACAAAGCTTAGGTGGAATAACACAGCTTTTATGTTGAGCGATAAGTGTGAAGAAGCCTTTCAAGAGTTAAAAAAAAGATAATACACAGCTCTTGTATTGCCCCAAAACTCAAAAATGATCTAGTGGCGTATTAAGGCCAATCTGGGGCCTAGCAACAGTCATACGGCCTTGGACACGGGCGTGTCCATGTACGTATCCTGCTACGAGTTCGACGATTATCCGTGTGGTCGACGAAATGAATTCGACCATCCTTGGAGGTCGAT
Organism: Platanthera guangdongensis; assembly: GCA_039583875.1. Taxonomy (NCBI): domain Eukaryota; kingdom Viridiplantae; phylum Streptophyta; class Magnoliopsida; order Asparagales; family Orchidaceae; genus Platanthera; species Platanthera guangdongensis. The sequence goes on along the minus strand of CM077163.1, from coordinate 150,556,978 downwards.
TACATGCCTGAGACATGTGTGTGTCCATGGTCGTGTCTAGCTCTGTGTTAGCCGTGTACAACCCCGTGTCCGGCAAGCAACGCCACCAGGGTCTAGGCAGATCGGGCTGAGGATAATAGGCAAGCTCGGCAGTAAAGGGGCGAGCCCGAGCTCGGCATTCATCTACCAGAGATCGACGATCGGCGACCCCGAGCTCGCCATTCGCCGAGCGAGGCACAACTCGCGTCCTCGTAGTGGAGCTCGGCAGCAGTAGGCGAGCAGAGCGTGCCGAGGTGGTCAAAGCTCCCCAGCCCGCCTGGATGTATGAGGTACTTTTTACTATTTTGCCCCCGCTGGTCTGCCCATAGCCCCTCAGAACAGCGGAGTTTGGCTGTTGGCACACCCAACCAAGGGTTTTCTGGTAATTTCAGGTCAGTTCTTTTGGTTATTGGCAGTCCAGATTTTAAAAACTATAAATAGGACCCAAGGGGTACCCCAGAAAGCAGGTTCTTCCCTATGCTCTCCTGCTCCAATCTTCAAGTGCTTTCTGAGGGTACCTTAGCTCGGCTTCTGGCTAAGGAGGGGAAGCGCTTAGTGATCTTCCGGGTTTGTGGTGGGACCTCCCCGCCGGGCCCTAGGGTCTGTGTTACCTCGTCTTCTTTGTTGTTTTGCTTGCAGGATCAAAGTAGGCGCGAGACCAACCCTTCCCAAGGGCGAACTCCACGAGAGATCGAGGAATCGGTTTCAATATTTTGGTGCGGTGAGCGTGGACCGTGGTAAGCGCAGAAAAGCTTCGGCGTGCTCAATTACGGGAGGACAAGGATCTGACAGGGAGAACTCGCCCCCCCCCCCCCCCCGCCTCTCGCAACAGTGGGGATTTTGGAAGACTTCAGGAACGAGGTGGTGGGCCTCCTCAAGTTCGCACTCGGCGCGCATGCCGAGTGCTCGACACTGCCAGCCCAGATCGCGGCCGCCCCCTCTTTGGGCGAGGCAGCTACCGGCCGGCGAGCTGGGAAGGAAGTGGCCGAGGAAGGCCGAGGGTGCAAGCTCCCAGGGCGCGAGCTCTTCCCCAGCTCGGCATGCCGAGGCCGGTTCGGCGAGCTGGGCTCGCGAGACTCGCCAGCTCGCCCAGTGGGGGGAGGCAATCCTTTCAGCGAGCTGGTCTCCTCAGCTCCAGTCCCAGATGGGTTCAGGGAACCCGAGATGTCCTACTATACCGGGAAGGGAGACCCAGTCCAGCATGTCCAATGGTTCGAGGATGTGGTCTCCATCCGTCAGATGTCGGACGGATTCAAATGCCGACTCTTCGCTATCACCCTCTGGGAGAAGGCAAGGGAGTGGTTCCACCAGCTTCCGGCCAGCTCCATCTACTGCTTCGAGGACCTGTTGTCACAACCCGCATTTTCTCAACGATAAAATCGTATCAGAGCTAGAGAAAACGCGTGCCGTGATGCCACGTCGTGCAGGGGATAACTGCACACGCTCAGGCAAAACTCCACACCTTAAATTTTAAGGAAAATCGTTGATTAATTATGAAAGGAAAGCAGTTATGTTGATTGGCCGTATCCCTCGGCACGGTGGATCAGCTAGTCCACAATTAAAAGTATAAGTATACGCAGCAGAAAAAAAGTTTGGTTCAATTAAGTTGACACCCTAGAGAGCATGAGTGTCCCCGAGGGACAACTCATGGTAAGCACGACTCTAAAGTGAATATAATAGATATAAAAAGTAGTCTTTTTACGCTAAGGAAATATAGTGACTTTGTTTTATAATTATGCTATGCATGATATACATATAATAATGCTTTTAGGGTTTAAAATATCTAACATGCAACCTAGCAAAAATCCTTCCCAGAAGCAAGTAAACAACCACTAATAGGCAAAAAAAACAGCAGTTTAAGTTCATACCCAGCATCGCAAGAAGCCACCAGTGGGCGCCAACAACCTGACACGAACCCACTGGTGAGTATGTATGTCTATACAGAAAAGTAAAGAACTACCTCACAGAATCGGGATCAGCTGTCTCCGCTACCCAAGAGGCCACAAACCAGCCGCTCCAAAAGAACTAGCCGCTGAACCGGCTACAACCTGGACCTGAGGCATTCAAGAAAAGAACACCTCAGCAAGGAAATAATCAAAAGTGTAAATAAAGCATTAGAGTTAAGAGCAAAAAGAAGGGTTTACCAACCCGACAACAAGCTGCTATAAGCAAAAGAAAGAGCATGACAGTAAGAAAAGAGCACTGTCTAAAGCACAGCAAAGCACACCAAGTGCGAGCAATAAAAACAACAAGCTCAACAAAAGAGTCTAACATTGCTAATACGTGGGTAAGTGGCAGTGGTCAAAAAACATGGATCTGAATACATAACCAAAATCAGATCCAACAAAAAGGGCTAAGGGGTCGCCAGTGGCAGCTTTAGGGTCCCACACACCAACCCAAACCAGGGCAAACAGGCGGTGGCCACAGCTCTCCACGTCAAAATCCACCCCTCGAGAGGCCACTAAAACTCCACCACCTGCCACAACCCAAGAGTCGGCAAGCAAAAATTTGCCGAACACCCAATACCACCCCCTAAAGGAAGGGAAAAGTCACACTAACAATCCTAAGGTACACATGAACTCAAGACAGAAATGTCGAGCCCACTCGACGCAGCGTTGAGTAAACTCCACTCACCTGACGCCTAAAAATACTTAGTCGCAAGTCCTAAGCTAGGTGACGGCGTTGAGTGAGCTCGGCTCACTCGACGCTGTCAGCGCTTTCCACTTAGGGTAAACGTAAGTCTTGCTAAAATCGCAGCTTAAGCCATCTCATGCGCGAAAAACAGAGAGTTGGAGATTTAATCCCAACCCACCGTTCCGTCCTAACTACATGGAGCTACCGCAACTAACCCTAAACTGTAACTAACAACCACCTCACCCTAACTCTAGCTACCCACTGGACACTAAACCTCCGACAAAAGAGAACATTGATTAAAATTCCAGAAAAAGAAATGAAGAGTCAGCACTTGATTAAAAGCTTGATGTAATAACTTAACCTGCTGCCCTAGGGAGGAAAAAGGACAAAGAGAACAGAGCTTTGTAGAAGAAATGAAAAAGATCAAGGGTTAGAAATAAATTTGGCAAGGGCAAGGGGCCACTTGCCTCTACCTCTTCGGAAAAACAAACAACAGCCGCACCACGGCTTGGCTCCGGCGGCAAGATCGGCCACCTAGAAGACCAAAGCTGAAACTTGAGGGAAGAACGAAATCAGATATTTAGAAATTCCTGGAATCGAACCCTAAATCAAGAAAAACTTACAGGGAAGGGAAGATCTAGCTGAGAGCAAGCTGAATCCGCTATCACACGAGAAGAACGGGCTCTAACCCTCCCGAAATCGCCGGCCAAAACAACCACTGCCTCCTCTCAAAACCCTTCCGCTGGAAGCTCTCCAGACTCGAGAACGATGAAAATGAGGAGGAAAAGCAGTCCACGGCAACAAAAGATGATTTCAGGAAACAAGTACGGAACACGCCCAAGACACGCCCGTGACACGGCCCGACACGCCCGTGTCACGGGGCGTGTACTCACACACTCGACGAACGTCGATCTCCACTCGACGAAAACACGGGACACGCCCCCCAGACACGCCCGTGACACGGCCCGACACGCCCGTGTCACGGGGCGTGTACTCACGCACCTACCCACTCAACGAAAGTCGATCTCCGCTCGACGAAGCAAGGGACACGCCCTGTGACACGCCCGTGTCACAGGCCGTGTACCAACTCGAACACCGCCCGACGATCGTGGAGCGCCGATCATCGAACAGAGAGACACGCCCCAATGTCATACCCGTGTTCGACACGACACGCCCGTGACAGGGCCGTGTTCTCACTAAACACCGCCTGACGACCATCGAGCGCAGCTCGACGAACCGAAGGGGGACACGCCCGTGACACGCCCGTGTCACGGCCGTGTTCCTACAAAAAAAACCCCGTCGACCAAAAATTCGTCGACCGGAGAAACGGGAGCTCTGCCCAAGCACGACACGCCCTGGGTCACGGGCGTGACCCAGGCCGTGTCACCCAAACTTACATAGAAAGGAAACCTGCTAACACCTAGCAAACAAGAGACAAGGCACCAGCCTACAGGCTCAGCCACAACAGACCACGCACAGCACAGCAAACATTACAAACATGCAGTTAACAAAACAACGCCGAAACGATGCGAAGGCAAACGATCTCGGATTTCGACCAAAACTCGCACCGTAGCTAAACAACCAAGCCACGAAAACAACGACGAGGTCGAAAACAACATCCGACGATCGAACACTCGTGCTAACACCTCCCGAAGCCAAAACGCAAGCATTTCCCTAAGAGGCCCAACCGAGTCACCAAAACAGACTCCGGCTAGCTGGGGAAACTTGCCAACTGGCTACAACCAGGCTACACAAGGAACCTACAGAGCTAGGACCGCGCTCTACAACGGCGAAGGGCCGTAAATGCGTCATCGTAACGCCAATCCAAAATCAAACAAAACACAGAAAAACCGGGGGCGTTACAGCCACTCCCCCTAAAAGAAAGTTTCGCCTCAAAACTTTACTCACAACACTCCTATGAAGAAGGAGAGAGAAAGAGCCAGGAAAGGACTATAAAATCATAAATAAAACAAGACATACCAGGCACAAGCTCAGGGAAACAGATGAGGGTAAGCCTCCCTCATAGCCGACTCCAACTCCCAAGTCGCGCTTTCTACATCCTGATTTCTCCATAAAACTTTAACCATCGGAATAGACTTCTTCCGCAGTGCACGAACCTGAGAATCTAGAATGCGGTCAGGCACCTCCACATAAGAAAGATTCGGCTCCAACTGAGGCACAGAATCAAAAACCTGCCTGCCATTCGATACACATTTTCGCAGCTGACTGACGTGGAAGACATTATGCACGCCAGGGAAATTTGCGGGCAACGCCAGCCTATAAGCTGATATCCCAATCCGCTCAACAATCGGAAATGGCCCCACGAACCTCGGGTCCAACTTCCTGTTCTTGCCAAAACGCTTGACTCCGATCAACGGGGAGACCTTTAAGAACACCGAGTCCCCCACCAAAAATTCCAAATCTGATCTACGCCGATTGGCATTTTTCTCATACCTCTCCTGGGATATCCGAAGCTTTTCCCGTATAAGCTTCACAGCAGTTTCCATCTCCTCGAGTGCTTCTGGACCCAACAAAGGCCTCTCGCCAACCTCAGCCCAAAACAAGGGAGTCCTGCAGCGCCTCCCATATAAAGCTTCAAAAGGAGCCATTTGCAAGCTTTCTTGATAACTGTTATTATACGCAAATTCCATAAGCCGCAAGCGCTCATCCCATGCTCCTCCGTGGTCCAGAATATAGCATCAGATCATATCTTCCACAATCTGATTTACTCGCTCCGTCTGACCATTGGTCTGCGGATGATAAGCTGTGGAATATCTCAAATCTGTACCCAACCCTTCTCGAAGGCTCTTCCAAAAACGAGACGTAAACCTGGAGTCTCGATCTGATATGATACTCACGGGTACACCATGTAATCTAATAACCTCATCCAAATACAGCTCGGCTATCTTCCTCATCGGATAATCGATTTTAAATGGTACGAAGTGAGCACTCTTCGTCAATCTGTCTACGATCACCCAAACTGAATCATGCCCTTTATGAGATCTCGGTAAGCCTGTGATGAAATCCATCGAGATACTCTCCCACTTCCACATCGGAATCTCTAAGGGAGTTACCTTGCCACCAGGCCTCCCATGGTCGGCCTTCACACGCCTGCAAGTGAAGCACTCAAAAACAAATCTGGCTATGTCCTTCTTCATCCCATACCACCAGGCAATCTGCTTTAAATCATGGTACATTTTGGTAGACCCTGGATGGTAGGCAACACTAGATCCGTGGGCTTCTCTGCACACCATATTCCGGATATCTCCAACTGCGGGAATGCAAAACCTGCCACGATACTTCAAGGTACTCGCATCATCTATAGAGAAATCTGGTAATTCACCTTTTTCAGCTCGAAGGTACAAATGCAAAAGATCGGGATCATCTTTCTGATGCTGTCGCGTAAACGCAATCCACGAAGGTTCTACCACTGCCAAGCTACTCTGCGAATCGCAGCTTCTCACAGAAATGTCCATCAAAAGAAACTCTTCCACAAGACGCTCGGCGGAGAGATTGAAAATCATTCCTGACTTCCGACTTAGGGCATCGGCCACCACATTCGCCTTACCCGGATGATACTGGATTTCAACATCATAGTCGACCACGTACTCCAACCACCGCCGCTGGCGCAGATTCAACTCTTTCTGAGTGAAGACATACTTCAAACTCTTATGATCCATGAAAATCTTGCACTGCGCGCCATACAGCAAATGCCTCCACAATTTCAACGCATAGATCACGGCTGCAAACTCCAGGTCATGCGTAGGGTAAATCCTCTCATGAGTCTTTAGCTTCCTCGACCCGTATGCAATCACCTTCCCACCCTGCATCAAAATGCAGCCCAGTCCGACGTGCGACGCGTCCACATATATAACATACTCACTATCTTCAGTAGGCAAAGACAAAACTGGAGCTGAACATAACCTTCTTTTTAATTCCTCAAAAGCCTCCTCACACTTGCTATCCCATATGAAGGCTGCCTTCTTCTGCGTCAACCTGGTCAACGGCGCAGACAAAGTAGAGAATCCCTCTACGAATCTCCTATAATATCCAGCCAAGCCCAAGAAGCTTCTGATCTCTTTGGGAGTAACAGGCCTCGCCCATTCCATAACAGCTGTGATCTTTTCTGGGTCCACCGATATTCCCTCCTTATTCACCACGTGGCCGAGAAAAGAAACTTGAGGCAACCAAAATTCGCACTTGTTCAGCTTGGCGTATAGCTTATGGTCTCTCAGAGTCGCCAAGACCAGTCGCAAATGCCGATCATGCTCCTCCGCATCTTTAGAATACACCAAAACATCGTCGATAAAGACAATCACAAACTTATCCAGGAAGTCCTTGAAAACTCTGTTCATCAGATCCATCAAAGCTGAGGGCGTATTAGTCAAACCAAATGACATAACTAAAAACTCAAAATGCCCATGACGAGAGCGGAACGCCATCCGCGGAACATCTGACTCTCGAATCCTCAACTGGTGATAGCCCGATCGAAGATCTATCTTGGAAAACACGGTACTACCACGCAGTTGGTCAAACAGATCGTCAATTCGAGGCAAAGGGTACCTGTTCTTAATAGTAACCTTGTTCAGTTCTCTATAGTCGATGCATAGCCTCATCGACCCATCCTTCTTTTTAACGAACAGCACTGGAGCACCCTATGGTGAAGAACTCAGCCTAATGAACCCTTTTGCCAACATCTCATCCAGCTGAATTCGCAACTCTTCCAGCTCTCGCGGGGCCATCCGGTACGGCGCCTTGGCAATAGGACGCGTGCCTGGCTCCAAATCTATAGCAAACTCGACATCTCGATCGGGTGGAAGATCGGGAAGATCATCAGGAAACACATCTGAGAAGTCACACACCACAGGGATCTCTTGCAAACACGGCACTCTAACAACATCCCCTACCAGAGAGACCACACAGGCAGAACAACCAGAATCAAGCAACTTTCGAGCACGCACCGCAGAAATGACTGGAGACTCCTGGAGAGAATACCCATAAACGCTCCCTGGCTGACCGTTGTCCTTGACGAAGTCCAAGCGCTTACCCTTGCACTGGATCACAGCATCGTACCTTGACAACCAGTCCATGCCCAAGATAACATCGAAGTCCTCCAGGTCAATCACCTTCAGATCTGCCTTGGCTAGAAAATCCCCCAACAAAATCGGACAATCAAGGACACCCAGGTCCGTAACCACAGAGTCACCGGAGGGGAACTTAACGCAAAAGGCACCACCAACACGATCTAGGCCCAAACTGAACCGCTCCACGAAGGCTCTAGCCACAAACGAGTGGGTAGCGCCTGAATCGAAGAGAACACACGCCCAGCGGTTCTTTACCTTAAATCGTCCTACAAATAGTGCACACATCTAAGGAAACAAACGCTAAAACGAAAACTACAACCATAAAGGGATCATAACGAAACGACTGAGGAGAAGTCAAACCTGAGATAATCTGGGTCGAAGTCTGTGCTTCATCTGCCGAAAGCACATTCAGCTTACCCTTTCCTCTATCCAATTGCTGAGGCGGTGGCAAAGCCTGGAGGGGTACTGGCTGCAGAATAGGCTGGGACTGTGGGCACTTTGTCTTGAGATGACCCTTCTGCCCACACTGAAAACAGACTTTATCTCTCGACCAGCAACGGGCAGCGTCATGCCCCTTCCTTCCACACAAGGCACACACCAAGTCTCCTCTGGGAGCACCCTGAATTGCGTGCACCTGTTCCTTCTTCTGCGCTCCAAACCTTTTGAAACACTTCTCAAAGGGGTGGCCTGGTCGGCCACAGAAACTACAAACCTCCTTGCTCTTCTTTCTTGAGACCGCATCAGGTTCCTGAGGGCTCTTCCCTCCACCGGACTTTCGCTTATCCTTCCACAACTGCTGACCTCTATTCTTGGCATTCTCAATGGCCTCAACCCTCAAGGTAGCTTCGACCACGCTGGCATAACTGACTGCACCATAGGCATTCGCTAACTGCTGAATGTCACTTCTCAGTCCACCCAGAAATCGCTTAACTCGGTCTGCTTCAACACTCACCAGACCAGGAGCAAACCGACTCAATTTACTAAACTCAATCTCATACTCACTGACCGTGAGTTTCCTCTGCTTCAAATGGAGAAAGTCATTCATCAGCCGGTCCCTCTCGACTGAAGGCAAAAACTTACTCAACAGCATCCCTTTAAATGACTCCCAAGAGCATCCTGCCACCAAGCTCTCCTTCTCCCTCAACCACCAATTCTTTGCCAAGCCCTTGAGCTGGTAGGCAGCGAGCATCACTCTCTGATCATCCGTAATCCCCGAATAAGAGAACATCTCCTCAATAGAAATCAGTCAGTCATCCAAAATCATGAAATCTGCTTGCCCATCATAAGTAGGGGGTCTCAGTCGCTGAAACTGGGATATAAACGCCATCTCCGGAGGCACCACAACCAAAGGCACGGGGGGAGCAGGAGGGGCAGGAACAGCTACCCCCTCAGCGGGGTCCGGAACTCTCGGGGCCTGTCCCGCCACAACTGCTACTAGGGACTGAATCTGAGCCTGCATAGCCACCACCTGCCTCGATAGGGTCTCATTACTCTGCCGCAGGTTTTCTACCAACGCCTCGCTCTGCGCTCCTAACGTCTCACCCTCGGATTGGGGGGTCGACCTCGTTGCAGGACGTCTCGCCATCCTATAATCGCACAAGCTTTAGACGAAACTTAGCCCAACAGCTAGAACAAAACTACCCGGTACAGACAAACACACTTAAATATGAACTTCAACAGCAAAACTTGCTCTGCGAGTTGTTTTATCATGATGATGTTATGCTTAACCTAAGATGGTTCACCACCATCATACTAACTCATGTGCCTAAACCATGAATGCATGTATTTGTATTCTTTTTGACTCAAAACCATGTGTGTACATATGTCATCTTGCAAATCTTTAGCTTAACACGTTGTGCTTATGAAATGTTATGCTATGCATGATGTGCTATGCATTCTAAAAAAAGGCCTTAATGCATGCCATGGGCAGCGTACACATGAAAATGTTATGCATCCCATACTACATAACATTCCCATGCAACGAAAAAAGAAAACGTGCTAGCCGCATTCATGTGGTGAGGTTATGCATCCCATACTACATAACCCTCACATGTTCCCTCCTATGGTGGATCCATATACAAACACATATTATGCATCCCATACTACATAATATGCCCCGTATACTTCTTTATGCTCATGAGTGTAGTGTTCGTGCTTTAGCCAAGACGTGCTGATGACATATCGGTGTGTGTATGGTATGATGCTAACCACAAATGCAAACAAGGGAAAGGTTGCCCGACCATTTGTCAAGCAACCTCCCTCTGATACCAACTGTCACAACCCGCATTTTCTCAACGATAAAATCGTATCAGAGCTAGAGAAAACGCATGTCGTGATGCCACGTCGTGCAGGGGATAACTGCACACGCTCAGGCAAAACTCCACACCTTAAATTTTAAGGAAAATCGTTGATTAATTATGAACGGAAAGCAGTTATGTTGATTGGCCCTATCCCTCGGCACGGTGGATCAGCTAGTCCACAATTAAAAGTATAAGTATACGCAGCAGAAAAAAAGTTTGGTTCAATTAAGTTGACACCCTAGAGAGCATGAGTGTCCCCGAGGGACAACTCATGGTAAGCACGACTCTAAAGTGAATATAATAGATATAAAAAGTAGTCTTTTTACGCTAAGGAAATATAGTGACTTTGTTTTATAATTATGCTATGCATGATATACATATAATAATGCTTTTAGGGTTTAAAATATCTAACATGCAACCTAGCAAAAATCCTTCCCAGAAGCAAGTAAACAACCACTAATAGGCAAAAAAACAGCAGTTTAAGTTCATACCCAGCATCGCAAGAAGCCACCAGTGGGCGCCAACAACCTGACACGAACCCACTGGTGAGTATGTATGTCTATACAGAAAAGTAAAGAACTACCTCACAGAATCGGGATCAGCTGTCTCCGCTACCCAAGAGGCCACAAACCAGCCCCTCCAAAAGAACTAGCCGCTGAACCGGCTACAACCTGGACCTGAGGCATTCAAGAAAAGAACACCTCAGCAAGGAAATAATCAAAAGTGTAAATAAAGCATTAGAGTTAAGAGCAAAAAGAAGGGTTTACCAACCCGACAACAAGCTGCTATAAGTAAAAGAAAGAGCATGACAGTAAGAAAAGAGCACTATCTAAAGCACAGCAAAGCACACCAAGTGCAAGCAATAAAAACAACAAGCTCAACAAAAGAGTCTAACATTCCTAATACGTGGGTAAGTGGCAGTGGTCAAAAAACATGGATCTGAATACATAACCAAAATCAGATCCAACAAAAAGGGCTAAGCGGTCGCCAGTGGCAGCTTTAGGGTCCCACACACCAACCCAAACCAGGGCAAACAGGCGGTGGCCACAGCTCTCCACGTCAAAATCCACCCCTCGAGAGGCCACTAAAACTCCACCACATGCCACAACCCAAGAGTCGGCAAGCAAAAATTTTCCGAACACCCAATACCGCCCCCTAAAGGAAGGGAAAAGTCACACTAACAATCCTAAGGTACACATGAACTCAAGACAGAAATGTCAAGCCCACTCGACGCAGCATTGAGTAAACTCCACTCACCTGACGCCTAAAAATACTTAGCCGCAAGTCCTAAGCTAGGTGACGGCGTTGAGTGAGCTCGGCTCACTCGACGTTGTCAGCGCTTTCCACTTAGGGTAAACATAAGTCGTGCTAAAATCGCAGCTTAAGCCATCTCATGCGCGAAAAACAGAGAGTTGGAGATTTAATCCCAACCCACCGTTCCGTCCTAACTACACGGAGCTACCGCAACTAACCCTAAACTGTAACTAACAACCACCTCACCCTAACTCTAGCTACCCACTGGACACTAAACCTCCGACAAAAGAGAACATTGATTAAAATTCCAGAAAAAGAAATGAAGAGTCAGCACTTGATTAAAAGCTTGATGTAATAACTTAACCTGCTTCCCTAGGGAGGAAAAAGGACAAAGAGAACAGAGCTTTGCAGAAGAAATGAAAAAGATCAAGGGTTAGAAATAAATTTGGCAAGGGCAAGGGGCCACTTGCCTCTACCTCTTCGGAAAAACAAACAACAGCTGCACCACGGCTTGGCTCCGGCGGCAAGATCGGCCACCTAGAAGACCAAAGCTGAAACTTGAGGGAAGAACGAAATCAGATATTTAGAAATTCCTGGAATCGAACCCTAAATCAAGAAAAACTTACATGGAAGGTAAGATCTAGCCGAGAGCAAGCCGAATCCGCTATCACACGAGAAGAACGGGCTCTAACCCTCCCGAAATCGCCGGCCAAAACAACCACCACCTCCTCTCAAAACCCTTCCGTTGGAAGCTCTCCAGACTCGGGAACGTTGAAAATGAGGAGGAAAAGCAGTCCACGGCAACAAAAGATGATTTCAGGAAAAAAGTATGGAACACGCCCAAGACACGCCCGTGACATGGCCCGACACGCCCGTGACATGGCCCGACACGCCCGTGTCACGGGGCGTGTACTCACACACTCGACGAACGTCGATCTCCACTCGACGAAAACACGGGACACGCCCCCCAGACACGCCCGTGACACGGCCCGACACGCCCGTGTCACGGGGCGTGTACTCACACACCTACCCACTCGACGAAAGTCGATCTCCGCTCGACGAAGCAAGGGACACGCCCTGTGACACGCCCGTGTCACAGGCCGTGTACCAACTCGAACACCGCCCGACGATCGTGGAGCGCCGATCATCGAACAGAGAGACACGCCCCAATGTCACGCCCGTGTTCGACACGACACGCCCGTGACAGGGCCGTGTTCTCACTAAACACCGCCTGACGACCATCGAGCGCAGCTCGACGAACCGAAGGGGGACACGCCCGTGACACGCCCGTGTCACGGCCGTGTTCCTACAAAAAAAACCCCCGTCGACCAAAAATTCGTCGACCGGAGAAACGGGAGCTCTGCCCGAGCACGACACGCCCTGGGTCACGGGCGTGACCCAGGCCGTGTCACCCAAACTTACACAGAAAGGAAACCTGCTAACACCTAGCAAACAAGAGACAAGGCACCAGCCTACAAGCTCAGCCACAACAGACCACGCACAGCACAGCAAACATTACAAACATGCAGTTAACAAAACAACGCCGAAACGACGCGAAGGCAAACGATCTCGGATTTCGACCAAAACTCGCACCGTAGCTAAACAACCAAGCCACGAAAACAACGGCGAGGTCGAAAACAACATCCGACGATCGAACACTCGGGCTAACACCTCCCGAAGCCAAAACGCAAGCATTTCCCTAAGAGGGCCAACCGAGTCACCAAAACAGACTCCGGCTAGCTGGGGAAACTTGCCAACTGGCTACAACTAGGCTACACAAGGAACCTACAGAGCTAGGACCGCGCTCTACAACGGCGAAGGGCCGGAAATGCGTCTTCGTAACGCCAATCCAAAATCAAACAAAACACAGAAAAATCGGGGGCGTTACACCTATGCCGGGGGTTCATGCTGAGATTCACCACCTCGAAGAGGAGGAAGAAGGAGTCCGAGTCCTTGTTCCACATTAAGCAGGGAGTGAAGGAGACATTGGGAAGCTACGTGGACCGATTTCAGGAGGAAGTTACTCAGGTCCAGGAGATCCCGGGCCATAGTCTGATGATGGCCTTTACTCTGGGACTGCAGCAAGGTTTCTTCCAAATGGAGCTGAAGAGAGTTCCCCCCCTCTCCTACGAGGAGTTGATGGAGAGGGCGGCAAGAGAAGTCAACGGGGAGACGTCAAACCCGAGTTTGCAAGGAAGCTGGCCAGGTGGGCCACGGAGGAAGAGAAGGAGTCGAAGGGAGGGAGAGGACCGGAGGAGAGGAGAGGAGAGCCCAGGCAGAGGGAGCAGAGGCAGCTCTAAGGGCAGCAGTAGCCGAGGTGGGGGTGCCAGGAGCCCGACCGACGGTTAGGATGGAGACCCGAGTGGCACGTGCAGGGTCCACAGAGAGGGTAATACGGAAGGGATCACTACCAAGGGAGGCAAGATCAGTTCCACCCCCCGGGCTGGAGGCAGGGCCAGAGGCCCCGGCTCCCCGATCAGGAGGAGGCCATGGCCATAGCCTTAGGAGCATGGAGGGGAGCATGGAGGAAGAGGAGAAGAGAGGTCAGGGTGGAGCTGCCCTATTGCGACTTCCATCAGGAAGAGGGGAACGCAATAGCCACATGCCCGGAATTCTTGGAGATAAGAGGGAATAGGGAGCAGCAGCAGTAGCAGCAGCAGGCGCGGCAAGAAGTGAGGATTGAGGAGGTCCTGCCTCGGGCGGAGGAGGATTGTTGTGAAGAGCGGGTGGATGTGGGGACCCGAGGAGGGATCAGAGTGATCAACGGAGGGGTGGGGATCGAGGCTTCCCGCAAGGCAAGCCTCCACACCATGTTCCGGCGAAGCATCGCCTCCACGTCCCAGACCCCACCCCCGGAGGAGAGGATCACTTTCTCCCGGAGCGATATGCCAGACCACGAGGACCCATTCTGCAATGCGCTGGTTATTAAGGCATCCATCGAGAACTTCACCGTCTCTCGGAACCTCGTGGACAACGAGAGTTCCGTCAACATCGTCTTTAAAAAGGCATTTAACGCGATGAAGGTGGAGGCGAAGAGGGTGTTGGCCTCGGACGGGCCCTTGTTCGAGTTCTCAGGAGAAGGAAGGAAGTAGAGGGAGGAGTCGGTCTCCATGTCACCTTGCGGGGGCAGTCCCGAAACTGCAAGTTCCTCATTGTGGACGCCCCCAGCAGCTACAGCGCCATCTTTGGGAGGCCCCTTATCAGCGCCTTCCGCTGCGTCCCCTCATCTTTCCACCAGTGCTTGAAGTTCAACGCTGAGGGGGTCCAGGTCAGGGTTAGGGGGGACCCAAAGGTGGCGCGGGAGTGTTATGTCACTGCGATGAACACCATCTCCTGCCAGGAGGGAGCCGAGGTGATGGGGCGAAGTATGGAGGAGGTCGAGCAGGAAGCAGGAGGGGAGGAGCTGGGAGTGAAGGACTGCATAGAGGAGGCGGCAGGAGGAGGTCTAGAAGAGGTGGCCGAAGTGAGGGCCGAGGGAGGAGAGATGGAGGTAGAGGTCCCCGTTCCGGAGGAAGGGGATGCCGAGGGATGGGGAGAGCAATCCAGGTTGGAGGCAGCAGAGGAAGTGGTGGAGCTGGAGGTGCTCACCCGAGGGGGAAGGATGGAGAAGATCCGCGTCAGCGGGGGACTGACCCCGGAGGACCAAGGCAGGATGCTGGAGTGCATCCAGAAGAATGTGGACATCTTCGCTTGGAACGCCGCGGAGATGCCGGGGGTTGACGCGGATGTGGCCTGCCACCGCCTCAACTTGGACCCGGGAGCACGCCACGTTCAGCAGAAGAAGAGGTCCACTACGGACAAGCTGGCGGAGCCCATCAGGGAGGAGGTGGCGAAACTCCTCAAGGCCGGCTTCGTGTCTGAGATTCAGTACCCCGGCTGGGTCTCCAACGTGGTTATTGTAAAGAAAGGAGATGGCCAATGGAGGATGTGTATCGACTTTTCCTTACTTAATAAAGCTTGTCCTAAGGATTGTTATCCTTTGCCTCGAATCGACACGCTGGTTGACTCAGCCGTCGGTTTTTCTGTAATGAGTTTTTTAGATGCTTTTTCAGGTTATCATCAGATCAGGATGCACCCCCCGGACGTCAAGGATGTCTCGTTCATCACAGGGGATGGATGCTACTGCTATAGGATGATGCCCCACGGGCTGAAGAATGTCGTGGCAACCTACTAGAAAATGATGGATAAGCTCTTTAAGGAGCAAAGGGGGAGTAATTTGGAGGTGTATGTAGATGACCTCATGGTTTGAAGGTGGGAGACCGGGGCGGTCTGTCTGGCGGGGTTAGAGACCGCGCGGTTCTGGCGGTTTGACTCGGCGACTGTAAAACGGTCGCGGTCTAGCAATCTTCTCAGGCGACCTCTCTGCACTCTTACTGTAAGCCGTGCGGTTAGTCCTTCTGTCTAACCGCGCGGCCTGTGCGGTTTCTTTGTACAGTCCGCTTAGCTTGAAATTTTAGTCCACATCTCTTATTGTATCTCCTTCTCTCCTCAATCTATATAAGGGAGGGCATACCTTTGTAATAGATATCTTTTTTGGATAATTTAAAATTTCAATTATTCAAAAGTTTATTCGGCTTGTTCTCTTCTTTTCGCTTTCCTTTCTCTACTTTCTCACATGGTATCAGAGGACACGGTCTTTCCTCCTGATTCTGTGCGCTCTCTGTTGTTCGCGGCTTGTCTTCCGCGTTCTGCGGCTTGTTCGCGGCTGCCTTCTCCTCTGTCCGCGCGGCTTGTTTCTATCCGCGCGGCTTGTTTCTGTCCGCTGCCTGTTTGCCGGCTTGCTCGTTCTGTTTCTCTTCTCCTCCTGCTCTTGTCGCAGGACTGGGTTCCATGTCGCCGCGCCTCCTTGCTCTTCCTGAGCTCCGACTTCCTAGTCGCTACGGTCTGTCTCTGTCCGCGTGTGTTGTCTCTGTACTCGCGGTTGCTGCTGTGATCTGTCTGACCGTGGGGTGTTCCTTCTTACCCGCATCTTGGTCGCGGTCACCTGCTTCTCCTCCTCTTCTGTTCGCTCGGCCTTTTAGTCCGCGCGACCTCTTCCCGCTGTGCCATTGAACGCATTCTCGCAACTGCTGTGATTCTGCTGACGTGCGGGTTTGTCCCTCTACCCGCATCTTGGTCGGGGTCACCTGCTCTATCTCTCTTCTGTTCGCTCGGCCCTTTGCAGTCCGCGCGACTTCTTCCCACTGTGCTTGATCTGAATCCTAGCCGCTCGTGTTCACGCGGCTTCTTCCCTTTTGTTCCCGCCGCGGTTTCACGCGGATTCTTCTTGTTTGAGCGGGCCTCTCCGCCTCTTCGCTCTTAGCCGCTTCTCTTGTTAGTCGTCGCGACCTCTGGTTTAGTCGCGCGGCTTGTGCTCTGCACCTTGGTCGTGGCCCTTCGTGCCGCTGGTGTGCTGTCACGAGACCGCTATAGTTCTTCTTCTTTCTCCCCTTCATGGCTTTCGCCTCGGTTGTCACGTCTTCGGGGTGCACACGTTGTTACTCAGGGCAAATGGTCTGATCGACACTGGTGCTACGAATCATATGACCGGCCATCTCCCGTGTTTCTCTCTCCTAGAAAAACATGCTCGCTTGCCCCCAGTTACTCTCGCTGACGGTCTTCATCATCAGTTCATGCACAGGATAGTTCATGTCACCCGTCTCTGATTGGCGGGATACTCTAATGCTGCCCAGGTTCCCGTGCAAATTATATGTTAATCTCTTTGCAAGCAATTACGTGTTCGTCACATTTACTTTACTTCTTGACCTTTTCAGAGATCCGGGCTCCCAACGGACGATTGCTACTGGGACTGAGAGTGGCGGCTTATACTTTAGACAACATTTCTGTTTTTTCCACCTTCTCCTCCACAAACAGATCTTCTCCAATGCCATTCCGCCTTGGTCCTCCCGTCATGCTCCTCCCCGTCTTATTCGTCAACTTCTGCCCCACCTTCCTCCTCAAAGTCCTTCCGCTCAACTGTGAGGCCTGTCAGCTTGGCAAGCATTCACCGCTCCTCCTTCCCTCCAAAGCACGTTCGTAGCTCTACCGTCCGTTGATCTTATCCACTCCGACATCTGGGGTCCTTCTCCTACTCTTACCATTGGTCGGGGTAGTTCCTATTTTGTCACGTTCATTGATGATTTCTCTCGCTGTACGTGGGGGATCTGTTAAAAGACGCTCCGAATTATTCTCTGTATGAACATCCTTCTATCTCATGATCAAAACTCAGTTTGATGTTTTTAAAAGTTTTCGGTCTGATAATGCCGCAGAATATCTCAGTCGTGACTTCTCTACATTCTGCATGCAAAATGGATCTTCATCAAACTAGTTGTGTCTATTCTTCACAACAAAATCTGTGTAGCCGACGCAAAAACCGACAACTGCTCGATGTCGCTCGCACCTGATGACCCAGATGCATGTTCCTCGCTCCTATTGGGGCTATGCTGTTCTCCTGCCTGCTACCTCATCAATCGCATTCCCTCCCGGTTCTCCATGGCCAAAACCCGTTATCCATTTTGTATACGGGCAAGGAGCCGTTCATCTCCCTCTCCAAAATCTTGGATGCACTGCCTTTGTGCATGCCCCTTCTGCCACCCGTGATAAGCTCTCCCTCGCTCCACCAAATGTGTCTTTCTGGGGTATTCCACCACTCAGAAAGGCTACTGTGCTTTGATCCCGTCATTCGTAAGCAGTTCGTCTCTGCTGACGTCACTTCTTCGAGAATACCTCCTACTTCTCGGATGCTCTTCTCCTCCTCTCCCAGCTTCTGATTCTCCTGCCGTTCCCTTCGTTCCCTCGTTCCTCCTACACTCTCCACCACTATACCGTCTCCACCTCCTTTATCCCACCTCTCTCTCTCCCTTCCCCACCACCCTCTCCCTCCTCTCCGCTGCCGTCGCTCTATTCTACCGGGCAGCTTCTCTACCACGGATGC
The DNA here is from genome assembly GCA_039583875.1 of Platanthera guangdongensis. Taxonomy (NCBI): domain Eukaryota; kingdom Viridiplantae; phylum Streptophyta; class Magnoliopsida; order Asparagales; family Orchidaceae; genus Platanthera; species Platanthera guangdongensis. The sequence goes on along the minus strand of CM077163.1, from coordinate 150,538,775 downwards.
TCCGGATGCCATGGGCCCGGCTGACCTGGATCTTCCTATAGCTCTTCGGCCAATGGGTGCGGAACGTGCACCTTACACTCCCCCTTGATGTGTTGTTACTATGATCGTCTTACTCCTTCTCGCAGGGCCTTTACACTGGCTATCTCTGCCACTGCCACACCCGCTCCTATCAGGAGGCCCTTGCTATTCCTCACTGGAAGCTGGTCATGGATGAGGAAATGGCGACCTCACTGAGCGGGGTACCTGGACTCTTGTTCCTCCTCCCTTGGCACTGATGTTGTGGCTGTCGCTGGGTCTTTGTGGTCAAATTTAGCCCAGACGGCACTGTGGATCGGTTTATAAGGCTCGCCTGTGGCTAAGGGCTTTACTCAGACTATGGGGTTGATTACTTTGACACCTTCTCCCCTGTGGCTCGTCTCAGCACAATCCGGTTCTTCTCTCTGTGGCCGTCAATCGGGATTGGCCAATTTCTCACCTGGACGTTAGAAGCCTTCCTTTATGGTGATCTTCACGAGGACGTTTACATGGAGCAACCTCTGGGTATGTGGTCAGGGGGAGACACGAGTATGCCGGCTGCAGAAGGCAATTTATGGCCTCAAGCAGAGTCCTCGAGCTTGGTTTGACAAGTTCAGCGGTATTGTGGCGGCTGTTGGTTTTGTGCGAAGCTCTGTGATCACTCTCTCTTATTCGCAAAACTCCTTCTGGGCTGGTTGTTCTTGCTGTATACGTCGATGATATTCTTCTCACTGGCGATGACCAGGAAGGGGTAGCCCTGACAAAGCTACATCTTCGCCAACATCTGATCACTAAAGATATGGGCTCTCCAAAGTACTTTCTGGGGATCGAACTCTCTCGGAAGCGCCGACTCCTTAGTTCTCTCAGCGTAAGTATGCCCTGATCTTTAAAAGAGGCAGGATGACTGGAGCTAAACCTGCCCGATGTCCCATGGCTATTGGGGAGGACAAAACCTGGACAGATGATTCGCCTCTTCTTTCAGATAGTTCGCGGTACAGGCGTCTGGTTGGTAAGCTCATATATCTCACAGTGACCAGACCCGACATTTCTTATGCTGTGGGCAAGGTGAGTCAATTCTGCAAGCGCCCAGGGATTGTCATCTTCAGTCCGCCTGCGGATCTGGAATATGTCAAAGCAGCGCCTGTGGGAAAGGATTACTGTTCAGAAGAATGGTCATCTGAGGATTGAAGCCTACTCAGATGCAAGTTATGCTGATGAAAAGGGGGATCGCAAGTCTACCTCAGGTTTTGCACCTTTGTTGGGGGAAATCTGGTGAGTGGAAGAGGAAAAGCAGTCTGTTGTCTCCAGGTCCAGTGCAGAAGCTGAGTATCGCAGTTAGGCGTCAACCACTTGTGAGTTGAAATGGTTGCGGGCTCTCATGCTAGATTTAGGAGAGGTGTACAACCATCCTCTACTTATGTCTGTGATAACAAGCCGCCGCCATACATCTCCAAAAAATCCGGTATTCCATGAAAGAACAAAGCACATTGAGGTTGACTGCCATTTCATTCGTGAAGAGATTTTAAAAGAACAGATTTGCACTCCGTTGGTCACATCTGATAAAGAGCTAGCTGACATCTTCACCAAGCCAGTCTCCGCCTCGTTTCTGCATGTTGCGACAAGCTGGGCATGATTGATATATATGCTCCACTTGAGGGGGAGGTTGAAGTTGGAGACCGGCGGTCTGTCTTGGCGGGTTAGAGACCGCGCGGTTTGGCGGTTTGACTCGTCGACTTGTAAACCGGGCGGTCTAGCAATCTTCTCAGGCGACCTCTCTGCATCTCTTACTGTAAGCCGTGCGGCGTTAGTCCTTCTGTCTAATCGCCGCGGCCTGTGCGGTTTCTTTGTACAGTCCGCTTAGCTTGTAAATTTTAGTCCCACATCTCTTATTTGTTCTATCTCCTCCTCCATTCTATATAAGGGAGGGCTACCTTGTAATGAATCTTTTTTGGATAATAAAATTTCGATTATTCAAAAGTTTATTCGGCTTGTTCTCTTCTTTTCGCTTCCTTTCTCTACTTTCTCACAACCTCATGGTCAAAAGCCGGGATGTGGACTCCCACCTCCGGGACCTGGAGGAGACCTTCGCCACCCTGCGCAAATACAAGATGCGATTGAATCCCCTAAAATGTGTCTTGGGGCCAGCATGGGAAAGTTCTTGGGGCACCTCCTCACCCGCGGGGTTCGAGCCAAATCCAGATAAGGTCAAGGCTATCTTGGAGTTGGGTCCCGCAGAATGCAAAGGAGTCAACGGCTAACGGGGAAGCTAGCAGGGCTGAGTCGCTTCCTTTCACGGGCAGGGGAGAGTGCTCCCCCTCTTCAAAATGCTAAGGGTGGTCAGAAGTTTGAATGTACCAAGGAGGAAGAGAGGCATTCGGGACCTCAAAGTGCAGTTGAACAGGCTTCACTGCTCCAAGGGCCGAAGGAGGGGGAGTAACCTATTTTATATCTCGGGGTCGGGGCGGAGGCCTTGAGCTCCGTCTTAGTTCGGAAGAAGGGAAGAGGCAGCTCCCTATTATTAGTGAGCCGGGTCCTGAGGAAGGCCAAGCTCAGGTATCCGATTTTGGAGAAGATAGCTTTTGCCCTAATCATCTCGGCTCGAAGGCTGTGACCTTACCTCCAAGCACACTCAATCCGGGTGGTGACCGGACCATCCTCTCCGCAACATCTTCGAGGGGGGGAGCATTCAGGCAGGCTGGCTAAGTGGTCCGTGGAGCCTGAGCGAGTTCGACGTCTCCTTCGTTCCGCTGGCTCTCGATTAAGGCTCAGGCAATGGCCGACTTCTTGGCCGACTACGTGGTAGAAGTGGCGCAGGAAGAGCTCACATGCCCAACTCCTTGGAAGGGAGGGTGGATGGTGCCTCGGGAAGGCATTCCCTGGGAGTAGGGGTAATCCTGGAAAGCCCTCAGGGGACCTGAATCGAGCAGACGGTGGTGTACACTTTCCCATTTAACAACAAAACCAGGCCGAGTATGAGGCCGTGATAGCAGGGCTTCGCCTGGCCAGGATTTGGGGGTGTCGGATGTGGAGGTCCTTGCTGACTCTATGGTAGTAGCTTCCCAAATCAACGGGGAGTTCGAGGCAAGGGAGCCCACCTTGCGATCGTACTTGGCCAAGGTGAAGGGGGTCATTGGCACTTTTCAAACTTTCACCATCCGACACGTGCCCAGGGAAGAGAACGAACAAGCCGATCAGCTAGCAAAGCTTGGTCCCCCGATGGGGGGGCACCGTTACCGACCTGTTCCGCCCCTCCATCGAAGAAGGAGAGCTCATGGAAATCGATCAACAAGCCTCGTGGATGGATCCAGTGGTTGTTTTCCTCTCCACGGGAGAGTATCCGGAGGGGGAAGATAAGAAGAAATTGAGGCACAAGTCAGCATATTACCTCCTCCAGGACGGGCAGCTATACAGGAAGACCCTCTCAGGGATGCAAGCTCGCTGCATGACCGAGGGAGAAGTGCGAAGGATCTTGGAGGAAGTCCACTCCGGGGAATTTGGGAGTCACTCCGGGAGTCGGACCCTAGAAGGGAGGATAGTCAGGCAAGGGTATTTCTGGCCCACCATGGGCCGAGACGCCGCAGAGTTCGCTAGAAGATGTCATAAATGCCAACTGTTTGGCCCTCTCCAGCTACAGCCGGCCCAGCGACTCAGAAGTATCACAGCCCCATGGCCCTTCGCAATTTGGGAATGGATTTGGTTGGGCCATTCCCCCAAGCCAGCGGTCAGAGAAGGTTCCTCCTAGTAATGATTGACTAGTTCTCAAACTGGATGGAGGTGAAGGCGTTGGCCAAGGTGACCTCCCAGGTGATCAGGAACTTTGTTTGGGGGGAGATCATCTGTCGCCATGGGCTTCCCCAGGCCGTAGTCACGGACAACGGGCCCCAGTTCGCCAGTGCCGAGTTCACCAGCTTCTGCGAGCAGCTTGGAATCAACCTCAGGTTCGCCTCGGTCCACCACCCCAGGAGCAACGGGCAGGTGGAGGTCGCAAACAATATCATCGTCAACCTCCTCAAGAAGAAGGTGGAGAATTTGAAGGGGAGTTGGGTGGAGCAGCTCCCTGCAGTTCTTTGGGCCCAAAGAACCACCCCCAACAAGGCTATGGGAGAGCCCCTTTAAACTCTCCCAAGGATGCGAGGCAGTGCTCCCCGTAGAATTCGAAGTCCAAACACCGCGAGTCGTGGCGGCAAAAGAAGGCCGTGAGGAATGGCAAGCAGAAAATGAGAAGGAACTGAGGCTCTCCCTTGACATGGTGGAAGAGGTGAGGGACCTTTCCGCTATCCGGCAGGAGGAGGTGAAAAGAAGAATGGCAATGTACTTCGACAAGCATGTTAGGGTCAAGCAATTCGTGGAAGGGTACTTGGTACTGAAGAAGGTGGATGCAGCCGGGAGATCAGCATCCGTAGCGAAGCTCAATCCCAGCTGTGAGGGACCATTCATTGTAAAGGAAGCCTTGGGGTTAGGGGGCTATCGACACCCAAATGTAGAGGGCGAGACCCTGAGTCTCACCTGGAGTCGTGACGACCTAAAATGATTTTTCCCCTGAAGCATGTAAGCAACACCTTGATTATAGTAAATTGCTTCAACTCTCTAATATTATCATAGCTAGCGTGCATAGAGGAATGTAATGTATTTTGGACCCCGAGTAGATCCCGCTGTCAGGTTCTCACCTAGATGGCAGGGCTGGAAGTCACTCGGTGTCATCCTTGGCCTCGAGCAGATCCTGATGTCAGGATCTCACCTAGCTGGCCGGGCTGGAAGTCACTCGATGGTGTTTGTAGTGGACCCCGAGCAGATCCTGCTGTCAGTCTCTCACCTAGCTGGCAGGGCTGGAAGTCACTCGGTGTCATCCTTGGCCTCGAGCAGATCCCGCTGTCAGGCTCTCACCTAGCTGGCAGGGCTGGAAGTCTCTCGATGGTGTTAGTAGTGCACCCCAAGCAGATCCCGCTGTCAGGCTCTCACCTAGCTGGCAGGGCTAGAAGTCACTCGGTGTCATCCTTGGCCTTGAGTAGATCCCACTATCAGGCTCTCACCTAGCTGGCAGGGCTGGAAGTCACTCGATGGTGTTAGTAGTGGACCCCGAGCAGATCCCCCTGTCAGGCTGTCACCTAGCTGGCAGGGCTGGAAGTCACTCGATGTCATCCTTGGCCTCGAGCAGATCCCGCTGTCAGGCTCTCACCTAGCTGGAAAGACTGGAAGTCACTCGATGGTGTTAGTAGTGGACCCCTAGAAGATCCCGCTGTCAGGCTCTCACCTAGCTGGCAGGGCTGGAAGTCACTCGGTGTCATCCTTGGCCTCAAGCAGATCCCGCTGTCAGGCTCTCACCTAGCTGGCAGGGCTGGAAGTCACTCGATGGTGTTAGTAGTGGACCCCGAGCAGATCCCGCTGTCAGGCTCTCACCTAGCTGGCAGGGGTGGAAGTCACTCGGTGTCATCGTTGGCCTCGAGCAGATCCCGCTGTCAGGCTCTCACCTAGCTGGCAGGGCTGGAACTCACTCGATGGTGTTAGTAGTGGACCCCGAGCAGATCTCGCTGTCAGGCTCTGACCTAGCTGGCAGGGCTGGAAGTCACTCTGTGTCATCCTTGGCCTCGAGTAGATCCCGCTGTCAGGCTCTCACCTAGCTGGCAGGGCTGGAAGTCACTCGATGGTGTTAGTAGTGGACCCCGAGCAGATCCCGCTGTCAGGCTCTCACCTAGCTGGCAGCGCTAGAAGTCACTCGGTGTCATCCTTGGCCTCGAGCAGATCCCGCTGTCAGGCTCTCACCTAGCTGGCAGGGCTGGAAGTCACTCGATGGTGTTAGTAGTGGACCCCGAGCAGATCCCGATGTCAGGCTCTCACCTAGCTGGCAGGGCTAGAAAACACTCGGTGTCATCCTTGGCCTCGAGAAGATCCCCCTGTCAGGCTCTCACCTAGCTAGCAGGGCTGGAAGTCACTCGATGGTGTTAGTAGTGGACCCCGAGCAGATCCCGCTGTAAGGCTCTCACCTAGCTGGCAGGGCTGGAAGTCACTCGGTGTCATCCTTGGCATCGAGCAGATCCCGCTGTCAGGCTCTCACCTAGCTGGCAGGGATGGAAGTCACTCGATGGTGTTAGTAGTGGACCCCGAGCAGATCCCACTGTCAGGCTCTCACCTAGCTGGCAGGGCTGGAAGTCAATCGGTGTCATCCTTGGCCTCGAGCAGATCCCGCTGTTAGGCTCTCACCAAGCTGGAAGGGCTGAAAGTCACTCGATGGTGTTAGTAGTGGACCCCGAGAAGATCCCGCTGTCAGGCTCTCACCTAGCTGGCGAGGCTGGAAGGCAGTCAGTGTCATCCTTGGCCTCGAGTAGATCCCGCTGTCAGGCTCTCACCTAGCTGGCAGGGCTGGAAGTGACTCGATGGTGTTAGTAGTGGACCCCGAGCAGATCCTGCTGTCAGGCTCTCACCTAGCTGGCAGGGCTGGAAGTCACTCGGTGTCATCCTTGGCCTCGAGCAGATGCCGCTGTCAGGCTCTCACCTAGCTGGCAGGGCTGGAAGTCACTCGATGGTGTTAGTAGTGGACCCCGAGCAGATCCCGCTGCCAGGCTCTCACCTAGCTGGCAGGGCTGGAAGTTACTCAGTGTCATCCTAAGCCTCGAGCAGATCCCGCGGTCAGGCTCACCTAGCTGACAGGGCCGGAGGTCACTCAATGGTGTCGGCCCTCAAATCGTCAGATAAGGGTCAAAGACTCAGTGCCAGGGAGCAAAGGGGAAAAGGTTCTGTCAGGGCGAGCTCGGGCTCGGCAAACCCAGCTCGACATAATCAAGAAGGCAAGCCAGGCTGGAGGACTCTGCATGAGCGAGTATGGGCTCGTCATTCAGGCTCGGCATTGGCAAGTGGAACGCGAGCCCGGGCCTCGCCAAAGGAAAGCAAACCAGACCGGGGAACCTCGCCCCGTTTGCCCATCAGACTTGAAAAAATTTTCTCCTTTTTTTTCGGGCTCAACCTGGATGGCTCGCGTGTGAGTTATGGTGGCGTGACAAGGGTGGAGAGTAACTCCCCCCCGAATCGTTTGGGGCTCGGCGAACACTCAAAGCGCATCCACTCGCGGGCGCACTCTCATAACTACTCTACTCGCGGAACCTGTCTAGGCGAGGTCGCGTGGGGAAACACTCGCATATATATAAGAGCTCAACAAAGAAAGTAAAGAAAAGGAAAGTGGCACGGGTATGATCAAAAAACTTTTATTATTTGCAAAAAGTAATTACAGGGGCTCGCCTTGGCGAGTAAACAAAAAGGAAACAACAAAAAAGAAAGAAAAATACAGGCTACCCTCGGGCCTCGCCCCCTCCGCCGGACTGGTCCTCGTCGTCGCCCGAAGGATCCTGAAAGCTTTTCCCGAACATCGCGTCGAGGCTGTCCTCCTTCTCGCTGGGTGGCGTTGCCGGGAATAGGCTCTGCATCAGTTCCCGAGCCGATATCCCCTCGCATCCCCCCACCAGCACCCCAGAATCCTTCATCATCTGGAGGGTGCACTCGGCGGCTTGGATGGAGTTGATCCACAATCTCTCGACGAGGTCGGCCTCGCCAAAGATCCGCGGGCTTTTATAGGGGAGGGTAGGGTCGATGTCGTGAGGCGGGAAGAAGATCTCCGCTTGGCGACGCACCTCGCCGAGGAGGTGCTGGTTCTCCCCCTTCAGCTTCGCGTTCGCATCCTCGAGATCGGCAAGGCGTGCATGCAGCTGGCCGATCTCCTCCCCCTTCTCAGTGTTGCGAGCCTGGAGCTCCCCTGCAGCCTCGGCGTCCGCGGCCAGTAGTGCGCGCAGCTGACTGACCTCCTCCCCCAGCTCAGTGTTGCGAGACTGAAGCTCGCCCGCCTCCTTGGCATCCTGGAAAAGAGTCCATTCAGCAGCACACAAAATATTCTAAGTGAAAAAGAAGAACAGCGCTTGACACTTACCAACCCGCCGGCGGTTTGGGCGAGTAGGCCCTCCGCTATGCCGAGCCGCCTAGCCTGATCGGTGACCTTATCCTTGGCGAGGTCGCGAGCCTTCTCAGCCTTTTCGAGTTGGTGGCTGAGGGCAAAGTTGCGGCGTGCCAGCATGTGATGCAGCTCCAGGGTCCGCAGGTGGGACTGCAGGCCCTCATGGCCGAGCTGCCGAAGGGTCATCTTCATGTAGGCCTCGGCATCCTCCCGGCCATATAGGCCGAATCCGATGGCATAGGCGTGACCGGTGGCAGGCTCGTGGTCATGCCAGGAGGGGTGCAGAGTGGAGACGGAGACTCGATGAGCGAGCTCGTCCCACTACAGCATGGGCTCGCCCGCCGAATCCTTCCAGCGCGCGCCGAAGTTGAAGAGGGGGTGTTGCTTCGGCGGCGCGTGCTTGCGGGCGACCCTCTTCGTCGATGGATGAGGGGAGATCGCCGCTGTGGAAGAGGGACCCTCGCCACCTTTCCGCCCCTTGCTGGTTATCTCCTTCAGCGGGCTCTCCGGCGATGCGTCGGGAGGGGTCGCCGACGAACTGATGTACTTGGGGCTGGGCTGTTGTTGTTGCCCCAGTGGAGCCAGCAGGGCTCTCCGCATATTCTTCATTTGTCGATGGCCGGATGGCGGGGTCGACCCCGCGTCCTCAGGTCGCCTCTTGCTGGAAGATGGCAGCAAGAGGTCCGCCTCATCTCGGCAGGCCATCGCCGCCGCCCTCTCACGGACAAGAGGGTCGGTATGGAGCCCCGGATCCGCGAACGGCGGGTTCACGGGGATTATTAGCTCCCCTGCAAGAAAACACTTAAGAAAGTTAGGAATTCAGCAATAATATGGCGAGTTCGGCGGGCAGGCAAGCTCGGCAAGATGAGGAGGGAAGCATACCTTCGCCGGGCAGAACGGGGGGGGGGGGGAGCGCATCGAGGCCCCTCCGCAGGAAGGCGACCTCAAAATATTTGTGGAGGAAGAATTTGTGGAGTTCGGCGTCGTTGCCAGACACGGCCGGCGGGCGGTACACCTCCTCGCATTTTTATTGCGGCGAGTAGGGGATATTGCCGAGATCGCCCTTGACGAAGGCGATCTTGGTCATCCAGGTATGGTGCTTGTTCGCGATCTCGCGAACTTTGATCAACGAGCCGCCAAAGTAGGCGACCCAGTCCGGCATCGCCTTGTAGGAGAAAAGCTTCCTGAACACCGTCAGGTTGAACTCGATCTTCTCCCGCCGGAGGTAACTCACGAACGCCACCATCATCACGATGGCATTGGAGTTCAGCTGTGCGGGGACAGCCCCGTAGTACTTCAAGATCTGCCAGATCTCCGGCCACATGGGAAGGCGCAACCCCACCTCGAGGTGCAAGATGGGGAAGGCGAACTCATCTTCATAAAAGGTGTTGATGGCCTCGCCCGGCTTTGGCCTGCGCGCCTCGAAGCCCGGCGGCACGCGCTCCGCCACGAATTCAGCGAGCTCCTCCTCGCTGGTGTGCCCCTCGAAGAAGCAGTATTCCGTGAAGTGCAGCGCACACTTAGAGCGGCCATCGGCGTCTGGGTTGGTCTTGCCCATGTTCGCAGGAAAAAAGCACTACGTGAGCAGGGAAGGAAGAGAACACAGAGAGAGGGAAGCAAAGCAATAAAGGCACAGTACGGGGTGTAGGTGAGAGGGGGGGGGGGCTATTTATAGGAAAAGAAATCTGAGGCAGGCTGTCCAATCAGCGCAGCTCGCTGCCCCAGCTTGCCACCCCAGCTCGCCGACTTCCGACGTATCCCATTCAAGGCTAAGTCAAACATTGCAGCATTTTATTTAAGTAACATGATCAAGAATATCCTAAGATTTATTTATTACAGAAATAAAGTTCGGGATTTAAGGAAGCAGGGCGCACAAGCAGGGAGGGCATCGGGATGCGAGTGCCGGTTGATGATTTTTCTTGCTAACAAGTAATAACTCAATGTGATTTCATTCTACATTCTAATACAACTATGTAGATGGACTTAAAATAGATTGAATTAGCATTCAGGCAAGCACACCTATCAATCGTAATATATGAGAAATCTACATCTCGTGTCGTATTCCACAGGGTCGTTTCAACTATTCGTACTCACCCTCCCTTTATTATCATACCTCTAAACAAAAGTGATATTTAAACTACATTAACCTAACTATGACCATTTGGATGATTCAGTATTGGAGAAGTAAAAACGATAAAAACATGAAGCTTTTAAACAATTACATGAACAAATTCATTTATTAGTTCAATTCTAAGTGATCATGACATGAAAAGACTATTTAATTTGTGCAATGTAAAGGTTAACTATTCATCGAAATTCTCTCTCGAGCAATTCCAAATCTAAACCTAAGATAGTAAATTTTCTCTCGAACAATTCACAACACTCAAGTTCGCATTAAGTAAAGTACCTTTATTACTACATAAATTCATGAATTTTATCTCTAAATTACCATGAATCCTTTTACTTGTGTTTTAATTTTCCAAACAAAATATCTCTCAATCATAGAGTTTGAATTACAAAGGAAATTATGATCACAATATGAACATACCAATATCATTGCAAAGAACCAATTTCTCAATCTAACCAATTGCAAATTGTGTAAAATAAATAAGTAATTCATAAGGAGGATTAAACTCTTTGTTTGCAAGCATAAACACAAATAAAATACTACAAATGTAACATAAACAAAGTGATACATGATTACTAGAATATTCAAATAGAGGTTCATTCAAATTAAAACGAAATTTGAAGATGGATCATCAAGAGAAAGAAAGGATTCAAAGGGGTTAATGATTAAATAAAAATACATATGAAATACCCTTCAATCCTTCTTGTCTTGGATGCTCCCCTTCGGCCTCCAGCAGTTCTCCAATCCAGAAATGATCCAAAAGTTCTAAACAAATTTTTCTACAGGAAATTTATAGTCCCCTTGCAAACAGGTCGGACACGGGGTCGAACACGGCCGTGTGGCAGGCCGTGTGGACGGTTCCTAGGCGGTTCCCCACGAGCCGGCATGTCTGGTAGTGGGCCGTGTCAGATGACACGGGTATGGACACGGCCGGGTGTGCGGCCGTGTTCCTCAGACACGGCTTGATCGGCAGTCGTGTGCAAAGATGACACGGGTAGGCACACGGGTGTGTGCCATACCCGTGTGAGGTTCCATCGTCTGCGTCCAAATTCTTCAGCTCCAGGTGCATAGGACACGGGTAGGCACACGGCCGTGTGTCAGGCCGTGTGCACCAAATTTTTGTCCTGTCATCAGCCATGTAGACTCCGTGAACTCCTCTGTTTGCTCCGAGACTTTTAGGTCCATTGGTTGGCATTACCTGCAATAGAAAATTGAGAGACTCAGTAAATAGTTTATTACAAGAACTGTCAAAGACTTCTAAATACGCTCTTCTATCTATGATACGACAATTTCTTTACTATTATCATGAAATCAACACAAAAAGGGGCAAGAAATAGTAGACATGATTACGATTATGATAGTAAAAAACCTATCATAATCGTACTCATCAAATACCCCCAGACTTAGATGTTTTCTTGTCCCTAAGCAAACTAATTCAAACACCTGGGTTACGATTAAATAATTTCGCGTCCGCACACTGGTTGCTATGAATTTAAGAGAACTTTGATGTTGTAATCGCATAGGAACTAGTTTAGCAGACTTTTCTAAATATAGATTTATCTTAAAATTCCTCTAATATATCATTTTAACTATCTCTCACTCGCTTTTAGAAATAAAAGTATAGTCATCTTTAACAAATATGAGGAGAAAATAACAATCTCTATAAGATACGTATTAGTGTTTCAAAACTTATAAGTACTTTTATTGATAATCATGAGCTTACACTTTTTACACCCTCATCACAGCACTATTTAGAATTAGTAAGGTTGGATCCTTAGGACTTGAATTTTGGTGTAGCCTTTTTGGCGTAGGATAGAAGATTAAAGGTGATGTGATCAAAGGTAAGTTCGATGAATTTTTCACACCTAAATCTTAATTGAGCCTTATGTTGGAAGATACCTTAACATATTTCAATTTTATGTATACACGCACTCAGGCCACATATCACTATGTCTTTTTTTTGGGGGTTCAAAGTAGGGATCATTCCAAGTGGGTGCAAGGATACACGCACTCAGGCCACATATCACAATGAACAAATCATTCCAAGAAGGCATCAATGATAGGTGTGCTAATAGGTAAGGATTTGGCCTTGGTGAATTTTAATAGTAGAGCATCAAAAGGATGGGGATTAGGTTCAAATTGGGTGTGCAAGGGTATCATGTTAAAGGTGTTGCGATAACAAGGCTCAAGCTATCCAATAGGAGGCCTAAGTCATTTCCGCCCTTACTAATTAACCTATGTAATGTTTTGAGGAATGCTAGAGGGTGAGTCCTAGACATCAATTGGGAGTAATTTTTAATTTTAAAGCCCTAATACCAAATTATAAAATTGTTACACTCATCGACTCACTTTATTATAGATAAGTATATTTTCTAAAATAGAGTGTTGGATAGTTACTAATATAGAGGAGTAATCTTAAAATTAAATTATATACAGAAAATTAAGCTAAAAAGAGTTCTATGCTTAATTACGAAATCAACAAAGTTGAATACTCTATGAGTCTACGTCAATTCATTTTAATCAGCGTGCGAAGTTAGATTAGATTTTTATAATCCCAAATGAATGAATAATGAGAGCTTAAAAGATCAAACAAAAATTTGTAAGGGGGGTATAACAAACTTGAGTATTATGATAAGCAGATTAGTATCAATCGTAACCACATGAATAGCCATTCTACCCCCAAACTTAAGATTTGCAATGTCCTCGGTGCAATGTAAAAAGCGGACATAGAGTGATTTCATGATGATATAAGAAAAAAAAACTACTATCATAATAAGTAGAAGAGCACAGTAAAGAGACAAGAGCTGTAATGGAATGCACTGATATATAATAGCTAACAGAATTAAATACACTGATATAAAAAAGAATACAAGATACGATACATAAAGATAACACTACATCGATACATATCATAAGTAAGCAGGGTGGTCGGTCGCAACGTCTGGGAAGGAAGGCGGGGCTGGAGCTGGCGGCTGGCGAGGGGCGATCCCAAGGTGGTCTCTGATCTGTATGAGGAGGTCCTCGGTCCGCTGCTGCGACTCCTTAATGTCCTGTAGGCGCGGCGATAGCTCGGTGTCGAAGAACTGTCGAAACTCACGCGAGTATCGTGAATGAGGTGGAGGGGGTGCAGTAGACGACTCGCCATGAGGGTAGGTGGAATGGGATGGAGGGACCAACGGCACATCGAGGTCGGGATCTATCTCATCATCACTGTCATCCTGTACATGCGGTCCACGTCATGCAATAGAATATATGACCCCTCCCCGACCCTGACGGGCGGTGACGAGGCGGAGGGCGCGAAGACTAGCCATCGTAATAGGCACGGTCTTTACGACCACTGTCATCTGGGGGAGGGCTGAAAAGATGCCCATATTCTTCACGAGGAGAGTAATGTAGGGTGCTACACAAATAGACCCTATACGGGGGGTGTCAGCCTGATGGAGAATGAACTGGGCTAGAAGATAACCGAGATGTAGAGGATATCATGAAGTCATGCTGTAGAGGTATAACAGGTCCTATCTACTGACAACACAGGAGCTTTCACCTCGGCCGCTCAACGTGTGGCTAAGGAGATGGTGGATGTAATGGAGGGCGGGAGAAATCAATTTAGATGCCTTAGATCGCTTGGCCTCGTAGGCGCCAGTGTCAAAAGAAATCTGGCGCCAGATACTGCCGGCCATATCGCGATTGGGGAGTTCGAAGTGGAGCTCGGGGTTGGCAACACTAAAAAGGAATGACTCCTCATACACCCCTAAATACTGGGTGAACTGGAGCATGGTGAGTGTATAGAATGTGCCACCCACTCAAAATGAAACTATCCCCTCGGGCGCGTGCGGCGCATCTATGAAGTTAGACCGAAAGTTGGAATAAAATGAAGATAGGAACTCTAAAGTGAGTTCCATAAATCCTAACTCCTCTATGGCAAAAAATTGATCCCACCCCATTACAGAAATTAATCCCCTGACATCTGCATCTAAGTTTATCTCTTCAAGCACGCTCCAATCAATTATACGGATATCTTGAAATTTTTTTGATTGCAAGCGGTTGAAGCGGGCGGTGTGCGATGCATCGGTGAAAATTAGCGGAGCAGCGGCATCCCGCCTCTCCGTTGAGACTTGTAGTTCCGGTCAGCGACGACGACCTCCATGAATTCTTCCAAAAGACATGATGTAGAAGGGAAGATATGAGTAAAGGGGGACGAGAATTGGAGAAAATGGCACCTTTGAGTTCAGGCCACGAGAAGAACTGGTGCTGGGAGAGGGTTGGAATGAGCCAAGAAGGAATTCCACACGGCCCTATTTAAAGGGGTTGCACACGGGTTCGCACACGGGCGTGTGTGAACCCATGTTAGGGAATCAGCAGCCTCGTGGAACACGGGGTGCGTCGATCCGTGGTATAAAATTTAACACGGGTGCGCACACGGCCGTGTGTGCACCCGTGTTAGGGAATCCGAGGCCTCGTGGAACACGGGGCTGCCTCGGTCCGTGTGGTCAAACTGGCTGGGGACAGTGCGTCAGGTGGACAAGGGAGCCGCCACGGCCGTGTGTGGACATGTGTCTCAGCTGGCACGGTATAACAATACAGGTAGGTAGGTGACACGGCCGTGTGTAATCCGACACGCCCGTGTCCGGTGTCTTGACACAGCGGTCTCGACGATCGTCGAGCGGGCGACACGGCTGGCCCACTGCCAACGCGATATGAGCCTGCAGGGTCGCACATAAGAGATGTGGAGAAGTTGGATGATTGACTGTGTTGGTAAAGGTTACCAATCACCGACTTGAATGAGGTTATAGGCAAAGTGTTGCCTTAAAGGATCGTCGGGTTGGGCAAATGTTGCCTTGAAGGATTGGTAAGAATCGTCGACCGCGTGAGTCGAAGAGTGTCGTCAACCCAAGTTTGGCGTGAGTCGACGAGTGTCGTCAACCCAAGTTCGGCGTGAGTCGACGAGTATCGTCGACCGAGGCTCGACGATCGACGAGAATCGTCGAGTATCGTCGACCGCGGGTTGACGGTCGACGAGTATGGTCCACCCACGTTTGGCGAGAATCGTCGAGTATTGTACTCTGATTCTCGCCGATCCTAGGTGATACTCGCCGACTGATTCTTGCCGATTCTTGGTGATACTCGCCGACTGGTTCTCGCCGAATCTGCCAGGTGATTCTCGCCGATTCTCGCCGACTGATACTCGACGATTCTGGAACCCTAATTTTCTGGGTGGTCTGCGGTTAGTGAGATTCCTAAGACTATTTATGCCTTTGGTATAAAAGGACACGTAGGTTTTTCGGGAGATCTGATCTGTGCGTGCTAATCGAATCGAAGCCGACGGAAGTGTTCTAACGGTCGTTCGCTCCGCCGATCCCGAATCCCGCCGACGGAAGGGTTCCGCCGCCGTGCTCGCTCCGTCGACCTCCTCCTCTCCGGCGATCGTCGCTGGTGTTGCTCTTCCTGGCGCGGGCCTAGCAGTCCGTGGAGAAGCAAGGTGCGGTCTTTCTCCTCCTCGATTTTCCGTGCGATGCAAAGATCGGTGTTCTCCCGCTCGTGTGGATTTCCGCAGAGACATGGATATCATTCCACGTAGAACTCGCCACCAGCAAAACAGGAAGCTTGGAGCATCTCCGTTGAGTTGTGACTCAACGCCACCGAGGTAATTTTTGCCTAGTTGTATGTTAACTTCTTGATTCAACTAACATGGCCCGAGCCCATCTCTTTTTGGTTTTCTTGATGTTTTATTCTTCCGCTGCGTGCACAAGTGTTGTGCCATCCTCATAGAGAAACCCTACAAAGAGTTGACAGGTTTGTTGATGAGTTCTTGGAAGAACTCTGCTGAGATCAACCTCACTTGGCTTTCTTCAAAGCTTCTTGAATGTAGAACACAATTGGGTTGATACTCTCTGCAGCTGATCTTCAATCACTGCAACTTAAGAATCAGAGCTTGATCTGAAACCTTCTTCACAGCCTGGTTCCAAAGGCTGTCTTCTTGGAAGGAGCTCTCTCTCTCCAACTACTTAGATCTTCACTTCAATTGATTCTTCAATGAATAGCTAGATCTTCTTCTTTGATTGTTGTTCATTATCTTCTGTTGACAGAATAAGCCTTTATATAGGCCTTCTTCATGGTGACCGGCTGATCCGGTTTCTAACAGCTTTCTAACAACTCTGACAGTTGCAGTAGACCGGCTGGAAAGGCAGCTGTCATGTCATTCAGTCACTTCTTGAAATATCTATAACTATCTGAAAGTGTCGAGACAGTCTGCCTTTAAGTGTCGACACTTGTAGACTAAGTGTCGACACAAGTATACTAAGTGTCGACACTAGCCTTCAAGGTGTCGACACAACTCCTTGTGTTGTAGAAATTACTTCTCGACACAGCTTCTTCATCATGTGTCGACACTAATAATGTGTGTCGACACAACTCCTTGTTCTCCAGTACTCTGTTGATTTCTTGTAAGTGTCGACACAACTCCTTTGTGTCGACACATCTTCTTGTGTTGAACTTGTTAAGTGTCGACACATCTTCTTGGTGTCGACACATGCCTTCAGTGTTGATACTTGCTGAGTGTCGACACAGCTCCTTGTGTCCACACATTCTTCTTCTGTTGAGACTTTGGCTGAGTGTCGAAACATCTCCTTTGTGTCGACACTTGTACTTAGAATTTGTTGAACTTTGCTGAGTGTCGACACAACCTCCTAGTGTCGACACTTTCTTCATGTATTGAGTCTTCTGCTGTGTGTCGACATTGATCCTTTGTGTCGACACATTCTTCATGTGTTGAGACTTTGGCTGAGTGTCGACACATCTCCTTTGTGTCGACACTTGTACTTGGAATTTGTTGAACTTTTGCTGATTGTAGACACAACCTCCAAGTGTCGACACTTTCTGATGTCGACAAGGTTCCACTGGGTGTCGACACTGTAACACCCCAGTTTTGCAAGAGGTTCAGTCTGCAGTTCTGGAAATTTTTGGGTTTCTGGCAGGAGGCACACGGCCTGCGACACGGGCGTGTCGAGGCCGTGTCGACACTCGGCCCAAGTGTCGACACTTTCACTAGACAAAGTGTCGAGAGTAGGGCACACGGCCTGCGACACGGGCGTGTCGTAGGGCGTGTCGAGGCCGTGTCGACACTCGGCCCAAGTGTCGACACTTTCGCTCGACAAAGTGTCGAGAGTGGGGCACACGGCCTGCGACACGGGCGTGTCGCAGGGCGTGTCGAGGACATGTCGACACTCGTCCCAAGTGTCGACACTTTTGCTCGACAAGGTGTCGAGACTGGGGCACATGGCCTGTGACACGGGCATGTCACAGGGCGTGTCCCGCTTGGTCGACGATCTTCGCTCGACGTTTTTCTGCGGTGTCGACACAAAGCCTGTCGACGGGTGTCGAGACTTGGCACACGGCTTGGGACACGGGCGTGTCCCAGGCCGTGTCAGCTCTCGGGTTGGTTTCGGGGCCATGTTGTTGGAGGCACACGGCCGGCCACACGGCCGTGTCACTGGGGACACGGGCGTGTCGGGTTGAACACGGGCGTGTTGGATGCCCGTGTGCGATTCCAGGCGCGTCGATTTGAGACGGCGAATGAGGCACACGGCCCTGGACACGGGCGTGTGCCAGGCCGTGTTCGGCCCAGATCTTCTATTTTCCAGGCGAATCGCGGCCATTCTTTTTCTGGTTTTGGGATCTAACGGTTCAGGCCATCTCTTGGGAAGTTAAGTCCGATTTTAGGGTTGGAAACCCTCATTGTTTTCCAAGTCTTCTCTTTCTGAGTTCTTGAGAAAAGCTAGAGCAAGGAGGAAGAAGAAGAAGGTCTTGGGCTGTAGGAAGGGTTTCGGAGCTCCAAATCGCGAACCGAGTCCGGATCCGTGAAGCTTAGATCGTTGCGAAGATTTCCATCAGGCTATTTTGTCATGGCAAGGAAGAGGAGTCGGAAGGTAACGACATCTCTCCTCTCGGTCCTTAGGATGCATGTACTAGCATCATTTATTTTCTTTCTCTCTAATTTTTGGGCACCAAACTCTCAAATGAGAGGGGTTTTGGTTTGCCAAGGTTCAAGAGGAACCTCCGGGTTGATTGAGTCCGTCCCCGGTATATTTTTGCATTAGAGATCTGCTTCGCTAGTGGATTAGGCATGGTGGGTGAAGCCGTGGTCGCGACCGTTAGTCCGACTCGGTGATGTTGCATACGAACTTAGGGATTCGTAGAGATTTCCGTTGCGGCAAGATGCCGTTTGTATTGTGGTGGTGATTGTCCTGTTTGCTTGAAAAGGTACATGTAGTCGAACCCGGACAAGGTTAGCTCCTCGTGGCGGTAGATAGTTTCCTTGAGGGACAAGGTTAGCTCCGTATGAGTTGGAGATGGTTTCCTTGGTGGATAAGGTTAGCTCCGCACGAGTTGGAGATGGTTTCCTTGGTGCGCGGGAACGCTGCAGTACAAAGAGCGATTACGATGTACTTAGTCTTGGTTTGTGATGTGCCAAGGAGTGGCAATGTCTCCGTGGTCGGCTGGCTATCGCGTGACATGTGCGTCATGTGTGGAGAGTGTCCCGGCGAGACTAGTCCCCTTCTGTGAGACTAACGAGAATGCCAAGCTTGGGGCAAGCCCGGGCAAAGAGGCCATGAGCGGGTGGGGTCCAGCAAGGCTTCTTAGAATCGGTCGGTCTGTGTTTGTTGGAATCCTGACATGAGACGTCAGAGCTTGTAGGCAAGCCCGGGGCTAAGCCCACGAGCGGGTGGGGCCTTGGCAAGTTTTCCTTGTGGCGGCCTGTGCGCCGTTTGAGGGAGAGGTGTCTCCCTTAGTGTTTGCGGCTTTATGCCAATGGGGAAATGTGAGTACCCAAATGATGTGATGTTGTGCTAGATGCATACGCAGTAGGGTACCTTGGGTGAAGCCCGGGTGTTGCATTCATGTTGCATAGTAGGCCCTTTCTTTATATGCTCAACCAATAGAGAACATGTTTGATGATTGAGACATCCAAGCCTGTTTTAAATGTTCTTCTGTTTATAGCTATTTTTATTGCATATGAATTGCTGACTTGCAGGTTGGAGGGTTCCCCGGGGTCCGTTAGGGGCAGCCGGGAGGAGATGTGCCGTTACACAGTTTGAGGTCAGCCTTTGCTGATCCACGTTACTAATAATTTTTACAGGGCAAGGATCGCATGCAGGAGCTAGCACGCCGGCCAAAAAGGCCTAAGCCCATGAAGTGTTTTTCCCTCTTTTGTAGCACTACATTTATGATGATGTTGTTTGAGACTCTTTTGTCCGGCTTGCATGCCGATGTAGACTAGGAGTGCTGAGCACATTCATGATTGATGTATTATGTCTCTTTTGGACACTTGATGTTAGGCCTAAAGGCCATTTCTTTTACTCTTTAGTGCTGGATAACTTCTAGTCCTGTTTGTTTCCGCTGTGTTGTGCAAGTGTTTTGAGTTTGGGTAGTTATATCAACTTATAATACTAAAGCTGTGGCGTTCGTATGCTGTGGGGCCCCGGCCGGACCCATATTATACGCCCACTACAGGGGAGGTGTTATAATTTGGTATCAGAGCCAGGTTTGATTCAAGGTCAGTGCGTAGAGAAGTTATCCACATAAGAGTAATGCGGGACCGTGAGTGTCCTTATGTTTTAGTCTTGAGATTGGAGACTAATCCCTTATTTCTTGTTTTCCTGAAGAGTGCAAGCAACGAGGCGGACACCTCAAGAGTAAGGGATGATCTCTCGGCGAGCAGTGCTACTGCTCCAGGTCTTTTGGGCACGGGTGTAAACCCGGCTGACTTCTGCCGTATGCTTGCAGAAGCGATGGTGGCAGCACAAGCGGCGGCTGCAGCCCAGGTAGCAACCCCTGCTACACCAGACACGGCGACGGCCATGCCAGGCGGAGAAGCAAGGCGAGTGGAGCCTTTGGCAGAAAGGGTGGTGGTAGGACATGGAGACCGACACATGAAGTATTTCCTGAGTTTCCATCCCCCGTCTTTCAAGGGTGTTGGAACGCCAACGGATGCGGAGGATTGGTGGGTTCGTATTCAAGAACTGTTAAGGGCGGCAGAGACGCCAGAGGAAAAGAAAGCTGAGTATGCAGCGTTCATGTTGGAAGGAGACGCCAAATTGTGGTGGGTGAGCCACAGCGGCCGCCAGTTCCCGGGACGCACCCCGTCAGTGGAAGAGTTTGGGGACGCTTTTCTTAAGAGGTATATTCCAGTTTCAACACGGTTGGCCCTGCAGAGGCAGTTTCTGCATCTAATGCAGCGAGACAAAACGGTGGACGAATACGTGCAAGAGTTCACCCGTTTGGGTCGTTATGCGGGAATGACAATGGCGGATGATGTAGAGAGGGATAACCTCTTCTACCAAGGGTTGAGGGAGAATCTGAGACAGCCCCTCATCTCCATGAAGAGGGCAGGATTTAATGAGCTAGTTGAAGCCGCCAGGAGTTTGGAGAATGATCTGGATCGAACCCAGCGGCGAAAGGGTTTTACTCCCAAGCATGGGGAAGGGAAGCCCTCCCAATCTCATGTAAAGTCTGATGGGAGTAGGTGGAGGAGGAAGCCTCACACTTCCAGATCGGGTGAGAGGAGCACTTGGACGCCTGGGGGTTCTCACTCTAGGGGACCGCCGACGTGTTACAACTGCGGGAAGGTTGGGCACATAGCCCGTGCTTGTCAGCAAGGGGGAGCGGGGCAAGAGTCAAAGCAAGAGCAGTCTGTGCGCTCGGGCCCCAGTGCTGCAGAGAAAGGAAAGATGGCGGAGTCGAGCGCTTCTCGGTTCCAACCGGTGCAACCAAGGGCTTACAACCTTGGACAGCAGGAAGCGATCCGTCAAACCGATGTGGTGACAGGTATGAAGAAAATTTAAGTTTGCATTTGTGCTTCATACTTTTATACCCCCTTTTTGTGAGATGTCTTATTGTAGGCTTCGTGTTAGTTTCCGGATACCAAGCTAGGGTATTGTTCGATACGGGAGCATTGCACTCCTTTCTTGCGGAGAGCTTCGTCCGAAAAATAGGAGTTGGGTCTTTCTCGTCGGGAGCAGAGCTGAAAGTGCGCATGCCCAATGGGTCATCTATGACCACCGGGGTTAAAGGGCGCATTTGTTGGGAGCTAGACGGAGTTGCCTTTGTTTTGGAAGCAGCAGTGTTACCATTAGTAGAGTTCGATGTCATTTTGGGCATGGACTGCCTTGCAGAGCAGCGCGCCAGCATTGACTGTTTATCCAAGTTAGTGACCCTAAAGAGTAAGGGGCAATCAGAAGTCAAATTTGTGGGCCTTTGTGGAGTAGCCCATTCCCTAATTACGGCCATGCAAATGATGCGGGCGGTTAACCAGGGAGGTGTGGCACTGGTAGCGTTGTTGGAGGTTCGTCTCTCCCAGCTATCTATTGAGGAAGTGCCAGTGGTGGCAGAGTTCAAGGATGTGTTTCCGGATGAACTTCCTGGAGCGCCTCCTCGGCGGGAGATCGACTTCTCGATCGAGTTAGTGTCGGAGGCTAGACCGGTGTCGCGTCCCCCTTTTAGGATGGCACCAAAGGAGTTGGCGGAACTTAAGGTACAGTTACAGGAACTGTTGGAGCAAGGATATATTAGACCCAGTTCTTCACCGTGGAGCGCACCGGTGTTGTTTGTTAAGAAGAAAGACGGTAGCATGCGCCTATGCATAGACTACCGAGAGCTGAATAAATTGACCATCAAGAATAAGTATCCGATTCCTCGGATAGACGATTTGTTTGACCAATTGGTGGGGTCGATGGTATATTCGAAGTTGGACTTGAAGTCAGGGTACTATCAGCTGTGAATTCGAGATGAGGACATACCCAAAACTGCCTTTGGTACAAGGTATGGACACTTTGAGTTTACGGTGATGCCGTTCGGGTTGACGAACGCACCATCGGTGTTCATGGATCTGATGAATCGAGTGTTTCGGGATTACATGGATTCGTTTGCGGTTGTCTTCATTGATAACATCTGGGTGTACTCCAAGTCTGAAGTGGAGCATGAGACCCACTTGAGAGTGGTCCTGCAAGTGTTGAGGGAGAACCAATTGTTTGCAAAGTTCTCAAAGTGTGAGTTCTGGTTAGCCAAGGTGGCGTTTTTGGGCCACGTGATTAGTGGTGATGGGGTGGCAGTGGATCCAACGAAAGTGGAGGCCATCAGAGATTGGCCGTTGTTGAGGACCGTGGCGGAAGTCCGAAGTTTTCTTGGACTAGCCGGGTACTATAGGAGATTCGTGGAGAATTTCTCGAAGATAGCTCTACCCCTCACCTCACTCACTCGCAAAGACCATAAGTTTGTGTGGACCCAAGAGTACGGCCAAGAATTTGAGGCCCTGAAGGAGAGGCTTATGATGGCTCCAATCCTGAGTTTACCGCAAGGGACCGATGGATTTCAGATTTTTAGTGACGCATCGGGATGCGGTTTGGGTTGCGTGTTAGTGCAGCATGGCAAGGTGATAGCTTTTGGGTCTAGACAGCTGAAACCTCATGAGAGGAATTACACCGTCCATGACTTGGAGTTGGCGGCGGTAATCTTCGCGTTGAAAATATGGCGACACTATGTGTATGGCGCAAGGGTGGAGATCTTCACGGACCATAAAAGCCTGAAGTATCTCTTGGATCAGAAGGACTTGAACATACGGCAACGCAGATGGTTTGAGTTTCTTGGAGACTACGAAGTGGCGATTCAATATACGCCGGGTAAAGCCAATGTGGTGGCGGACGCGTTGAGTAGAAAGTACTCGGGGCAAGGAAATTGGATCGAAGCTCATAATGAGCGGTTGGTACGGGAATGGGAGTCCCTTGGATTGGAATGTGTTGCGAGAGGCGAGTCTAGCGTGGCTCGGTTGAACTGGATTGAAGTGCAAAAATACTTGTCCGATCGTATTCGGGAAGCGACTCGATTGGATGTGGAGTTTCAACCTTTTGTGTTGGAGGCTCAAAAGGGCGAGAGCAGCGCCTGGGAGATGATTGGGGGAATCTTGAGAAAGGATGGAAGGGTTTGTGTACCGCAGTTTGGCAATCTCCGTGAGGAGTTGATGTTTGAGGCTCACTTCTCAAAGTACTCCATCCACCCGAGCAGTACAAAGATGTACTTGGATATGAAGAAATCCTTTTGGTGGCCGGGGTTGAAGCGAGATGTAGCTTTGTATGTGAGTCGTTGCCAAACATGTGCCTTGGTGAAGGCCGAATGTTAGAAACCGGGCGGGTTCCTGTAGCCCCTTCCAATTCCTGAGTGGAAATTTGAGGACATCTCCATGGACTTTGTGCATGGTTTGCCTAGATCGCAGCATGGTAATGATGCTATTTGGGTGATCGTGGATCGCCTAACCAAGGTGGCTCACTTCATCCCAAATCGGAAAGAGGACAGCGTGGAAAAGCTGGTGGAGTTGTATGTTCGCAACATTGTGCGACTGCACGGAGTTACTAAGAGCATAGTCAGTGATCGAGATGGACGGTTTACGTCTAAGGACTGGAGATTGGTTCAGAAGAGCTTGGGCACGAAGCTAAAGTTCAGTACGGTGTTCCATCCTCAAACTGATGGGCAAACGGAGAGAACGAACCGTACTATGGAAGATATGTTGAGAATGTGCGTTCTTGATTTCGGCAAGAGGTGGGAGGATCACCTCTTCATGGTAGAATTTGCTTACAACAATAGTTTTTAAGCAAGCATAAAAATGGCGCCATACGAAGCTTTGTATGGGAGGCGGTGTCGAACGCCAATGTCTTGGGCAGATGCGGGAGACACCAAACTGTTGGGAAAGGACGGGGTGGTTGACGCGTGTGAGTTGGTACGGACCATCCAAGAGCGTATGAAGGTGGCGCAAGACAGGCAAGCAAAATATTTTAATGCTCGTCACCGGAAGTTGGAATTTGTAGTTGGTGATTGGGTTTATCTGAAGGTCAAGCCGTTCAAAGGCGTCTCACGGATTCGCCGACTCAAGAAGCTGAGTCCAAGGTTTTTGGGGCCTTTTGAAGTTGTTGAGCGTGTAGGAGAAGCAGCTTATCGGTTGGCGCTGTCCGCAGATTTGAGTGGATTACATGACGTCTTCCACGTCTCCGTTTTGAGGAAAGCCTTGGTGGAGGCTAGCGTGGTGATTGAGCCGGCATCAGTGCCGATTTAGGAAGACTTGAGGACGCGAGTCCTTCCAATTGCTATAGAGGATTCGGAGACTCGGCAGTTGCGGAATAAAGAATTCAAACTCGTGAAAGTTCGATGGGACAACTACGGTCGTGAGGAGTTCTCTTGGGAACGAGAATAGGCCATGCTAGAAGATTATCCAGAACTCTTCATGTCAGGTACAATTTAAGTTTTGTACCCTTTTGTTTTGAAATTTCGGCACGAAATTCTGTTAAGTGGGGGGAGAGTTGTAACACCCCAGTTTTGCAAGAGGTTCAGTCTGCAGTTCTGGAAATTTTTGGGTTTCTGGCAGGAGGCACACGGCCTGCGACACGGGCGTGTCGCAGGGCGTGTCGAGGCTGTGTCGACACTCGGCCCAAGTGTCGACACTTTCGCTCGACAAAGTGTCGAGAGTGGGGCACACGGCTTGCGACACGGGCGTGTCGCATGGCGTGTCGAGGCCGTGTCGACACTCGGCCCAAGTGTCGACACTTTCGCTCGACAAAGTGTCGAGAGTGGGGCACACGGCCTGCGACACGGGCGTGTCGCAGGGCGTGTCGAGGCCGTGTCGACACTCGTCCCAAGTGTCGACACTTTTGCTCGACAAGGTGTCGAGACTGGGGCACATGGCCTGTGACACGGGCGTGTAACAGGGCGTGTCCCGCTTGGTCGACGATCTTCGCTCGACGTTTTTCCGCGGTGTTGACACAAAGCCTGTCGACGGGTGTCGAGACTTGGCACACGGCTTGGGACACGGGCGTGTCCCACGCCGTGTCAGCTCTCGGGTTGGTTTCGGGGCCGTGTTGTTGGAGGCACACGGCCGGCCACACGGCCGTGTCACTGGGGACACGGGCGTGTTGGGTTGAACACGGGCGTGTCGGATGCCCGTGTGCGATTCCAGGCGCGTCGATTTGACACGGCGAATGAGGCACACGACCCTGGACACGGGCGTGTGCCAGGCCGTGTTCGGCCTAGATCTTCTATTTTCCAGGCGAATCGCGGCCATTCTTTTTCTGGTTTTGGGATCTAACAGTTCAGGCCATCTCTTGGGAAGTTAAGTCCGATTTTAGGGTTAGAAACCCTCATTGTTTTCCAAGTCTTCTCTTTTTGAGTTCTTGAGAAAAGCTAGAGCAAGGAGGAAGAAGAAGAAGGTCTTGGGCTGTAGGAAGGGTTTTGGAGCTCCAAATCGCGAACCGAGTCCGGATCCGTGAAGCTTAGATCGTTGCGAAGATTTCCATCCGGCTATTTTGCCATGGCAAGGAAGAGGAGTCGGAAGGTAACGACATCTCTCCTCTCGGTCCTTAGGATGCATGTACTAGCATCATTTATTTTCTTTCTCTCTAAATTTTGGGCATCAAACTCTCAAATGAGAGGGGTTTTGGTTTGCCAAGGTTCAAGAGGAACCTCCGGGTTGATTGAGTCCGTCCCCGGCATATTTTTGCATTAGAGATCCGCTTCGCTAGTGGATTAGGCATGGTGGGTGAAGCCGTGGTCGCGACCGTTAGTCCTACTCGGTGATGTTGCATACGAACTTAGGGATTCGTAGAGATTTCCGTTGCGGCAAGATGTCGTTTGTGTTGTGGTGGTGATTGTCCCATTTGCTTGAAAAGGTACGTGTAGTCGAACCCGGACAAGGTTAGCTCCTCGTGGCGGTATATGGTTTCCTTGAGGGACAAGGTTAGCTCCGTATGAGTTGGAGATGGTTTCCTTGGTGGATAAGGTTAGCTCCGCACGAGTTGGAGATGGTTTCCTTGGTGCGCGGGAACGCTGCAGTACAAAGAGGGATTACGATGTACTTAGTCTTGGTTTGTGATGTGCCAAGGAGTGGCTATGTCTCCGTAGTCGGCTGGCTATCCCGTGACATGTGCGTCATGTGTGGAGAGTGTCCCGGCGAGACTAGTCCCCTTCCGTGAGACTGACGAGAATGCCAAGCTTGGGGCAAGCCCGGGCTAAGCAAGGATTCTTAGAATCGGTCGGTCTGTGTTTGTTGGAATCCTGACATGAGACGTCAGATCTTGTAGGCAAGCCCGGGGCTAAGCCCACGAGCGGGTGGGGCCTTGGCAAGTTTTCCTTGTGGAGGCCTGTGCGCCGTTTGAGGGAGAGGTGTCTCCCTTAGTGTTTGCGGCTTTATGCCAATGGGGAAATGTGAGTACCCAAATGATGTGATGTTGTGCTAGATGCATACGCAGTAGGGTACCTTGGGTGAAGCCCGGGTGTTGCATTCATGTTGCATAGTAGGCCCTTTCTTTATATGCTCAACCAATAGAGAACATGTTTGATGATTGAGACATCCAAGCCTGTTTTAAATGTTCTTCTGTTTATAGCTATTTTTATTGCATATGTAGTGCTGACTTGCAGGTTGGAGGGTTCCCCGGGGTCCGTTAGGGGCGGCCGGGAGGAGATGTGTCGTTACACAGTTTGAGGTCAGCCTTTGCTGACCCACGTTACTAATAATTTTTACAGGGCAAGGATCGCATGCAGGAGCTAGCACGCCGGCCAAAAAGGCCTAAGCCCATGAAGTGTTTTTCCCTCTTTTGTAGCACTACATTTATGATGATGTTGTTTGAGACTCTTTTTTCCGGCTTGCATGCCGAGGTAGACTAGGAGTGCTGAGCACATTCATGATTGATGTATTATGTCTCTTTTGGACACTTGATGTTAGGCCTAAAGGCCATTTCTTTTACTCTTTAGTGCTGGATAACTTCTAGTCCTGTTTGTTTCCGCTGTGTTGTGCAAGTGTTTTGAGTTTGGGTAGTTATATCAACTTATAATACTAAAGCTGTGACGTTCATATGCTGTGGGGCCCCGGCCGGACCCATATTATACGTCCACTACAGGGGAGGTGTTACAGACACTGCTTCTAAGTGTCGACACTGCTTCACTGGACATTTTTTCATTGAGTGTCGACACACCCTGTATGTGTCGACACTTTCCTCCTGGTGTCGACTATGCATCCCTGGTGTCGACACAATTACTCCAAGTGTCGACACTGCTTCTCTGGATGTCGACACAAGTCTTCTTAAGTGTCGACACTTTCCTTCTGGGTGTCGACACATGTACTTATAAACTTTTCAGCTATCCCTGCAAATACTTAACCTGCACAACTAAACTCAAAATACATCAAATACATTTTGATGTATATCATTGAGTAGGGTGAGGCTTCTTCAAATCAGGTACATTTAATACCAATGTACCCAACATTCTGCCCGGGCGCGCGTTTTCCGCCCGGGCGCGCGTTTTCCTCCCCGACAGGCGTTTTCCCGCCGGGCGCGAGTTTTCCGCACGTGCGCGCGTTTTCCGCCCCGGCGCGCGTTTCCGCTCGGGCGCGCATTTTCCGCCCGACACACGTTTTCCACACGATGCACGTTTTCCTCCCGATGCGCATTTTCCGCACGACGCGCGTTTTTCGTCTAGTTCTCGTTTTCTGCCCGGGCGTTCATTTTTCCGCACGGGCGTACATTTTTTCGGTCTGACGTGATTTTTTCCACCCTTGAGCAAATTTGACACCCAGGCGCATATTTTTGAGTTAGGCGTGCTTGTTTCTGCTCGAGCATGCATTTCTTTCCCGGGGGGGCATTTTTACGCCTGAGCATTCATTTTTCCACCCAGGAACGCATTTTTCGCCCAAAAAAGCATTTTCCGGTCGGGTGCCCCTTTTCCAGTTGGCTCACAATTTTTCGCCCAGGCGGGCCTTTTTCGCCCGGGGTCACATTTTTCGACAGGGTGTGCATATTTTCCCTAACACAAATTTTCTGCTTGGATGCACATTTTTCGCCCGAGTGCAGTTTTCTCACGAGTGCGCAATTTCCTCCTAGGCATGCATTTCCTCCCACACACACAAATGTTTCCGCCCAACGCGCAATTTCCGCTCGGGCAAGCATTTAATGCCCGAGGGAGAATTTTCTACCCGCACGTTCATTTTCAGCCCGCGTGAGCATTTTGTACCTGCTTGCACATTTTTCCCTCGCGACCGTATTTTTTGCCTGGGAAAGCATTTTCTGTCGGCGTGCCCATTTTTTTCCAGGCACGCATTTTCAACATGGGTGAGCAATGTTCTGGCACGTGCGCACATTTTTTGCCAAGGATTGCATTTTCTGCCCGTGCTCTCTTTTTTTGACCAGGCAAGCATTTTCTGCCCGCATGCCCTTTTTCTACCCGAGCGTGCATTTTCCACCCGGGGTGCATTTTTTTGCAAGGGAGTGCATTTTTCGCCCTAGCACGCATTTTTTGACCGGTTGCGCATTTCCTGTCAGGGCGTGCATTTCCCGCCCGGGTGCGCGTTTTTCACCGGGGCGCGCAATTTCCGCCCCAGAATGCATTTTTTGCCCGAACGCCCATTTTTCGCACGGGTGCACAATTTACGCCCAAGCTAGCATTTTCCGCACGGGCTCGCATTTTTTGCCCAGTCGCGCATTTTCCGTCCTAACACGCATTTCCAGCTCGGGCGCTTATTTTCCCCTTGGCGTGTATTTTATCGCCCGGACTCGTATTTTAACGCTCGTGCACGTATTTTATCGCAAAAGCGTGGATTTTGTTACTCGGGCGTGCCTTTTATCGCTCAGGCGAGCATTTTATCAACATGATAGGTATATTATCGATCAGGCTCGTATTTTTTGCCCACGCATTTTTTGCCTGCTTATTTTCTGTCCGGACGTGCATTTTCCCCACGCTTACGAGAAATTTTCCTCCCGGACGTTCATTTTCCGCCCTAGCAAGCATTTTACGTCCAGGGAAGCATTTTCCACCCCCACGCGCATTTTACGTCCAAGCAAGCATTTTTTACCCGCACAAGCATTTTTTCCCAAGCGAGCATTTTCGGCCCGCACACGTATTTTTCGCACCGGCTCGCATTTTCTGCCCGCATGCTCATTTTCCGCACGGACCCGCATTTGTCACTCGCGTGCCCATTTTCTTCCCAGGCGAGCATTTTTTTGCACGGGGGCACATTTTCCGACCATGCACTCATTTTCTGCCTGCGCAAATATTCTTTCTAGGCGCGCATTTTCTGCCGGAGCGTGCATTTTTCGCTGGGTCGCACAATTTCTGTACAGGCGCATATTTTCTTCCCGGGCGCGCATTTCCCGCCCTGGCGCGCATTTCCGCCCGAGAGCTTTTTTTCGCCAGGGAAAGAATTTTCCGCAAGGGCGAGCATTATTTGCCCATGCGCCCATTCTCTGCCCATGCGAGCATTCTTTGTCTGGGAGCACATTTTTCGCAGGGAGTACTTTTTCCACACAAGCATAAATATTCCGTCAATGCGCGTATTTTCCGCCTGGGATTGCATGTTCCACAAGTGCGTGCATTTTTCGCACGAGCGCGCATTTTTCGCACGAGCATGCATTTTCTACACGGGCGCGCAATTTCCGCACATGCACGCATTTCCTGCCCAGGTACACATTTTCCTGCACTCATGCGCATTTTCGTCACGGGACCGCATCCCCCCTCCCCGGCCGGCATTTTCTTCGCGGGCATACGGATTTTCCGCTCAAGGCGCACATTGTTCTGCCAGCGTGCGCATTTCCGCCGGGCGGGCATATTTTGCCCGGTCGAGCATTTTTAGCCCGGGGACTCATTTTCCGCCCGGGCACGCCTTTTGAGCCAGTGTGCGCATTTTCCTGTCCGGGCAGGCATTATCCCTCCCGGACATGTATTTTCCCGCGCGGGCACACATTTTCAGCCCGGGCACACATTTTTCACCCTTATGAGCATTTTCCAACAACACGCGAGAAGTTTTCCACTCGAGCGCCCATTTTCCGCCCAGAAGAGTATTTTTCGGCAGGAAGAGCATTTTTCACACAGGAGCGCATTTTCTCCTTTATGTGCATATTTCACCCGGGAGCAAATTTTTCCCCTGGTGGTGTATTTTTCGCCCGGGCACGCATTTTTTGCACGTGCTCGCAT
This sequence comes from Platanthera guangdongensis, assembly GCA_039583875.1. Taxonomy (NCBI): domain Eukaryota; kingdom Viridiplantae; phylum Streptophyta; class Magnoliopsida; order Asparagales; family Orchidaceae; genus Platanthera; species Platanthera guangdongensis. The sequence goes on along the minus strand of CM077163.1, from coordinate 150,508,701 downwards.
TTTTCTTCGGGACATGCGTTTTCTGCCAGCTCACGAGAATTTTCTGCCCGACGCCCATTTTCCGCTCGGGCAAGCATTTTTCAACAGGCATGTATTTTTCGCACGGGCGTGAGAATTTTGAAGATCGGACGCGCATTTTCCGCCAGGGCGTGCATTTTTCGCACGTGCACCCATTTTCTGCACGGAGCACATTTTTCGCAAGTGCGGGCATTTTCTACACTGGCGTGCATTTTCCGCCTAGGTGCATATTTTACACTCGCGTGCGTATTTTCCCGCTCGGGCACGTATTTTTCCACACTCGGAGCATATTATTCCGTCAGTGCACGCATTTTCTGCCAAGGCTTGCATATTTGGCTCGGGAGCTCTTTTTCCGCCATGACGCACATTTTTTGCCCTTAGGCGCAATTTTTGCCCGAGGGCACATTTTTCGTCCATGCACAAATTTGTTTCGCCAGTGCACGCATTTTCATGCCCGAGCGCGCATTTTCCAACCTGGGTGCACATTTCCCCCAGTCGAGCATTTTTCGACCCGACGAGCAATTTTTGCACGTGAGTGAGAATTCTTTCGGTCGGCCGCACATTTTCCACCCGGGCGAGCATTGTTCGCCAGTGCGCCCATTTTCTGTATGGGAGGACATTTTTTGCCCGGGGGGCATTTTTTGCACTGGCGTGCATTTTTTGCTCGGGTGCATTTTTTCGCCTGCGCGCGAATTCTTCGCCCAGGCATGCATTTTCTGACCTAAAAAGCAATTTCTGCCTGGGAATGCATTTTTTACCCGTCCGCGCATTTTCCATCCGAGTGTGCATTTTCCTGCTCTGGAACGCATTTTTCCACTCTGGGAGCATTTTATTCCGTCAGTGCACACATTTTTTACTTAGGCGTGCATATTTGGCTCTGGAACTCATTTTCCGAATGAGCACACATTTTTTGTCCGGGGGTTCCATTTTCGCCCGAGTGCGCAATTTTCGCCCATGCACAAGTTTTTTCTGCCCGCACGCAGATTTTCCCACCCTGGCGCGCATTTTCCAGCTCTGGCGCACAATTTCCCCAAATCACACATTTTACGACCCTGCGAGCATTTTCCCCCCGCAGCCAATAATGTTTTCGTCAGGGCAAGCATTTTCTGCTCGGGGGAGCATTTTTTCGCCAGCGCGCTTTTTTTAGCCCAGGCCATCATATTTTCGCCCAAGAGCACATTTTCAGCCCTGGCGTGAATTTTCCCAATGGGCGCGAATTTTCTGAACGAGTGCGCATTTTCTGCTCTGGCGCGCATTTTTCTCACGATCGCGTATTTTTCGCCAAAATGCAAATTTTTCGCTTGTCTCATTTTCTGCTCGGGAAAGCATTTTTTGCTCATGCGAGCATTTTTTGCATGAGCGGGAGTATTTTTCCACTCGGGCGCGCATTTTCCGCCAAGAAGGCATTTTTCAGCCTGGGCGTGCATTTTTAGTTCGCCCGCCCATTTTCTTCCCGGGCGAGCATTTTTTCCCATGAGAGCATATTTTCAGCCCGCACAGATATTTCCTGCCCGGGAGCGCATTTTCTGCCGAGACGTGCATTTTTCGCCTGGGCGTTCATATTTTGACGGGCGCGCATTTTTTGCCCCGGGGCGAATTTTCCTCCCTAACGTGCATGTTTTGCCTGGGCGCATATTATTTGCCTAACTGCACATTTTTTGCTCGGGCATATTTTTTGCATGAGTGCACATTTTTTGCTTGGGGAAGCATTTTCCGGACTCACACGCGAAGTTTTCCGCCTGGTGCGCATTTTTAGCTCAGACATGCATTTTTCACCCCGACGACCATTTTCCGTAGGCACGCGAGCATTTTTTTTTCGCTTAGGAGCACATTTTTCGCCTAGGCGCGCAATTTTTGCACATGCGCAAATTTTTAGCCTGAGCACGCAGTTTCCGCCCAAACGTGCATTTTCTGCCGTAGCGCGCATTTTCCACACGGGTGCGGAGTTTTTGCCTGGCCACACAATTTTCGCACGGGAGGCATTTCCCGCCAGAGCACACAATTCCCTCCAGGGCGCGCATTTTCCCATTCGGGCGAGCATTTTCCGCACGCAAGCGAGCATTTTTTTCCCAGGGGAAATGTTTCACACGGGCGCCCATTTTCAGCACGGGCTCGAATTTTCTGCAAGAGCAAGCATTTTTCGTTGTGACGCGCATTTTTTCCCTCTGGGTGCACATTATTCCGCCCCCACAGGCATTTTCCTCCAAAGCATGCATATTTTCCTCGGGCCCGCTGTTTTCGTCTGGGTACGCTTTCGACGTGGCGTGCTTTTTCTTCCAGGGGGCCATTTTTCTCTGAGGGTTGCATTTTTTGTTCAGGCACACACTTTTCACACCGATGCACATTTTCTCTCGGGCATGCGTTTTTCGCCCGCGCAGTCAAATTTTTCTACCTGGTGCGTATTTTTAGCTCGGACAAGCACTTTTCGCCCAGGCAAGAATTTTTCGCGCGCACACGAGTTTTTTTCCGACCAGGAGCACATTTTCCGCCCAAGCGTGCATTTTTCGCAGATGCACAAATTTTTCTCCCGGGCGCACATTTTTTGCCATGACACGAATTTTTTCCGCCCGCACATGCATTTTTCGAACCCGCGCTCTCAATTTCCTGTCCTGCGTAAGAATTTTTCTTCCTGGGCACGCAATTACGGCCATGAAAAGCATTTTCAACCTTGGCAAGCGTTTTTCGCTTGCACACCCATATTCTGCCCGGGGTATCATTTTTCGCTCAGGAGCACAATTTATGCCAGAGTGCGCTCTTTCCAATTGGACGCGAATCTTCCGTCCGGGGGCATATATTACGCCTACGCGCGCTTTTTTTGCCTGCGCACTCATCTCTTACTCGGGCACTCATTTTCACCCATGCGCGCATTTTCTGCCTGAGCGTGAATTTTCCGTCAGGGCACAAATTTTTCACCCGGGCACGTATTTTCGGCCCCCGCGCTCATTTTTATCTCAGGCGCACATATTTTTCCCGGGCACGCATTTATCGCCCGGGGGAGAATTTTTTACCCGGGCGCGCACTTATCACACGGGCGGACATTTTTCACACAAGCGTACATATTTCACTCAGGAGCACATTTTATGCCCGGACGCACATTGTTTGCCATGGCGAACATTTTCCACATATGCATGCATTTTTAACTCTGGCACGCATTTTTCTCATGGGCGCACATTTTCCTTCTGGGTACGCATTTTCCAACTGGGCACAGATTTTATGCCAAGACACGCATTTCCCTCCCAATTGCGCATTTACGCCTGGACACACTATTTCTCCCGGGCGCACATTTCTGCCTGGGCTCAATTTTGCCCGGGGTCACATTTTTCCGCCCGCGAGCGCTTTTGTTTTGCCCAGTAGCTCATTTTCCCGCCCCATGCGCATTTTATGCCTCGGCGCGCATTTTCCTGCACGGGAGTTCATTTTACCAACCGGGCGCTCATTTGTTTCGCTCCGGACACATATTATTCCGCTCGTACACTCATTTTCCGCTTGTGCGTGCATAATTTGTCCGGGCCCACAAGTTCCTCTGATGCACGCATTTTTTGTCCATGGGCGCATTTTTCGCCCAGGCTCACAATTTTCTGTTGGCGCATGCATTTTCCGCCCGCACACACGTTTTCCCGCCCACGGGCGCATTTTCCTCCTCTATCGTGAATTTTTCAGCCCGTAGACGCATTTTTGGTCAGGCGTATTTTTTTTCCCCAAGCTAGCAGTTTCCGCCTGGGCGCAAGAATGTTTCTGCCTGGGCACACAATTTCAGGCAGGGAAAAAAATTTTCCTCCCGCGCGAGCCTTTTTCACTCGCGCAACCATTTTCTGGCCAGGCGAGCATTTTTTGCCCCGGAACACATTTTTTGACTATGGGAGCATTATTCGGGCATGCAATTACTGACAAGAAAAGCATTTTTCAGCTAGGTGAGCATTTTTCGCCGGCACACCAATTTTTTGCCCGGGCTAGCATTTTTTGCCTCGGAGCACATTTTCCGACCGGGCGCATTTTTTCCACAATGGCGCGAATTTTCAGCTTGAGAGCGCATTTTCCTCTTGGGCACCCATTTTTTGCCAGGACGCGCATTTTCGTCCCGGGCGCGTATTTTCTGCCCAATCGGTCATTTTCCTCTCGGGTGTGCATTTTCCGCTCGGGCGCGCATTTTCCTCCCGGGCGCGCAAATTTCACCAGGGTGCGCACTTTGTGCCCGCGGAGAATTTTTGGCCCGGGCGTGCATTTTTCGCTCCGTCGTGCATTTTTCACACGGTCGCGCATTTTTCGCCCAAGGGTGCATATTTCGCCAGGGCGCGCATCTTTCGCCTGTGGGCGCATTTTCACCCGGGCATGCATTTTTTGCACATGCGGGCAATCTCTGCCCAGGCAACTGTTTTCCGCCCATGCACGTAAATTTTTCCGTCTAGCGAGCATTTTCCGCCCTGGTGCGAATTTTCCTCCCGGGCTCGCATATTTTGCCAGGGTGCGCATTTTGCGCCCGTGGGAGAATTTTTCGCCCGGGCATACATTTTTCGCCAGGGGGAGAATTTTTCGCCCGGGAGCACATTTTCGGCTATGGGGAACATTTTACGAGCCGAGGAGCATTTCCGCACGGGCGAGTATTCCATCCATGGAGCGAATTCTTGCCCGGGTGCAGATCTCCGACCGGGTGCATTTTTCTATCGGGGCGCATTTTTTTCCCGGACGCGCATTTTTTGCACGGGCGCTCATTTTCAGCAAGGGCGGTCATTTTCCGCCCGGACACACACTTTTCGCTCAGGCGCATATTTGCTGCCCGGGCGCTTATTTGCCGCCCGGGGGCGCTTTTCCAGCCACGACGTGCATTTCTGCCCATGACCATTTTTTTCCCGGGCGTATTTTTTCGCCCAGGCACACATTTTTCCGCTCGGGCGCGCATTTCCCCCTATGTGGGTTTCTTGCCCGGGCGCGCATTTCCCGATCGAGTGCACGTTTCCTCAACCGGGTGCGCATTTGTTTGCTCCTGGAGCACATTATTCTGCCCGCATGCACATTTTCCGCCCGGACGTGCATGTTTTGCCCGGGCCCGAATTTTCCGCCCGAGCAAGCATTTTTCGCCTGGGTGCACATTTTTCGCGCGGGCACACATTTTTCGGCTGGCGCATGCATTTTCCGCTCGCGCATGCATTTTCTGCCCGCACACACTTTTCCCGCCCAGGCGGACAATTTCCTGCCCGGGCGCACATTTTTCCGCCCGGGCACACATTTTTCTCCCAAACAAGCATTTTACCCCTAGGTTCGAGAATGTTTATGCCCGGGCATACAATTTCTGCTAGGGAAAGCATTTTTCGCTCGGGCGAGCATTTTTCGCCCGCGCACCAATTTTTTTCCAGGACGAGAATTTTGCTTCCGGGAATACATTTTTCAAACAGGAGAGCTTTTTCCACACATGCATGAATTTTCCGCCTGAGCTCGAATTTTAACCCGAGCACCCATTTTCCGCCCACCGCACTATTTCCGCACGGGGGCTCATTTTCCGCCCATGTGCACATATTCCATCCCGCATGCTCATTTTTATCACAGTCACTCATTTTCCCAGCTATGTGTGCATTTTCCAACCCGGGCGCGTATTTTCCCACATGGGTGTGCAATTTTCGCTCCGTGCGCATATTATTTCTCCCGCACATGCATTTCTGCCTAGGAGTAAATATTTTGCCCGAGCGCACATTTTATGCCCAAGCTCACATTGTTTTCTTGAGTACATATTTTTTCGCACACGCACACATTTTCAGGACACACACACATTTTCCCACCCGGGCGCGCATTTTCCCTCCCAGTAGCGCATTTTTTCGCATGGGCACTGATTTTTCTCCTTGCCGAGCATTTTCGGCCCGCGGGCGAGAATTTGTTTGCCCGAGCATGCATTTTGCGCAAGGGAGAGCATTTTTCGCCTGCCGATCCATCTTTTCCCGGGCACGCATTTTCCACCCGACGCGCATTTTCCGCTCAGGCATGCATTTTGTTCCCGACCGACAATTTTCCGCATGAGTGCGAGTATTTTTCTGCCAGGGCGCGCATTTTCTGCACAGTCGAGCATTTTTCGCCCATGCATCCATTTTCTCACCATGCGATCATTTTTTCGCTCGGGAGCAAATGAAAGATAATAGTTGTCAACCTAAATCACCTATAGGGGGGTGAATAGGTGAGTTGTGCGTCTTTTGCGGAATAAAAAAAATCTCATAACACAGCACAGATCTATCTACTAAAATATCACAGACGAGACAAGAATTATAGTGGTTCCCCGATCTTGGGTACATCCACTTTCCCTCACCGATCTAGCAATGAACTAGACTCGGCTACTCCACTATCTCGGATTGAAAATCAATCCTACCCTCGGAACAAAGTTCCTACAATCTCAATCCAATCGACTGGATCTACAACTCGGAAGAAACACCTTCCTACAAACTCGGAGTGGAAAACTCCTACACTCGGAGAAAAATTCTCCTACAGAAATTAAATACAAGTATTGAAAAAAGACAAATAGTGATATTGTCTGGTTCAGATCTGAAAATAAAACAGGAACTGGAATCTTCTTCTTGGCGTGCGGCTTTATCAGAAAAATTGAAGAAAGATTCTCGGCAACAGTAGATCTGAACTTCTTGCTTCCACGATCGGACAGATGATGAGTATGTGAAAAACGATCTCGATCTGGAGAGCTTTCTTTTGTTTATTCCCTCTGAAAATCGAAGCCCTTGCCGGAGAAGAACAGCGGCGGCGGCGGCTTTCGTTTCATGAAGAGAGAGAGAGAGGAAACAACGATTCTTTTTGGAAAGAGGCGGCTGCAAAACTTAGAGTGATTTTCTTCTTGAAAAACTTGTTTTTAATTAGGGTTTGTCGATTAGACAAGACCTTTTATAGTAGTAATAATAACGGTCATAATTGGTTTTAATGACGTACACGTGGACCAATCATGTCACGGAATTTGAAAATCTGTCAAATCTGGACTTAGAAGAAATTTTAGAGAAAATGAGGTCATATACACGAGTAGGTATAAAACTACTCGAGTAGGTCAAGGACTACTCGAGTAAGCAAAGAAATATTACTCGGGTATATAATTCATGACTACTCGAGTATGTAGAAGACAACTACTCGAGTTCATATAATCAACTACTCGAGTATGAAAGTCAGTAGATCTTAACAAAATGCTAGAGTAAAGCACAACACAAAATACAATATAAACGTAAAGAAGCAAGCAAGCAACCAGAAAAGAGACACAAGGATTTATAGTGGTTCCCCAAATCTGGGTAGTCCACTCTTCTACCACCCTGGTAGGAATCCACTGCAGGAAGGAGTTGATCAGGTGTCCTGGCACCAATGGGTTTTGATAAGGTCCCCCAAAACCAAACCTCAAGTCTTTTGATAAGGAGACTTGCAACCAGGAATGACTTTTGAAGGGAGTCACAACCCTTTATACAGGAGGTGGTGAGAGAGTGATATTATCTTCTCTGTCAACAATCAGAGAGAAGATTCAAGTGGAATGATGTTAGCTGCTTGCTCCCCTGAGATGTATCAGGAAGTTTGGAGCACTGCTTCAGGGTGATAGGCCTTCAATCTTCAGGCCTGGACCAGAGATGCTTCAGGAACTTCTGACTGATAGAGTTTTGTTGTCCTTGAAGTAGTCCTGCAGTGATGTTGAAGAAGAAGACTCTTGATATGACTGGTTGTTCTTCTTCTTCTTATTATTGATGTCTCCTCTGGTCTAGGGCTTCTAATTGTTGTAATCGTGATATTGCCCTTTCTATTTCTTTTCTTTGTGTATCTCCAGTATATCTGACTGTATCAGTATCTCTCTGTATATATATAGATATTTCAAATCCTGAGAGCATTAAGTCGTCTTGGAAATTGCTCATTGATTAACTCACTAGACGGCTCATGCTTGATGTCGCTTTGAACGACTCTTTCCATTAATTCTGATAACTGTAATCTCCAATCATTTAATTCCGCCAACGGTTACTGATTCCACAGAAATCGTCGATCAGAAAGTTCGTCGAGTCAATCAATCGTCGAGCTGAGATGCAAGATCGTCGACCTGAGAATCTGTCTGCAAACGTCGACCTGAGTTCGACTTTCGTCGAACTCAGCTGGATTCGTCGAGCTGAATATCTTGTCTGCATTCGTCGATCGGAGCTTGCAGTTCGTCGAGCTCAGAATTCGTCGAGCGGAGATCGTCGTTCGTCGAACTACGTTCGACGATCGTCGATCTGATTTTCTGCCTTTGTCTTGACTGCATTTCTATCACTTCTTTTCTGCAAAGCTGGAGAGTTCTTCTGAATGACCTGTCCTGGAACTAATCCTATGACCCATGAATATACATGTTGGGTCAATCTAAACAAGCATAATAGTGATCTTTGCCCAAATCCAAACTGGGGTTCCAACAATCTCCCCCTATTTGGGTAAAGACACTATTTACATCCAAAACAAAAAGAAATACAATTAAATACAATTACAAGTAATCTCCCCCTAAATCTGGATCAAGAAAAACTGTTGTTGCTGTTGATGGTCATTGTCCAAATCTGCATTATTATGGCTTGTTGTTTGTTGCTGCTGCTAGAACTTCTGTAGTTGCATTTAGAGGCATCTCCCCCTATTTTGCATAACCATTATTCAACCAATCTCCCCCTCATTACATTTCTTTGCCCAAATCTGACAGCCACTGATATAGTCTGTATGTTTGCTGGACTGAATTCTTTTCCTGCAAGAAGATGTTAGGAGCTCTGGACCCAGAAAACCTTGGGTCCTGGTTCTCTTTTATAATAGTCAGAAATAAAAGAACATTCAGGAAGATTGTTTGTTGGTTTAAAGTTTTTGTCCTGAAATTTTGCGTTCGACGATTGTGAGTGAGTTCGTCGAGCAGAGTTCGACGAACGGCAATGACTTCGTCGACCACACAATCTAATCCAATTAAAGATAAATTCTCTGTTCAGAGATCGTCGAGCGCCGTTCGACGAATTGAGTTGATTTCGTCGAGCTCCGTTCGACGAATTATGTTGAACAGAAATTTTGTTGAGATTTTCAAATATTTCTGGTGTAAAATCAAGGGTAGTTATTACCAGTTCTTCTTCTGATTCTGCTTCAGAGTCTGATTCTTCTTTAGAAGTGCTGCAAGAGGCATTGATGGCCATGAGGCAGAACTCTCTTGCTTTTAATTCTTCTTCATCTACAGATGTGCTGGGTGAATCATCAAATATACACCTGTTGTCAGCCTCTAGATTGCTTTCTTTAGCTGATCCTGCAGCCATTGCTGTGAGTGTGTCCCACATTTCTTTTGCAGATGAACATTCAGCAATATCTTCAAAAATGTCATTAGACATTGATTGTGCTAGAATGTTCATTGCTTGAGCATCAGCAATCTTTAGTCTTTTCTGGGCATCTGTCCATTGAGGAGAAGGAACAACATTTGAACTTGTTGTTTGAGCTGGACCTGATAAGATGGAATTGAAAATACATTCATCAATGGAGTTCAAGTAAAACCTAATCCTTGTCTTCCATAGTGCAAGCAAGTTTAGATTGCACATAGGGAGTCTGGTGCTTGAAATCTCTTCCATTTGTGCCATGATAAACTCAAAAGATTTTTAAGATCTACCAAAGGATCTTTTGGTTCAGGTGTTAGCCTGTACAACCACCAAGGTGTGGTATGTTTAACCAACCTGGCTCTGATACCAATTGAAAGTCAGTAGATCTTAACAAAATGCTAGAGTAAAGCACAGCACAAAATACAATATAAACGTAAAGAAGCAAGCAAGCAACCAGAAAAGAGACACAAGGATTTATAGTGGTTCCCCAAATCTGGGTAGTCCACTCTTCTACCACCCTGGTAGGAATCCACTGCAGGAAGGAGTTGATCAGGTGTCCTGGCACCAATGGGTTTTGATAAGGTCCCCCAAAACCAAACCTCAAGTCTTTTGATAAGGAGACTTGCAACCAGGAATGACTTTTGAAGGGAGTCACAACCCTTTATACAGGAGGTGGTGAGAGAGTGATATTATCTTCTCTGTCAACAATCAGAGAGAAGATTCAAGTGGAATGATGTTAGCTGCTTGCTCCCCTGAGATGTATCAGGAAGTTTGGAGCACTGCTTCAGGGTGATAGGCCTTCAATCTTCAGGCCTGGACCAGAGATGCTTCAGGAACTTCTGACTGATAGAGTTTTGTTGTCCTTGAAGTAGTCCTGCAGTGATGTTGAAGAAGAAGACTCTTGATATGACTGGTTGTTCTTCTTCTTCTTATTATTGATGTCTCCTCTGGTCTAGGGCTTCTAATTGTTGTAATCGTGATATTGCCCTTTCTATTTCTTTTCTTTGTGTATCTCCAGTATATCTGACTGTATCAGTATCTCTCTGTATATATATAGATATTTCAAATCCTGAGAGCATTAAGTCGTCTTGGAAATTGCTCATTGATTAACTCACTAGACGGCTCATGCTTGATGTCGCTTTGAACGGCTCTTTCCATTAATTCTGATAACTGTAATCTCCAATCATTTAATTCCGCCAACGGTTACTGATTCCACAGAAATCGTCGATCAGAAAGTTCGTCGAGTCAATCAATCGTCGAGCTGAGATGCAAGATCGTCGACCTGAGAATCTGTCTGCAAACGTCGACCTGAGTTCGACTTTCGTCGAACTCAGCTGGATTCGTCGAGCTGAATATCTTGTCTGCATTCGTCGATCGGAGCTTGCAGTTCGTCGAGCTCAGAATTCGTCGAGCGGAGATCGTCGTTCGTCGAACTACGTTCGACGATCGTCGATCTGATTTTCTGCCTTTGTCTTGACTGCATTTCTATCACTTCTTTTCTGCAAAGCTGGAGAGTTCTTCTGAATGACCTGTCCTGGAACTAATCCTATGACCCATGAATATACATGTTGGGTCAATCTAAACAAGCATAATAGTGATCTTTGCCCAAATCCAAACTGGGGTTCCAACAGAGTACTTTAGAAGATCTACTCGAGTACACAGAAAAGTTTCTCGGGAAGGTGTTGAGCAACTCGACTACAAGTTATACTACTCGAGTAGGCAGAATTGAACTACTCGAGTGGTTAGAAGAACTACTCGAGACAAACACTTAGAAATATTCTACACACGGGAAAAACAACTACTCAAGTAGTCAGATTGAGCTACTCGAGAGAAAAGAAATCTTCTCGAGTATATGAAAGACTTACTCGAGTATTTCTAACTACTCGACATAGAGAGGAGAGTTACTCGACACAGTGTCGAGAACTACTCGAGTATATAAAGTACCTACTCGAGTAAATGACTTAGAAAAAACAATTTGGAAACTAAATTTTGGGCAACTCGAGTAGGAAGAGTGATCTACTCGAGTAGTTAAGTAAGCTACTTGAGTATGTCAGTGAATTACTCGAGTGTTTTACTTAACTTCACGAGAGAAGGAATTTTCTTACTCGAGTATGCATAAGTTTTACTCGAGTATATCTCAAGTAATCTACTCGAGTAGTTAAAGACCTACTCGAGAGAAACACTTAGAAAAATTTCTGTCAGCAATTTTTCTTCTAGTAAAAGGGAATCAGCACCAAGTCTTTTCACAGTCCTATAGCTTGAATATGAAGTGTATCCCAATAGAGAGGCTACACACGAGTCAACACTTTGGAACACACAATGAGGGATTACACTGTATGGTCCTGTGTTTGGTGACCCATTGTAGACTGACATTGGTCTACACTTCCCATTGGAGTCCTGCAAACACATAACTCGAACAAAGCATCAAATACAACCTAATTCATCTTAGTTCCAGGGTGACTTCATCAAATCTGGGTTAATGTGGACATAGTTCCCAACAATCTCTCCCGATTTGTTGAAGTCAGAACTCTTTCACTAAGGTGAATTATAGACATAAAAAGAAGCTAAGTAGAAAATGTGCAAGCAAGCAATAGACTATGAGAAAGGATAATAAGAGCAAAAACTTAGAATTATATAAATAAGAATATCCAACATTATCAATTCTACAGTCAATCATTCCACACTCTCAAAAATCCTTGAAAGTCAGCCTTGATTCTGTTGTCTGTCCAATTTCTCTTATTGTCTCCTCTGGTAGCAGTAGGGTTTTGGATAATACTTGGGAGGCCTAGGAGGGGCTGCAGGGTTGTTCCTCCCATATTCTCTATCATAGATTATTCTCTTAGTCATGGATTTTTCATAAAGTTCCCATTCATATGAGCTGTAATGAATATTCCTGCTCTCATGGAATTCCATAACTAATCTGAGAGTTTCCAGAAATAGGGATTTGGAGGTTGGAGACCAAACTTCAGCATGTTCAGTAGCTTTAGTAGGAGCAGTCTTGCTAGAAGAGGGGCCTTCACCATGCTTCCTTTCTTCTTGTAAGTTTTGATCTCTGGAGGAGCCTGAAGGAAGATGTCAGCAGGATCTTCTTCCCAGCATGGAGCATAGGTGTCTGGAGGAGCAACTGTGTCTCCAGGCCTGGGAGAGAAGGTAGGTTTCAGAGGAGCATCTGGAGCAGATGCATCTATAGCTAGGGATTTAAATGATGAGGAATGAATTTTGGGGTCAACAGCAAGGTTGGCAGAATCTGATTGTGCATCCAGACAGCAGCAGTGTCATGGGTATGAAATTTGACACTCTATATCTGGGCTAGCACATCATCATGAATTGTCTTCACATGAGTTCCCATACATCTGACTTCTGAGCAGCTGATTTTTCTACTGTTCTTTGAGTTCTTTGATCAATCCCTCCCCCTTCTGATTTCAACAGATAACGTCTCTATAGTATCTTCTTTGAAAAGACCAACTTCTTTACAGATTTTCTCTTTGTTGGTTTCATTTCTCTTATCTAGCTCTATCTGATTGTTTGCAAGGGTGACACCTTGTTCCATAACATTTCCAACACTAGTGATAGTGTGGTCTAGTCTTGCAACCAAGTTGAAATAAGTACTTGAGCTTGTCAGTATTATGCTGAATTTCAGCAAAGCCTTTGCTCATCTCAGTCTCGAGAGCAGTTACCTTGTCAGTTATAATCTTTAGAGAAGTATCAAAATATTTTCTTTGTTCTTGCAGCAGGAAAGAGATTTAGGACAGAAAATATGGAGAGGGAGAGGCAGCAGCAGCAGCAGTTGAAGGAGCAGTAGAAGGAAGGGGAGGATTTACCCATGGAGCTATTTCTTCAATGATCACAGAGCTGTGAGCTCTGGTGGTAGGAATGATAGCACACCCCCTTCTGTAACCTGAGGGAGAGAGAAATCTAGGTTTCTGAGAGGAGCTTCTGCTAGCTCTGGAGAGGCTCATCAGAAATAAGAATTGTGTCTTGCTGGTCTTTGAGGGCAGCAGGAGATTGTGCTGAGTCCTGGCTGGAGAATGTTCAGGAGACTGCACTAGAGTTGAGTCCTTGTGACATTCAGAGGATGGAGCTGGAGGAGATAGAGGAGGAATAGGCATCACTTCTTCAGAGTGCTCTGCAATCATAGCATCTATGGCAGCAGCTAGCAGAGCAGAAAGAGTTGAGAGAAGAGATTCTTGAGGTATCAGATCTGAGGGAGTTGCTGGAGTTTATGGAGTATGAGGTAGGGAAGAAATTACTGGCTGAGGGGAGGGCTTCTTGACTGAGGTAGAAGGAGCAGGCTCTCCCTCACTTGGTGTACTAGAGGAGCTGGCCACATGATGAGGAGAGGGAGATGGAGTCCTGTCTTCTAAAGCTGGGTCTGCTGGAACTTCTGAGAGCTTTGCAGCTTGGGCAGGATTTTTCAGCATGAGCTCCCATCTCTGAATAGAAGAAATGGAGACCTTCTTCATGTGGTGAAGTGGGGTCCCTTTGGAGAAGTCGAATACCTGGGCATTTATCATTAAAAACACTGCTTCCGCTACGAGTCTTATAGTTTCTGCTGAAGGAGTGGTTGCAGGCACATCATTAGGCGCACTGCTCTCCGCCGATTGCGGATGTTCTGACTATCCAAAACCGCTCCTAGTCACCTATAGAAGCAAAAACCCTCGATTAGGCGGCATACAGATTGCTAAAAGCAATCATTGGAACACTCGAGTTCCTCAAAACAAGTGTATTTTCATTTCTAAATGGACATTTATGGGTTCTTTTCATGTTATAACGATGATGCACATACATGTGATCACAACCCCTTAAATGAATTCGCCCATGAATTCAAATAAGCAAGACTGAAACTCGTAGTCAGATACCAAATTGTAACACCCTATCCGTCACATAGCATATAATAGTAGGTCCGGCCGGGGACCAACGCCATATACCACAGACAGACTGAAGAGTTACAAAATAAAACCATCCAACCAACGTAACGCGTCCTACACAGAGTACATTCTAGCGGAAGTATTTTAAAAGTTGCAAAGATAAGAACCCAAGGCACAACATGAATGTCCACTAAAATCCCAAAGTAGGAATGAGCGTACAAATACACAAAGTACTTGGCCTTATCGGCTTACAAGAGTTTACTTAAATTATAAATGTCTTCCAAACATCGGCACGCAGGCCAACCACACATGAGCATAAAAGTAAACATTAGTTTTGGCCTTCGAGGGCCTGTACAACATTGAGGGCTTCAGCCCGCTACTTGCCACTAGGCTCCGCAGCACCTGCAATTAACATTCCACCGCAGCGGTGGCAAACAAAAGCAACGGTCAGCTAAAGCTGACCAAATTATACCGATTCTGTCCCTTTACTCGGGGCGGCGATGCTCCTTCCCTGAACATTATTAGCATAGCTAAACACTAAAGTGAAAGTACAACATCGGCACAGTTCCCCATAGGTGTAGGCCACACACGGCCTCACACCCCGTGCTCTCAGGGTACTTACTCGGTGAACCCGGTCCGAACCCAAATCGTTCCGCAGTCCGCCACTGCCCCCAAGACGGCAAACAACGTTAGAATTAAAGTCCTTTCAGCCAAAGAATAGACTCGCTCTGCTAGCTATCGGCAAGTCCCATGTACCTTAGTTCGCTTTAACCGAACCACTTGGAGTGGGTAAGGATCCACCAGCTCGTTGCTCACCATGCCACGACCATTTAGCCATCGGTGCGGGACAGGCTTCACTGAATCCCAATGTATCGATCATACAATAGTACATAGTCCGGCTATGTACAAGGCTGGCTCTTAGGCCACCAATACGGCAGAAATGCGCTTCTGCCCAGTTTTTCGGGTGCACCATGGAGTTAATCCCTAAGACTCCCTGTTGCAATCTACCACATAGAAAACACAAAAACAACCATCGGAACAAAGTCTTCTCTGACTATTCATGCATAATAAAGCATCATCGATCCAAACCAACTTGTCCGGGTAGGCTTCACACACCATGCTTATGTCTGTACTTTGATTCTGGACTCTATATGCAAGATTAGGGGGACTATTCATATCCACCCGAAGGAACACCTCACACTCACCACATACTCGTGAGAGCAGGTTTCCTATGCAAAAAGAAAGAGGACTTCACATGTCCAAGAAGAGAATAATTACCCTAGAGGTTTGCTTTGGCGCCATGGAAAACTATCCAGATGGAAAGCACCGCAATGGCCTCGCCTCCACGAATGTGGACTCGGCATGCGATTTGGGGCTCCGAAGCTCCACCAGTAGCTGGATTTCCCCTTCTCCATCTTCCTTGCTCTCCCCTCTCTCTAACACTTTTATAAAGAGAAAACTTAAAGAGAAATGAGGGTTTCACCCCTATTCCCGGCCTTATTACAGCAGGGAGGTCTCTGGGCCGTTGGATCCCATTTGAAGGAAATGAACTGCCACGAATCACACTTAAAGTCAACTTATTGGGCCGAACACGACCTGTGACAAACCCGTGTCACAGGCCGTATCTCACGATCTGAAACTGATCGTCGAACACAGAACAGGACACGGGCTCATACACACACATGTACTGCTTGACATGCCCATTTAAGCCTATGACACGCCCGTGTAAATGGGCGTGTTCCCCAAGCGACACAGGAAACCGTCGCATCCTGACCAGAACACGGGCTTAGACACACTGATGGCAACATTTGACATGCCTGTGTCGACCAAAACATTCCCGTGTTCTAGGCCGTGTTCCTCACCCGACATAGCCCGGCTTGTTGAAACCGGTTCCTCGATCTCTCGTGGAGTTCGCCCTTGGGGAAGGGGTGGTCTCGCGCCTACTTTGATCCTGCAAGCAAAAAAACAAAAAAGACAAGGTAACACAGACCCAAGGGCCCTGCAGGGAGGTCCCACCACAAACCTAGAAGATCACTGAGCGCTTCCCCTCCTTAGCCAGAAGCCGAGCTAAGGTACCCTCAAAAAGTACTTGAAGATTGGAGCAGGAGAGCACAGGGAAGAACCTGCTTTCTGGGGTACCCCTTGGGTCCTATTTATAGTTTTTAAAATCTGGACTGCCAATAACCAAAAGAGCTTACCTGAAATTACCAGAAAACCCTTGGTTGGGTCTGCCAACAGCCAAACTCTGCTGTTTTGAGGGGCTATGGCAGACCAGCGGGGGCAAAACAGTAAAAAGTACCTCATACATCCAGCGGGCTGGGAGCTTTGACACCTCGGCACGTCTGCTCGCCTACTGCTGCCGAGCTCCACTACGAGGACGCGAGTTGTGCCTCGCTCGGCGAATGCCGAGAGATCGCTGGCGATCGCGCGATCTCTGGTCGCGATGTTTCAGTCCGACTCTGCCTCTCGCCTCTTGTCTACGCCTAGCGGTCGCCCCTAATTAGCTCGCCTCACAGCCTGATATGCCTACACCCTGGTGGCGTTGCTCGCCAACATGGGGTTTACACAATCCCAGCTTTTCAAGCTTGTCAAAGCTCGGAAAGAAACATCCAACCTCAAGTGTGCGGCGAGCGCTGGTTGGCGAGTTGGAGGGAATCTTCTGGTGGGGGCCACCTGCGGCTATATATATGTGCACCTGCCCAACTGCCTGACTTTTGTCATTCCCTCTGCTGCCCTGCCAAGATGCCTCTTCCGAAAGAGATCCAAGAGCGCATAGACCGAGCCCGCCAGGCCTCCGCGGCTCGCGTTGCCGCTCTGACGGCGGTCCCCGCGAAAGCTCCCCATTCCGACTCTGCTGAGCCCAGTTCCAAGAAGTCAAAGCCATTCCCCGAGGCGGCCGAACCCATTTTCAACGACCTGAGGGCCACCCTGGCTCATGAGACCGGTTCTTCCACCCGAACTATCCTTGAGAAGGATAGAAAGGTGGTCGTAGTCGGCGACGACCTGAACGGTCAGCCAGATGGCGAGGGCGTCGCGCCGCGTGAGCCCACACCGCGAGGCGAGACCACGCTCGCCAACTCGCGATTCTCGGCACCGGATAGCCATCCCCGGGACCCTCCTTTGCTCTTTGGGATCCTGCCTGTGAGCTTGCAGAGGCCGAATTTGCCAGCGGGCTCCCCCCCTCCTCGCCAAATTGACGCGGCCGCGGGGGAGGGTCTGGGGACCATTCCTACCCCGGGATTCGAGCTCATCTCGCCGGGGGCTCGCGGCCCAGGTCGCGGGAAGGACCTGATGTTCGTTCCTCCACGCATCTCTTTTGAACCGCCGAGCTCTTCAGGTCAGCCTCGCTTGACTCCTTGCTTCATAAGTTTTTGCTACCTTTCTTTGCTAACACCTATCTTCACAGCTCTTCCCAGTCAATCGGCTGTCGAGGAGTCCTCGCGGGCAGCCCACTATTCTCCCCTCCCTTCCCCGAGCTCGCTGGACTCTTACCTGGGTCCTGAGGTGGATCAAGGCGAGTTGACGAGGAGGGAGGTCAAGCTCCTCAAAAAGCTGGTGTGTGGACTGCGCGAGGTGCAGGGGGTCAACGAGACGCTGCAGCGCGACTATGCGCGTCTTGATGACGAGGTGTGCCACGGCCAAGCGGGCGAGCTGATGTCCCCCTCCCGGCTCCTGGACGAGATAAGCGACAGTCTCTCGATTGCGCAGAGGAATTCCGGAAGGATCCGCGAGCTGCTCTGCGCGCGGCAGCCTGAGGGGCGGGGGTTGCGAGGCAGGGGTAGGTAAGTCAGCGGCTCCTTTGCCGAGCCGACCGGTGATGAGTACGATTATGATAGGCTTTTTACTATCATAATCGTAATCAAGTCTACTATTTCCTGCCCCTTTTTATGTTGATTTCATGATAATAGTAAAGAAATTGTCGTAATCATAGATAGAAGAGCGTATTTAGAAGTCTTTGGGGTTCAGTTCTTGTAATAAAAAACTATTAATTGAGTCTCTCAATTTTCTATTGCAGGTAATGCAACTAATGGACTAAAAGTCGGAGCAAACAGAGGAGTTCACGGAGTCTACATGGCTATGACAGGACGAAAGTTTGGTGCACACGGCCTGACACACGGGGTGTGCCTACCCGTGTCTATGTACCTGGAGCTGAAGAATTTGGACGCAGATGATGGAACCTCACAGGGTATGCACACGCCCGTGTGCCTACCCGTGTCATCTTTGCACACGACTGCCGATCAACCGTGTCGGAGGAACACGGCCGCACACACGGCGTGTCCATACCGTGTCATCTGACACGGCCCACTACCAATACACCCGCTCGTGGGGAACCGCTAGGAACCGTCCACACGACCTGCCACACGGCCGTGTTCGACCCCGTGTCCGACCTGTTTGCAAGGGAACTATAAAGTTCCTGTAGAAAAAATTTGTTTAGAACTTTTGGATCATTTTGGATTGGAGAACTGCTGGAGGCCGAAGGGGAGCATCCAAGACAAGAAGGATTGAAGGGTATTTCATATGTATTTTTATTTAATCATTAACCCTTTGAATCCTTTCTTTCTCTTGATGATCCATCTTCAAATTTCGTTTTAATTTGCATGAACCTCTATTTGAACATTCTAGTAATCATGTATCACTTTGTTTATGTTATATTTGTAGTATTTTATTTGTGTTTATGCTTGCAAACAAAGAGTTTAATCCTCCTTATGAATTACTTATTTGTTTTACACAATTTGCAATTGGCTAGATTGAGAAATTGGTTCTTTGCAATGATATTGGTATGTTCATATTGTGATGATAATTCCTTTGTAATTCAAACTCTATGATCGAGAGATATTTTGTTTGGAAAATTAAACACAAGTAAAAGGATCATGGTAATTTAGAGATAAAATTCATGAATTTATGTAGTAATAAAGGTACTTTACTTAATGCGAACTTGAGTGTTGTGAATTGTTCGAGAGAAAATTTATTATCTTAGGTTTAGATTGGAATGCTCGAGAGAGAATTTCGATGAATAGTTAACCTTTACATTGCACAAATTAAATAGTCTTTTCATGTCATGATCACTTAGAATTGAACTAATAAATGAATTTGTTCATGTAATTATTTAAAAGCTATGTTTTTTATCGTTTTTTACTTCTCCAATATTGAAATAATTCCAAATGGTCATAGTTAGGTTAATGTAGTTTAAATATCACTTTGTTTAGAGATATGATAATAAAGGGAGGGTGAGTACGAATAGTTGAAACGGGACCCTGTGGAATATGACACGAGATGTAGATTTCTCATATATTACGATTGATAGGTGCGCTTGACTGAATGCTAATTCATCTATTTTAAGTCCATCTACTACATAGTTGTATTAG